>JAHFWF010000141.1:0-148538 GCA_022545495.1 Chrysanthemum lavandulifolium | reverse complement strand
TTTTATACCCAATCTTCTTTTCTCTCACTTCGATTGTATCCCACCAATCCTAGCCATTGGATTTGCTCAAATGATCTCAACCATTTAAATGGTTTTGGCGCCAAAACACTTATTCGCCCATTGGAGGTTGAGTGAGAGGGGAGGTGTAATTAATGGACCTTGGATGTTAGTTGTGGAGTGGGAACATGTTAGAGTGATTGGAGAGGAGGGGGGATGGGGGGGAAAGCTAGTTTTCAGGGAAGCAGTTGATATGGATGACTTTGGCGCCAACTGCTTTTGACCAGACATTTGACCAAAGGGGTAATAATAGAAGGGGGGTTCACAATGTAATTTGACAGGGGTCCAAGGTTAGACAAGGGTCCAAAATTGGTTTGAAAGGGTTTTAAACTTCAAGGGTCCTAAAGTGTAATTTCTGAAACTTCAAGGACTTAGGCTGCCAATTCTGAAAAAATGTTCCAAGGACTTAAAGTGTCAATCTTCAAAAGTACAAGGACCAATGTTGCCATTTTCACATTTTCCAGGGACCAATTCTGCCAACTTTTAAACTTGAGGGACCATTTTTGCAATTTTCTCAAACTTTTGACATTTTTCACCAAAGGACTAAATTTGATAACTTTTGATTTTAAAAGGACCTTTGGTGACTTTTCTTTTGAAATTATGGCTCAGGGACTATTTTTGACAATTTATGAAACTTGGGGACTAAAGCGCTAATTTTGCAAACTTGATACATTTTCATCCGATTTTGATAATTTTGCATTTGAAACACATAAAACACTGATTTGTGATATTTTGATCATTTTGATGTGTTTCTGAGTGTTTTCAGATGATTTTGCAGTTTATTTTGTACAAAAATGATGAGTATTTACACACTCATCAAGCATCTTGCATAATCAGTGTTCACAAGTAACCTTGGGAATTTTTTCCTAGCTTCTAATTCATATTTAGAATTTTTCTGGAAATTTTCATAATTTTTCATCACTGTTTGCTATTTTTCACATTTAAAATTAGTTTTTAATACTTTTTAATTAGTGTTTAATACAAATAATTCAAAAAAGGTTCCAAAGAAATATGATTTCAATTTTACTAGATTAAGAAAAATATAAAAAGACAAAAAAATATTTTTTCATAATTTTTCTAGTTTAAATAGTATTTTTTTTATACATTTAATTAGTTTAAAATAGTTTTTAATTCATAGTAATTAGAAAAAAGATCAGAAAAATACAATATCAGTTTTGAAAATTCTCTTTAGTTATTTTAGATTTTTGAAAAATAGATTTGTAATTTTCTCACTAGTTTTCATAATTTTTAGTATTTTAAATCCATTTTAAAAATACAAAAATAGTTTTAATTCAAATAAAATAAAATAAAAAATCATAAAAATTAGTTTTAATTCTTAGATAATTTTAAAATTTCTTTTTCCATTTTAAAATAATTTTAGATCATTTTTAGGAGTTATTTTGAATTAGTTTGCATTTAATTCACGTTTCATTTAATTCGTATTTTACGTTTTAGTTGTAATTTGCATAATTAGTTGTAATTTCGTGTTTGCACAATAGATTTAGTTTAATTTCTTCCCATTCATTTCCCTTGCCCCGTAGTTTAGAAAACATCTTTTTATCCCCTTTTCACATTCAAATCACATTAAACGCGACGTGAGTTGAAAATTCATTCAACCCTCGTTTGGAACGATCTCGGGACTCAAACCTAATACGTTTGAGTTGCCCAATACTACACAACTTCTATAATTGGTTTTCCTAAATCAGCTCTCTATTTATAGGCAATTTCTTGCTATTGTTGCACGGATCCCTTGCCTGAGGGATTCGTCTAGTGCAATCAGAGGGATCCGTGAGATGCTCCTATTTACCCATGGGTTATGGGTCATGGGTCATGGGTCCTAGACTTTGGACCATGGATATCCAAATAGATACAATGTATCTAGAAGATGCAATGCATCTAGTCAATGGGTTATGGGTTAACTCCATGGGTTATGGATATGCTCCATGGGTATGGGTCAAGGGTTATGTTACCCATCCTAATAAACTATTACAATAAATGAATTATTACAACAATTTATATTAAATGACTATATATGTAGATGCTTTACAAAAATAACATGTATCCTTATAATTTTACTTATGATAACATTATATTTGTTATCAACAAAACACAAAGAGATCGCTAAATATTAATAAACGTTTTTACGATTTATTTGTATTAACAAAGAATTCAAGAATTCAAGAAAATCAAAATGTAATATCTGTTTTTAATTGAGGTGACCTCCCTTAGGGGGAGATTGTTAGGATTTAGAAAATCCGGTAGTTAAAGACTCGGTCACCTCAAATATATGTATTCATTAGAAAGCTCATATTCGTAGTCATTTAGTGATAGTTAGTATTTAGTTATGTAACACAGTGGAGGACGGACGGGTCTTTACCCACTGTATTCCTAATCCACAGTCCGTAGGAGGCGTCTCATGTAAGAACCTATAAATACCCTTTGCCTAGAAAGGCAAAGGGTTGGAGCTTTCAATATACATTTTTCTTTGTCTCACTAAAGTTCCCAACTCTCTTCACTTTCTCTCTCTAAAACCTTTACTCATTCGAACCATATGGGTGTTTGATTATGAAAACCAAAATGTTACACACCTCATGATCAACTCTCCGATGATCAAAAGAAAAAGCTTTCCAAATATAGTGAAGCTAAAATGGTTTTATACAATGCTTTACCCAAAAAGGAATTCGAAAGAATTTCTATGCTTAAAACCTCTAAAGAAATTTGGAATTCTTTAGTTGTAACTCATCAAGGAAATCAACAAGTTAAAAACAATAAAATAGATTTGTTTGTTCAACAATATGAACAATTTTCAATATCGGATGAGGATACTATAGATAATTCTTTTGCTAACTTTAATACTATAATTACATCATTACAAGCACTTTATGAGTCTTTCTCTAGTCGTAATGATGTTAGGAGATACCTAAGAGCACTTCCATCCAAGTGGAGATCAAAGGTGATGGCCATCGAAGAATCAAAAGACTTGTCAATCCTCACCCTCGACGAACTCATAGGCAACCTATAGGTCTATGAGCTTGTCTTCGCTAAAGATTCCGAAGCCTCAAAAGAAAAGAAAGAGAAGTACAAATGTCTTGCCTTAAAAGCCAAGAAGGTCTCAAGCGGTGAAGAAAACTCTTCTTCGGATAGTGATGACGAAGAATATGCGATGGCGGTAAGGGATTTCAAGAAGTTCTTTAGAAGAAAGGGAAGATATGTCAAGCAACCATATGACGACAAGAAGGGGCTCCGGAAAGGCAAAGATGACATGAAAGCAAGGGATGAATGCGCATGTTTTAAATGTGGGGACCCTAATCACTTCATTAGTGAGTGTCCCAAACGTGACGAACAAAAGGCGTTCGTGAGTGGTTCGTGGGGAATTAGTAAGGAGGAGAACGAAGAAATTTGTCTCATGGCAAATGACTCAAACGAGGTATGTCCCGAATCTCTCTATTATAGTAGCTCATCATTAGATAATGATTCATTGCATCGCGAATGTGATAAACTTTGCAAATTTAGTCTAAAAGTAATTAACAAAAACAAGATTTTGAAAAACAATAATGAACATTTAGAAAAGGAAGTCATTGAGTTAAAAGGCAAATTAAAACTTTTAGAAAAAAGGAAGATAGCAAGTGGGGAATGTGAGCTTTTTGTTCAACTTCAAACACTAGTTGACAATCTTGATTCCAAGATTGCTAGAATGAATACTAATACTCTAAATACAATACTAGATAGTGTTAAAACAGGAAACAATCAAAAGGGTTTAGGTTTTCAGGAACATAATGCATCAACTAGCGAGAATAAAGAAACACAATTCGTCAAAGCAACTGAAAAACAAGCTACTATAGTCACGGATCCCTTGAAAAGGGAACCGTCTAGTGTAAATCCAGGGATCCGTGGGTCTGTAGATGTACACAGTAAAAATAATGTAGCTACTTCATCTAGAACCGACTTTGTTATTGTTAATAAGAAGAAACCAACCCAAGTTACTGTTAGACAACCACCACCACTAAAACATAATCAAAGTTTTATGAGAAACAAAGGTCTATCATTTTCAAAACCAAACACATTTATAAGAAGACCTAATAATGTTTATCCGAGAAGCAACCACCATCAAATGGGATGGAATCCTAATACACAAAATGGTTTTCCTTTTCAAAACTTTACACCATGGAATGCATTCTCACATTTTCCATATATGCCTAACATGAATGAAATGTATAACACTAATGGACCCATGAACAAATGGGGACCAAACTTTTGAGTTATTTGTTTTTTTAGGTGTGCTTAAAGGTCGACCTAGATCCAGATGAATGGATCAAGGATAGCGGGTGCACAAGGAACATGACCGGCAATAAAGACTTGTTTTCCACATACGAATTCTTCAATGGAGGGAATGTGGTATTTGGTAATAGCAAAAGAAAAATCATCGGTAAAGGTACAACTTCTCCAAAATATTTAACCATTAACGATGTGTGTCAAGTAGAAAACCTAAACTTCAACCTTCTAAGTATAGGACAAATATGTGATAAAAAGTGTAACGTACTTTTTAGTGAAACCGGTAGTAAAATATTGAAAAACGGTATTACTATAGGAAGAGGCATTATAAAACATGGGGTCTATGTCATTATAATCGGTAATGAACCTAAAGACAAACTTTGTCTTACTTCTATGGATGATACTTCGACCTTATGGCATCGAAGATTGGGTCACACCAATATGCGACTTCTTCAATCGCTATCATCTAAAGAACTAGTAGAGATTTACCAAAATTAAAATACGAACATCATTTTTGTGATGCTTGTAACGTAGGAAAGCAAGTCCATGCTAGTTACAAAGCTAAAAATATGGTCTCTACTACTAAGTGTCTAGAACTACTTCACATGGATTTATTTGGTCTATCCGATATTCGAAGTTATATAGGTAACTACTATACTTTGGTCATAGTGGATGATTACTCTAGGTACACATGGACTAAATTTTTAAAGAATAAAACTGAAACGTTCGATTACTTTGAAATATTAAGTAAGAAAATCCAAAGAAAATTAGGAAGTCCTATAGTGTCTATTAGAACGGATCATGGTAGAGAATTTGATAATGAAGTGCAATTTGGAGCTTTTTCTGACGCTAATGGTATTATTCACAATTTCTCGGCTCCTCGCACTCCACAATCGAATGGGGTAGTTGAAAGGAAAAATAGAACCCTACAAGAAATGAGTCGCACCATGATTAGTGAGCAATCTATTCCTTAGAAATTTTGGTGAAATGCCGTTGATACATCAACGTATATACTTAACCGAGTCTTAATTAGACCATTCTCAGGTAAAAATCTATACGAGTTACTTCGAGGCAAAAAGCCTACGTTAGAACATTTTAGAGTCTTTGGTAGCAAATGTTTTCTACTTAACTCTAAACATTACCTAACAAAGTTTGATCCTAAATCAACCGAAGGTATCTTCTTAGGTTACTCTCCTAATAGTAAAGCTTATGTTATATTAAATAAAGAAACAATGAAGGTTGAATTATCATTAAATGTAAGATTTGATGAAAGTCCACCTAAACCTACCCAACCTCTTGTCGATGACGAGATAATTGAAAGTGAAGCCATAGAAATCAAGGAAAATATGAACAAAGAAGATGAATCATTAAACAATGAAATCAACAGAGTCTAAAGATCACCCCGTAGATAAGGTCATAGGAAAGTTAAATGAAAGAACCTTAAGATCCCAAGTCAAGAAAGTTAAATGAAACAACTAGAAGATTGTATCTTCTTTAATCAATCCAAATACATAAAAGAAATGTTAAGGAAATTTGGTTTAGAAGAGTTAAAACCCTTAAGAACACCAATTTCATCCGACACTAACTTACAAAAGAATGAAGACGGTGAATCCGTTGATAACACAAAATACCGTGGCATGATTGGTAGTCTTCTCTATCTTACGGCTAGTCGGTCGGATATCATGTTTAATGTTGTCTATGTGCTAGGATTCAAGAAGACCCTAAAACATCACATCTAGAAGCGATCAAAAGAATATTTAGATACATTAAGGGTACGACTCAATTGGGATTATGGTATCCTAAGGGAACGGGGGTAGAAACTATTGTATATGCGGATTCTGACCATGCAGGTGATTATGTTGACCAAAAGAGTACAGGTGGTGTATGTACTTTTATGGGATGTTGTTTAACATCTTGCTTCTCGAAGAAGCAAATGGCATTGGCCATTTCAACAACCGCAGCTGAATATGTCTCCGGCGGCAAAGCATGCCAACAAGCACTATGGTTGAAACAAGCGTTAGTTGACTACGACATTCATCTAAATGACATAGCCATTCTATGCGACAACAAAGGTGCTATTGACTTAAGCAAGAATTCGGTGTTGCACTCTCACACCAAGCATATAGAGATCCGTCATCACTTCTTAAGAGACAATGTTCAAAAGGGGAACATTTCTATTGAGAAGGTAGCATCCGAAGACAAAATAGCCGACGTCCTCACCAAACCATTGAAGCGGGAATAATTCAACTTTCTTCGTCTTGGTCCTGGTCTCATGGAACAATCGTCATAATTAGTTTCTCAACTCTACAAGGTATGTAAACATTAGCCTTACCTTCTTTTCTGAGTCTAGGATCTCTATTTCACACACAACTCACAAACAATACGGGAATTTTCAAAACTCAATGTAAATTTTATTTACAACATGTAATTTCATATTTATTTTTTCTTAACTAAAGATAAACTTTTCCTTTAAACAAGAAATTTTTCGAAATGCTTTCTAAAAAAATACTTCTTCCCGTGTCATTTTCCTAAAAAGTATTTCTCACGTCTAGGACAAACCTTTTTCATTATTAATACAAAGTAAAAACTCATTGCATCTCATGTCTTTTGAATGCTAAAGGGAACACATAACTAATATATGTTTTCGGGTACATTCATTTAAGCAACAATGAACTAAGGAGCACTCGGGTTATCTCACATAATAATTTGCCTTTTCACTTCTAGTTCATTTTGTTTTTCTTTTAGGAGTCAAGATAACCGCAACTCCAAATGGTTTGCATATAGGCACACACTAGGCACAAATGTTTCCAAAAGGAAAAATTTGAGTCGCCTGAGTCACCAAGACCACGGATCCCAAATTAATCACTGGACGGTTCCCTCAGGGAATGATCCGTGGGAACCGTGACGTGTTTAATTTCTTTATATTTTCTCACTTTGGATATAAACCTTCATATTTTCATCATTTTACCTTTTTCACTAATGAGGATGTTACTTAATGCTTGTGTTCTCATGATCACATGCCTTAAATTCATATCTAATCATTAGATTTTAGTCCACATTTTGGGTCAAGCATTCATTACAATGCACTATTTTCTCTATAAATAAGGTTCCCAAAATGCTTGCATATCCATTACTCTCAACCTCACAAACAATCGTCATCATGTTATTCAAAAGATCTTCCAACCTTGATGAATCACCTAGTGCAAACAATCCTCTTCAAGAAATCCAAAACTTTATCCTACCACCTTCCGTAGTACCACCACCCAAATCTAGAAAAATCACACGGATTAGCATTCGGCCTTGTTGTTTAGCCAAACCATTGTCAAGAAGTTCATCACCAACTACTCATTCACCACCAAATGATTTCATAATAGCACCTCCATCATCTCCAACAAGTACATCACCACCATCACCTATCAAGTCTCCATGATGCGCAAGAAACTGTCAAGTTCTCTCACGCAAGCGTAAGAAAACTTAAAAACAGACTTCAAAGACGAAATCAATGAATATCCGAGGATTATAGGGTCTCCCGGTCGTTATGTCCCAATGAGCTATGCAATGGATTATCAAACGCTTAGTGATCGGAGATTTGACGGAAAAGAGGATTGGAATTATTATAACTACATAAACTACAAGAGCTAAAATGAAAATTAAAAGAAATTAAAAGTTTAAAATATTAAATAAACGCTATCACTATTTTTACAATTGATGAACGTTTAAATCTTAAAACTAAAACTTACGTTTAAATTAAAATACGTAAACGTACAAAATAAAAAGTGAAACCTAAGAGATAAAAGTCCTAAAAATATGAAAATTCATTTTACAAACCTAATGATATAAGAAACTTTTAGAAAAGAAAATTATTTTTATAACTATTTATCTAATTAAAACTATTTTAACTATTAATTAATTACCTAAAATATAAGAAAATAGGAAATTAGGCTAGAAAAATAAGATTAAGACTTAGAAAAGTCTAAAATATCAAAATAGACTTTTCAAAACTATTTTTGTATTTTTGTGATTATTTTCTATTTTCTAGGAATTTTAAACTATTAAAATCTAATTAAATCACTAAAATTACCAAATGAACTATGAAAATATGGAAAATTACTTTTTCACTTTTTATATTTATCTAAGCCTAAGAAAATGAAAACTTATTTTTTGGACCTTTTCGAATTTTTGTATTAAAAGCTAATTAAAAGTGCTTAAAAACTAGATTAAATTAAGAAAATAGCAAAACAACTTAGAAAATCTGAAAATTTCAGGAAAAGCTTAAAATTAAATAAGGAATCTGAGAAAATGGAAAAGCAAGGTGGTATGTGGAAGAAAATGAAACTGATGAATCAAGTGCTTATTGAAATAAGCACTTGATAAGCAAATGAACCAAACAAGTTACCAACTGTTAACAGAAGCTATGATATGCTAAAAATGACCAAATGAAACAGAAATCAACAAGCTATAACTACTGAATAACAAAATAACTCAGATTTGGAGATTTAAGTATATAAGCTAAAACAGTTTTTGTCACTATCTTGAAGCTTAAAAATAAGGTACTGGATAAGCTAAGAACCTAAAACCAGATGTTGCAATCTCTAGTAGACCTAGCAAAGTGCATGTAAACCAGAAATGAGCCAACCACAAGCTCTTATGAGCTTGTGAACAGGTCTGCAATATCTTGTCACAAATGGTGTTCAATGCACAGGGCACAAGGGGGCTAATTAGAGCTTATGCACAGGCTTATTCAGTAGGCCAATGTAAAAACCAAAAGTTCAGTCCTCAAGACCACCAAGAAGGCTACAAATAACCAATATTTTAGGCTTTAACTCACTGTAATGAATCCAATGCAAGATCTGCAAGTTCTTAAAAATTGTTGCTCAAGGATTTTGACTTTTATCACGTATGAAAGGTTGACTAAACCGAAATTTGAGCTTATGATTCTAACTGAAAATGAGGTGATAAGCTTTCACAAGGCTTGATTTAGCTGCTCCTATGAGTTATGAACACAATTCAGGCCTTTGAATATATCTATCCTATCTGCTAAGCTAATCAAGACAGATATTATATGATTTTGACTTATGTTGAACTAGAGTGCAAGTAACTGATCTAGCTGACTATAATGGACCCAAATAAGACTAATGCAAATGATCTTAACCCATCTCTAACCTCTATATAAGATCTAGCAGCTTATACCAAACACAGGTTAAACTCATTGATATGAGCTCAAACCTACTGTTTTGCAAAAATCCTTCCCAACAAAATATCTACCCTATGCCAACATCTATACTGAATTAATATGACCTAACAACAGCTAAATTAACAAATAAAACTAACCCTACCACGATACAAACTCAAGCAAACGATGTTCACTAATTCGTCTATGAGGAAACAAAACTCACAAAGTTGTCCAAATTCAATTGAAGCTTAATTCCGAGTAACGCCTCTGCTTTAAACCAATTCCAATCCTAGACCACCAAATCTACCAATTCTCATTTCTATGGTTGCTAGACCAAAACTCCTTCCAGTTGACTTTTGTTGACCGATTTAGAGATTTGATATAAATGGCTTTGAACAGAATAAGAACTCACAATAAGCTATAATGAGCTTATGAGTTTGATGAAACAAGAGTACAAAGTTAAAATGAGCTTATAAGAGTCAGAAGGTATTTTTATTTTTTCAAATGTATTTATCTCGTAATTTTTTTTATATCCTTGAATTAGAAGAGGAACAAGCTAAAAACGGTTTAGATTTATGAATTGAGCCTTAAGCAATAGTAACAAACATATTAGAACATAAACGACTAGTTAACAACTTGAGAAATTAAAATGCTTTGTATTGATAAAAACTTGAAATACACTTGTGAACTTAAAAATAAAACTGAAACTGATTACAAAATGGTAAATAGCTACTGAGAAGAGAATAAAAGCTTAAAAACTAAACAAAAACTAACTAATGACTACTGACTAACTACTCCCATCAAAAACTGCTTCTTTCTTCTCTCTTCATCCCTTTTTATACTCCAATAGGTCTTCCCTTCTCTCTCATAGCAAATCCCACATGCCTCTGAGACCCTTGGATGAGCTAAGCTCATCTTAGCCGTTTATTATGTTTTGGCGGGAAAAGGTTGTTTTAACCTGTTGGAGAGATGGAGTGTAGATGTTGGAGGGGACAATGAGTCATAGGGGGGGCTGGTGTAGGAGGTGTGGGAGATGGAGGAACAAGGGTGTGGGGATTGCAGGTAATCCTGTCGGGGAAGACAGGTTATAGGGGGGCGGGTATGATTATTTAAATGTTGGGTTGGTCGGGTTGGGTAAAGGACCGGGTAAACAGATTTGGGCCAAGGGGTTTAATTTGGGCTTGGGTATTTTAATTAAAGTCCGGTTGGTTTGTAGAGTATTAATACAAGGGACCAAACATGTAATTCTTCAAAACCAAGGGACCAATCATGTAACTTATGAAGAGTAGTCAAAAGGGTTGGTCTTGCCAAGTTAAATAATCCAAGGGTTAATTTTTGACATTTTTGAAATTCCCACGGACTAATTTTGACCAATTTAAAAACTCAGGGACCAAAACTGTAATTTCCTCAAAACTTTTAGATTTTCCACCAAAGGACTAAATATGACAATTTATGATTTTAAAAAGACCTTTGGTGACTTTTCTTTGAAATTTTGGCTCGGGACTATTTTTGACAATTTTTGAAACTTGGGGACTAAACCGCAATTTTGAAAATTTGATATGTTTTTCATCCGATTTTGATATTTTTGCATTTAAAACACATAAAACACTGATTTGTGATATTTTGATCATTTTGATGTGTTTCGAGTGTTTTCGATGATTTTGCGCTTTATTTTGTATAAAATGATGAGTATTTACACACTCATCAATCCCCACATCGAGATATTGCTAGTCCCTAGCAATGATTTGAGAAAACATAATGGATTTTAATCTCTTTACCAAAAGCCATCACTGGAGTAGCCAAATGTTTCAGTTCAAGTAAGAACTATGGTACATCGATAACCATGTGATTTTGAGCAAACCACCGATTTTCAACGGATTTGATTTTGTCTTTACCGTGCCGCACTTTCTTCGGACTAGCCAACTCTTAGATAAATTATCAATATTATCTTTGGTGAGCTGATTACCAATTATGGTTTTTCCACCGCCTTTACCACAAGCCATAATCTTGCGGGCTAGCCAACTCTTCACTTTTTAGGATATGGTGAGTTGAATACCATACAATTTTGGGCAAATTGCAAGCCATCAACGGATTTGAGATATCTTTACCAAGAGCCGTTTGCTCTGGATTAGCCAATCCTTTTGTCCTACGCACATGGCGGATCGATAACCAAATGAGAAAGTGTAGAACACTTGCTCCAAAAAAAATTTTGGCCAAAAACGGGATTGGGCGGTATAATTACATGATAAAATTCGCGAGAATCCCCACACTTAGAAATGAATATTGCCCTCAATATTCAAAGTACCGCGGTTATGCCGAAACAAAGAACGTGAAAGGGAAATACTACGCCATTATTTAGAAAGATGATTTTTTTTGAAACATGTGGCAACCCCCACACTAGGGTGGTAGAAAGAGGTGAAAGACACAAATACGGGTGAGAACCCATATTGCATGCTATTGTTTTTGATTACCGAGTCGCTAGCTTGACTCGATCCCCGCATTCATTGGTTCATGGGAAGCAATGGAAGAAACAATCTCAATCGGACTTTCGCTCAAGATGTTTGGATAAACATTGAAGTACGCGAAAGTTCCACACCGATGAGATATAGAGAGAACCGCTCAAAATGATAAATGAAAATGCCGGGATCAAAATAATGTCTTCACTCCCGAAGGAGTTAAGACATGGAGAAGTCACAATCGTATGTGAAGAAAGAAGGAGAATCATGATGATGATCATGACTAACTCCTCATTATCGTAAGGAGAATTCATGATTTTTGATCATGAATCTCATCGATGAGGATAGAATCATCATCACATGATGGAAGAGATAAGATAGAATACAGAGGTGGGACAAGTGGTGTGCTCGAGAGCTAGCAATTTCCACCACTTCCGTGATGGTCTCTCGATCGGCCTCGGACATTTCATCGAAAAGAGGATTTACTTTCCCAAAAGTGTAGTCATTATTAAATTCAAAAGAGGATTTGAGAAAATCCGGAAGTAACCTCGAAATGTCAAGAGAATCACAAAAGGCAAATCACAATCACTATCGGATATATCCTCGACTCACTGGGATTGGGACAAGATCCTCAACACTAGATGATTCCGCTTCCAAATAGTGCCGAGATGATCATCCTCCATTATGAGAGAGTCTTTGGAAGCAATAATAGGTAAGATAGGTGTGATAGCAATAGACCCAGGAGTTGAGAAATAAGATCGCTCAATTGAGTAACACTCTCCTCGTCGTAATCATAGTATTCCTTCATTTGAATACTATCCTCATCATTGTCGCCATCATATCGATTCTTATATTCATCTGCATCAAGCTTACACACCATTCTTTTCATTTGCGCTTTCTTTCGAATGCGTATTTCTTCGAACTTTGAGGAAGATTACACTCCTCGTAATCATTGAAATGATGTGAAGGCTCGAAGTCGATGACCGATGGAATACTGTGGGGTTGGAAATTGTCAAACCGGAGAATTGGAATTTTGAAAACTTTGATTCATCGGTTGACATTCAAAAGTCTCATGAGGACCCCACAATTCTCACAACAGAGATAATTGGGAAAATAAATTTCACCAAAGTTCGATTGTAACATGGTTCTCGCTCATAGACAAACGGGACCCGTGGTGGACAATCAAAACCGTAATGAGAATCATTCCCACAAAACTCGCATGAGTAGGATTCAGAATGGGGTGTGGAGGTAGGTAGGAAAAATCGGGTGTTTCATTTGAAATGGGATCGGATTATCGACAAACTTGTCTCCGAAACTCACATTGGTACATCGCCGACAATTTCCACCGTTAAATGGACCTCCACACCAGGAACATGTCAAATACCATGACATAAAGAATTAAACGGATAAGAGGGTAAGGAATGGAGAATTAAACGGTTAAAGAAGATAAGGAATGAAGAATTAAACAGATTAGAGGGTAAGGGAAATGTAGAATCAAAAGATGCGAGAGGGTAAAGATGGATATTTTTGGATTTTTGAAAAATATGCTGCAAATAAAGAATGAAAATCTTTTTGGGTTTTTGAAAAAGAAAATATAAACACATACAGATGGTATAAACAAGGAGTGAATATCCAAATTACTAATCTGCTAAACGAAGATTATCAAGACAACTCCCGCAATGGCGCCAAAATTTGATGCTTGTAGAAACCGTCAAGTTCTCTCACGCAAGCGTAAGAAAACTTAAAACAGCTTCAAAGACGAAATCAATGAAGATCCGAGGATTATAGGGTCTCCCGGTCGTTATGTCCCAGCGAGCTATGCAATGGATTATCAAACGTTTAGTGATCGGGAGATTTGGACGGAAAAGAGGATTGGAATTATTATAACTACATAAACTACAAGAGCTAAAATGAAAATTAAAAGAAATTAAAAAGTTTAAAAATATTAAATAAACGCTATCACTATTTTTACAATTGATGAACGTTTAAATCTTAAAACTAAAAACTTACGTTTAAATTAAAATACGTAAACGTACAAAATAAAAAGTGAAACCTAAGAGATAAAAGTCCTAAAAATATGAAAAATTCATTTTTACAAACCTAATGATATAAGAAACTTTTTAGAAAAAGAAAATTATTTTTATAACTATTTATCTAATTAAAAACTATTTTTAACTATTAATTAATTACCTAAAATATAAGAAAATAGGAAATTAGGCTAGAAAAATAAGATTAAGACTTAGAAAAGTCTAAAATATCAAAATAGACTTTTCAAAACTATTTTTGTATTTTTGTGATTATTTTTCTATTTTCTAGGAATTTTAAACTATTAAAATCTAATTAAATCACTAAAAATTACCAAATGAACTATGAAAAATATGGAAAATTACTTTTTTCACTTTTTATATTTATCTAAGCCTAAGAAAAATGAAAACTTATTTTTTTGGACCTTTTCTGAATTTTTTGTATTAAAAGCTAATTAAAAAGTGCTTAAAAACTAGATTAAATTAAGAAAAATAGCAAAACAACTTAGAAAAATCTGAAAATTTCAGGAAAAGCTTAAAATTAAATAAGGAATCTGAGAAAAATGGAAAAGCAAGGTGGTATGTGGAAGAAAATGAAACTGATGAATCAAGTGCTTATTGAAATAAGCACTTGATAAGCAAATGAACCAAACAAGTTACCAACTGTTAACAGAAGCTATGATATGCTAAAAATGACCAAATGAAACAGAAATCAACAAGCTATAACTACTGAATAACAAAATAACTCAGATTTGGAGATTTAAGTATATAAGCTAAAACAGTTTTTGTCACTATCTTGAAGCTTAAAAATAAGGTACTGGATAAGCTAAGAACCTAAAACCAGATGTTGCAATCTCTAGTAGACCTAGCAAAGTGCATGTAAACCAGAAATGAGCCAACCACAAGCTCTTATGAGCTTGTGAACAGGTCTGCAATATCTTGTCACAAATGGTGTTCAATGCACAGGGCACAAGGGGGCTAATTAGAGCTTATGCACAGGCTTATTCAGTAGGCCAATGTAAAAACCAAAAGTTCAGTCCTCAAGACCACCAAGAAGGCTACAAATAACCAATATTTTAGGCTTTAACTCACTGTAATGAATCCAATGCAAGATCTGCAAGTTCTTAAAAAAACTGCTGTTCAAGGGATTTTGACTTTTTATCACAGAAGGAAAGGTTGACTAAACTGAAATTTGAGCTTATGATTCTAACTGAAAATGAGGTGATAAGCTTTCACAAGGCTTGATTTAGCTGCTCCTATGAGTTATGAACACAATTCAGGCCTTTGAATATATCTATCCTATCTGCTAAGCTAATCAAGACAGATATTATATGATTTTGACTTATGTTGAACTAGAGTGCAAGTAATCGATCTAGTGACTATAATGGACCCAAATAAGACTAATGCAAATGATCTTAACCCATCTCTAACCTCTATATAAGATCTAGCGACTTATACCAAACACAGGTTAAACTCATTGATATGAGCTCAAACCTACTGTTTTGCAAAAATCCTTCCCAACAAAATATCTACCCTATGCCAACATCTATACTGAATTAATATGACCTAACAACAGCTAAATTAACAAATAAAAACTAACCCTACCACAGATACAAACTCAAGCAAACGATGTTCACTAATTCTGTCTATAGAGGAAACAAAACTCACAAAGTTGTCCAGCTCAATTGAAGCTTAATTCCAGAGTAACGCTTCCCTGTTTTAAACCAATTCCAATCCTAGACCAGCTCTGAATCTACCAATTCTCATTTCTATGGTTGCTAGACCAAAACTCCTTCCAGGTTGACTTTTGTTGACCGATTTAGAGATTTGATATAAATGGCTTTGGAAACAGAATAAGAACTCACAATAAGCTATAATGAGCTTATGTGAGTTTGATGAAACAGTAGCACAAAGTTAAAATGAGCTTATAAGAGCTGTAAGCAGATTTTTTATTTTTTTCAAATGTATTTATCTGTAATTTTTTTTATATCCTTGAATTAGAAGAGGAACAAGCTAAAAACGGTTTAGATTTATGAATTGAGCCTTAAGCAATAGTAACAAACATATTAGAACATAAACGACTAGTTAACAACTTGAGAAATTAAAATGCTTTGTATTGATAAAAACTTGAAATACACTTGTGAACTTAAAAATAAAACCTGAACCGATTACAAAATGGTAAATAGCTAATGAGAAGAGAATAAAAGCTTAAAACTAAACAAAAACTAACTAATGACTACTGACTAACTACTCCCATCAAAAACTGCTTCTTTCTTCTCTCTTCATCCCTTTTTATACTCCAATAGGTCTTCCCTTCTCTCTCATAGCAAATCCCACATGCCTCTGAGACCCTTGGATGAGCTAAGCTCATCTTAGCCGTTTATTATGTTTTGGCGGGAAAAGGTTGTTTTAACCTGTTGGAGAGATGGAGTGTAGATGTTGGAGGGGACAATGAGTCATAGGGGGGGCTGGTGTAGGAGGTGTGGAGATGGAGGAACAAGGGTGTGGGATTGCGGGTAATCCTGTCGGGGAAGACAGGTTATAGGGGGGCGGGTATGATTATTTAAATGTTGGGTTGGTCGGGTTGGGTAAAGGACCAGGTAAACAGATTTGGGCCAAGGGGTTTAATTTGGGCTTGGGTATTTTAATTAAAGTCCGGTTGGTTTGTAGAGTATTAATACAAGGGACCAAACATGTAATTCTTCAAAACCAAGGGACCAATCATGTAACTTATGAAGAGTAGTCAAAAGGGTTGGTCTTGCCAAGTTAAATAATCCAAGGGTTAATTTTTGACATTTTTGAAATTCCCACGGACTAATTTTGACCAATTTAAAAACTCAGGGACCAAAACTGTAATTTCCTCAAAACTTTTAGATTTTCCACCAAAGGACTAAATATGACAATTTATGATTTTAAAAGACCTTTGGTGACTTTTCTTTGAAATTTTGGCTCGTGGACTATTTTTGACAATTTTTGAAACTTGGGGACTAAAACGCAATTTTTGAAAATTTGATATGTTTTTCATCCGATTTTGATATTTTGCATTTAAAACACATAAAACACTGATTTGTGATATTTTGATCATTTTGATGTGTTTCGAGTGTTTTCGATGATTTTGCGGTTTATTTTGTACAAAATGATGAGTATTTACACACTCATCACTCCACCTAAGATCACCCTATCGGAACTTCTTCAAACTCCGAAAACCACCCCACTACCCGTGTCTAGTCCACCACCCACATCATTTCAACAAACTTCCAATCCAAAAGAACTAGTCTTTTTAACACCACCCACATCTCCAAACACACTTTACAAAGATCTTGCAACTTCACCACCTTTAGCTCCCATTATCCTACAACAACATCTAGGTTCATATATTCCACCACTTACCAACATAATGTACTTTGATCTATATTTTCCAACTTTTCCACCACATATCCCGCCTTCCACAAATCAAACTTACCCGGAAACCATCCACACACAATACCCACATCATTTACATTGTGAACATTGCCAATCCACTAAGGAACTTGCAATGGAAATAATGGATGAGATGCGATTCATACTTAACCATATCCTTGATCGCATCAACATCATCACTCACCAAAACTTCCATAATTAAACCTTATGCAAGCATGGAAGGAATGATATTACTATTTCCTCTATTTTTCTTTTGAGTCATTTTAAAGAACAAACCTTGTTCTTAGTTTTTACATGTTTGTATGTGGCCTATATACCACTACACTTTGTCTTTTTATTACAAGGCTTTGTTTACATATCTTGGCTCTTCATCTTATTTCTCGTCAATTACAAGATTATATCGTATGTTACTACTAACTTTTTCTTTGTAGGTATTTTATTTTCTCACTTGACGCCCTATTCCAGGGGGAGCTACAGTCAAGGGGGAGTTACTGCTTCGTGGATGTTACTATTTTGTTTTCCACACTTTATTTCTTCATTAGGTTCACTTTTTGTTTCGACAAAAAGGGGGAGAAGAAGTAAAACTTAATGCTTTCAAAATATACATCTAATCTTAAGTTTTACTCATCATAACATTATGTTTTGTCATCAACAAAAGAGGGAGATTGTTAATACAAATAAATCGTAAAAATGTTTATTCATATTTAGCGATCTCTTTGTGTTTTGTTGATAACAAATATAAAGTTTTCATAAGTAAAATCATAAGGATACATGTTATTTTTGTAAAGCATTTACATATATAATCATTTAACATTAATTGTTGTAATAATTCATTTTGTGTAATTGTTTATTAGAATGGGTAAAAACCATAACCCATGACCCATACCCATGGAGCATATCCATAACCCATGGAGCTAACCCATGACCCATTGACTAGATGCATTGCATCTTCTAGATACATTGTATCTATTTGGATACCCATGGTCCAAAGTCCATGACCCATGACCCATGATCCATGATCCATAACCCATTTAAGAGGAGCGTCCTACGGATCCCCCAGATTACACTGGACGGATCCCTCATGTAAGGGTTCCGTGGGACCCGGGGAACAGTAGTGATTTTTTGCCTATAAATAGTGAGTCATTTCTTCATTGTAACTCACCTCTTTTCTTACAAACTCTCTCATATACTATTTCTCTCTTCTAATCTCAGATCTCTTGATCTATATAGTAGTTCTTCTTTCTTTTGTTGTGATTCTCATATAGGTCCTTCTCAAAGGCGAGATCACGAGATACTACCAGTCATCTAAGCAAGGGGTCCTTCATTGATTTGTTCCTCCACAATATTTCTGTAGCAAGATCTTGTATTTCATATTTCACATAGTTGTTGTGTTATAGTTGTGTTGGTTTGGTCCGCCGTGTTAAAGACTCGGTATTTAGCTTTGTACCGGAAAAAGTGTAAGCAACGTTGTGAAGGCTTCTCCGCCGAGTTGAAGGAGTTTGTTGACATAGTGCTTGAACTCTCGAGTAGGTGACTCGGGGAGTGGAGTAGGGCAAGGAAGGTGTCCTTGTAGCCGAACCGCTATAAATCGGTTGTGTCATTTTTATTCTTTACTTTACTTGATTTCTTTACTTACATTACTTATTGATCTATATTTTCTATCCATCCATACGATTTCACATAACATCGAATCTAAACTTTTTGAAACTAATTTAAAATCGGCAAAACTATTCAACCGCCCTCCCCCTTCTAGTTTTCCACACAATTCTTAACAGAATCAAGAGGAGCAGTGTGACAGACCGGGACAACCAATGACTTAGGACCCTTCCTCTTCTCTAACTTCAACCACCCATTATTAATACTGGAATAGTAAAACTTCCTAAATAAGGGTACGGTGGGAACGCCGTCGTGAATGCGACAGAGGATCTCAAAATGACTAATCCTTGCCGCAGCTAGAACAGAAAGCTGCGACAGATGGATCCGGAAATACTCTAGAACGCTACAAACGAACTTAGAAAGGGGAATCCTAAAATTACAAAACTCAAAGAATCGGGTATATCGGCCTATCTTACCCTCAGGCGCATCCCTAATGGTATCATTAGGACCGGGGAGGGTTGGATCTACCCCATCGGGGATATGGTATTTCAGGCGAAACGCGCCTAGATCTTTTTGCTCTAACTCACATGTAAAATCGCTAAGAAACTTTTTAGCCATTATAAAATGTGGAAGGGAGGAAAACCTTACCTGAAAGGAAGTAATGAAGACACATGCACAACTTTTTCTCTTTCAAAAGTATTCTTACAAGCAGAAGCAACAGTAGTAAAAAAGGTGAAAAATAAGAGGTGTTTATACCCTTCGAAAGAAAAAGTAACCGCCTATCGAACGGATAAGATTTGGCCACATCCCCGATCCGTATATAACGGTCCATGATCAAACAGATCAACGGATGAGATGATAGAAGCCAATGCGTCACATCAGACATTGCGCGGTCAAGAAGCAGTTTGCGACTATTGAGGACAAGCTGTAACGCTTATCCTCAAGAAAGTGGAATGTACAGTCAGCACGAACAAGGATAACCCGCAGTACGAGGAACCGCGGCCAACTGACATAATTAAGTCTATAACGCTTGTTCCCAGCCAACAAGCATAGTAGACTGGGGGGACTTGATCGTGTACGATACCCCCGGACACGAATAGATGAACCGGTCCAGCCCCGGATCAAGACCTATCGGTCCAGACTTGCCCCGGACGTCATCCGCCCCCGCAACACGTCACCAGGACAAGGGATTGTAACCGCAGATACATAACAAGGTCCGGGGAAAGCTTAGCTACGGCTCAACCAAAAGAGTAAGGAATCTTACATGGGAATGAGGTACGGTCGCCCACAGTCCTCAAAAGGGAAAGCGCTGCGGATTTCCGCCCAAAACCGTCGCTATCACAACAATAAGACAACCTCCTGGGTTGACTTGCGCTCTTACTGCCCATAAATGTCGTTCTCATGACCGGTGACCATGAGAACCCGACAAGAAAGTCCAACATATAAATATGGGTCTTCGCCACTGTTCAAACGGTAACTCGGACTCACTCTCTCTAGAATACTTTATCTCTCTAAACCAACACTTACTCTCACACCCGAGGTTGAACGCGGAAGACCCCTTCCGCGGTGAGACTAACGGTGTTCCATTTTCTTAACAGCTACAACTTAAGATTCTACCACTTAATTTAAGATCTGTTCCACCAAAGATAGCCTAAACTAACCCTTGTGTGGAAGAGCCCCAGATTTGTTTTAACAATACATACATATAGATTGATAGTGTTTCGTATCTTGCATTTCACCTAATACTCGGGCCTTAGCCCATACAAAATTCACATGCGCTATAACAAACATCGACTAACACTCTCCGGAGTATGAGCGGGAGGACACCGAACACTCAAACTGGTACGAAACTCCTCAAACAAAGCTGAAGGTAAGCCTTTAATGAAAATATCCGCATATAACGGGAGGGAACATGAAGAACTCAAACCTGCCAGCAGCAACTAAATCCCGAACAAAATGAATATCAATCTCTATATGCTTCGTACGTTGATACTGAACTGGATTAGAAGATAAATATACAGCACCGACATTATAACAGTAGCGGAAGACAAAGGAGTATGCAGCTCACGTGGTAAATTTCTTAACCAACAGGTCTCAGCAATTGCAACACCCCGATACTCTGCCTCTGCACTAGAACAAGAAAGCGTTTTGTATCTTGCATATCACCGAATCATACATACATATTGAGTGTAAACCCTAACAACTAATACTTGGGCCTTAGCTCATACAAAGTACACATGGGCTATAACATACGACTAACAGACCGGTGATGGTCAAGGCTGGCCATGCATAAGCTTGCTTCACCTACAACAGTAATGTTTTTGGAAAGATTTGTTGTCAAACCACCACCTCATGAGAACAAAAAAATGCATAAGAAAATGAGTAAAAATGTATAAATAAAGCAATGAAACTAATCACTGCTGCATTACTTATTCAGAGAATTCATATATATACAAAGGCTTTGGCTAACAACAGATAAACTGATATGACTGAAAATTACATACAGTGGAATGCTTAAGCATCTACAAGTTAGTATCCAGGAATGCGTGAATTGCCAAACCAGCTGCCCAAACATCATCTTCTAATACATGTTCTTCTGGGGAATGACTAATTCCTCCACGACACCGAACAAATAGCATGCCAATCTATCCAACAAAAACACCAGTGAGTTCGGAAGTTTTTTCATTTGTTCCAAAGAACTATTTCTATTGGGCATTTTACACCGAAAGTTTATGATTCATACGTTTGATAGCAAACACTCGGGTTACAAATTAGGTAATAAGTGGGGCTATGAACCTGAAAATGTTGCAACCTAGAAACGTGGACTGTAAAAATGTTATGTTATACGTCTAAATTATAAAAAAATGGGGTTTCGCAGATATGTTCTTATCATTTAAATTTCAGAATGTGTGGAGATGTAACCTGGTTATTACAATTGGAAATTTCACCCTTTACTTATAATTGCATTGACAGGCTCTGTTTTATGATTAGAAGGTAAAATGGGTTATAGTTGGCTACAAAGGAAATGGGTTAAATTGGTCACATAATCACCCAAAGTGTTGGTATTATTTAGTGCCTACAACCGACTATATCGCTTCAACCATAAAACTATATATATATTTTTTAAAAACAATATACATTCTGTACTACTCGTAATATTTAAAAGATGTACAGTATTATTTTAATAAAACTATGCACAAAGTGTTTGGTATCAACCCAACTCATTTCACCCGGTACAAAAAAGAGTGACCTGTCAACCTACCCATATTGCCACCTCTAATGGTGATTAAGATAAAAGAGTAAAAGACGTAAAAGAGATCCGACCTTTGCCAAATGAGACATGGCCATGGCATCATGTCCTGCACCACTCATGAGTACCGGCACCTCACCAATATCCTCACCTGTCATCCGTTTTATAGCAGCATAAGCTGCAGATTTTAGTTGTGAATTCAATCCAGCGTCACAACTTACAGCATTCGCATCATGCTGCATGAAATTCACACCAGAATGAGCAAGATAATTGGTTACCCATGTGAGGTAGGAATAAATAACAGAAGCACGAGCAGAAATATGCACCTTCCGCTCCATTATACAAGAAACAGAACGACGATCACATATAGTATCCATCTGATTTGACAATTCATATATGATAGCCTCCCTTCCTATGTCATCTATGGTACGAATATCTATTGTAAATGTAACCTGAAATCATCAACATAAAAACAAGTTACTAATATGAATACTCCACTTAACACACACCAAGGGAATTTGTGTGCTTGCCTGGCCTGGAATGACATTACTTGCACTGGGCCAAGTTGATATCTCACCAACGGTACAAACAAGAGATCCAGAAAGAGATTTAATGGAAAAGGCGTTGCATTGTCCATCAGGACCGTTACTTGATATATAATCCTGTGGACGTTTACATAGGCTTTCTAAATATACAATTAGTTCGGCTGCAGCAACCATAGGGTCTTGGCGCATAGACATAGGAACTGTTCCAGCATGTCCTTGTGATCCTCTGACTGTTAGCTGCAAAATGGAGGCCGCACGTATAAGTCATTACATAAAAAATGAATCGACATTACAGAAATGGGAAACTTTATACAAAAAACAGCCATTAGGTGATTGCTCATTATGAGACGTTTACAATCAGATTATTGAGTAGGCAAGGATATCAAGCATAATTGGTTGCACTATTAGTTATAAACATACCTTTATCCGTGTCTGTCCAGCAATGCCTTTCACCACTGCAAGAGGAAGACCCACTGATTCAAGTACAGGTCCTTGTTCAATGTGAACCTTCATAATATGATAAGAATAAATAACGTATTAGCTTTAAAAAGAAGACCTTCCGCATACAACGAGAATAAAAGATCAATATTAATAGGACCATACATGAATTTGATACATCCATAATAGAGAAATCATGTAAACATAGTGAGGGTCTCATATAAAATTCTTACAGAATACCTATAGGCCAAGAGAAGACAATTTTGACCCATATTAATATATGTGGGTCAATTTTGTTCTTTTTTTATATCTACGATGGGTTCAGCTGAAAACATATCTGATAAGAAAGGGGTTGTCAAATTGTTCGAGCAGGTCAAATATGTCGAAAATTGCCAAAGTGCATTATTTATGCGAACAACCTCTTAATATTTTCTTTCATATATTAGATTATTATTTTGGGTTAAGGTCACAAAATAGCAACAAACTTTTTCCAAAGTCTCGTCTTGGTACGTGAACTGTAAAAAATATCATTAAATGCAACGAACTTTCATAAATGGTTCAAATATGCACATTTTGATGTGTTGTCATACAAGAAAACAAACACGTGTCACTATTTTTAACGTGACAACACATTAAAATGTGCATATTGCAACACTTTATGAAATTTAGTTGCATTTAATGATATTTATTATAGTTCACATATCAAGAACGAACTTTGGAAAAAGTTCGCTGCTATTTTGCGTCTTAAAACATATTATATTTGAAGCAAATATAAAGGATAAATTATTTATACGGAGAAAATTGAAACTGACAATAGTATTTTCAGGTTAAACAAACCCAAACTAAAAAGTTGCCCGTTGTTTCCTAGGATTCAAATGACCCATTACCCGCCCAGCAAAACCTTCTCATCATGCCAATCTAATTAAGCCGATAAAATGAAGGTGATAAATGGTCAAATCCATCTAACTTCCAAATCCATTATGTAAGCTAGCTCAGATAACGTTTTCAAACCTGAGTATTCCAGTAGGCTTTACTGGTTATAAAGAGAGATTGACAATACCCTGCACAATTATAGAGTTTCTAAATCTAAAGTATGCCTGCCTCAAAGGGAACATTGCTAGAGAACTTAAGAGGATAATGTGAATTTTGATATGAATAATACTTAGATTTATACAAAATATCTTTTTACCTCTACATAACCCAAAACAGAATCGGCATCATATTTCAGCTGACTGAGGTTTTCTTCAGTGGTGTCGATTAAGTTCTCCTTCAAAACATTTTGCACTGTCAAACCACTGAATAAGGTGTGTCTGTAAGTATCATTGGCACTCACAATTTGTCATAAAATGGATATATGACAGAGTGAATCTGTTTACCTTTTGTCCGGTATCTGTAATGTTGAAACAGGTAGTACACCTGCTATAGCTGCACTTCCTAGAAACGTCGATTGAAATCTAACGCCTTCTTCATCACAAAACGCAATGACCTGCAGTAAGTCCAGTTTAAGAATGCCAAGCAACAACGACTTGAGTAACAATTTATAATTCCAATGTGAAAGATGTGCTTACTTCAACTGGATGCTTTAGATGCCTTGATCTTCCTGTTACATTCAGCACTTTCAAAGCCGATATAGCAGATATTATACCAAGTGCACCGTCAAACATACCAGCATCAACTACAGTATCCTGTTATACTACAAAAGATCAGAAAACCAATATTTAAAAAAATTGAAGGTGTTTTTAACAAGTAAAAATATGAGTGCTCACGAGATGAGAACCAAGTAAAAGAGCCTTTTTGCTAGCATTTGGTGGTTGTATTCGACCATGCACATTCCCTAACCCATCCATCCACCTGGAAAACTAACGGCAGTCTCGATCAGTTGAGGTTTCTCAAAATATTTATGTCAAGACCAACAAAAAGTGCACATTCTCACGTACGTTGTCAAACCAGCGTCCTCCATCCATGTACGGATAAGATTCCCAGCCCTGATAGAAGCTGGGCTTAAGAAAGTCCTCTCAAGATATCCATCGGCATCAGTTACCTGTTGTACGATGCAAAATGGTTTCGTCAGCAGATACCAATTTAACTAACAGTTAATGCACACCATTTCGTACGGCCTTATGCATATATATTAACCTTATAATCTACTGTATATGCTAGCAGGCCGGTTTAGGAGTTAAAATTAAAACAACAAAATAAGGTTAGAAGCATGCATATACCTTTCCGAGCTCGTAAAGTCTTGCTACTGCCTCATCTCTTAATATTTCAGGAAACAAATCATTCTCTAGACCTTCAATAAAAATACAAATGAGTTAGTACTTTTTTTATTTTCTTTTTCTAATTTTTTTAGAACATTTAATAAAACTTGTTTTGAATAACATAAGTTTTTGTTATTTTCTTAGCACATTAAGTGACAAAAAAAAAAAAATTAGTATTAAACTAAAAGGTGTTGTGATTATAATATGTATAGGATAACAAAAAGACATGAGAGGATTCACGAGAATCACACATTAAAAAGACAAAGTAGGCTGCACCAAACAGAACCCAATCATAAAATAATAATACTATAAATATAATAGTAATAAATCTCTGTGGTACATGTAAACCATTTTCACCCCAATGCATGTCATATTCAGCATGACGCAAAAGCAGCTATAGGAGGGTTTAGCAATCACCACGCTTTTTTAGGTATATGGACTAACGATATGATATGTATATATATTCATAAAAGTGACTACAAGTATTTGATTTAAGAAGATGCATTGAAAATGCTAGCCGAAGCACTTTGAAAACGATTATTTCTCATTTTAGAAAATTATTTACTTTATATTTTAGACCCGTTTTTGTTATTAAACCACATACTATCATATTCATATATATCCTAATCATGAATTTAAGCGAAAAAGGTTCATGTTTGTATACTTTTTTAACACTAACCCATGACGGGTTTTTCTAATCTGCCACTGATCGAAGGTAGAAAATATGAACTGACTTATTACAAGTTAAATCATCAAAAGTAAATAATATATTATATTACCGTCGGATAATAGTGTAGAAGCAGTGGCGGCTATCGAAACCGAAAAGATAAAGATAATCCTGTAGTGAGACACCATCATCATTATTATATATGGCTGCAAGCTAGCTCGCCAGTAGAGAAGCAAGCAAGCAACGTAACCCAACACAACTCTCAAATGGCTGGTTGTAGTGCTTGCTTTTGCTTCTTGTTGTTATTATGATTCATCACACTACTACCTCCACCTTTTTATGGCCAACTTGTTATGTTTTCATTATGGTCCATTAACTTTACTACTTTCTCTTTTAACCCCCACTAACTCGATATATGTTTAACACTTTCTATAAACACTACCTTCATGGTCTGCGGTAAGGGTGAACATCATCCCAGATCGGATCGAATCCGACAGCATCAAGACCGAATTAAGGTAACAACCGGGACCGAGACCGAGACCGAATGTGGTCGGTCCGGTCCGGTCTCGGTCGGTCGGTCGGACCGGACCGTTTAGAGTCTATTAAGGCCAAAATAGTCGGTTTGTGGTCCGGACCGGACCGGACGGACAAGACCGAGGACCGAATTAGCCCAAATGCATAGACCGAGGACCGGACTGAATGTGGTCGGTCCGGTCCGGTCTCGGTCGGTCCGGTCCGTTCGGGTCGTTTGCTCACCCCTAGTCTGCGGGGTAATTCAGGTCGGGTTCGGGTTGACAGGTTGGCTGGTCAGAAAACCTCAACCTGACCCATTTAAATAATCAGGTCAGCTATGTCAATCCTAATTTGTTTACACATAACCCGAAGCTGACACATTTAACCCGTATATATACTTGGGTTGGCGGGTTAAATATATTACACGGGTTAAATAGGTTAAATGAGTTTCCGGTTGACCCATTTAGCAGTTTTATATACATAAGTTGGCACATTACACGAGTTAATCAGGTTAAACCGGGTTTTCGGGTCGACCCGTTTATCCCATTTAACTCGTATAATAAAATATAATAATTTTAATTTAAGAAAAATCTTCAACGCGTTGACGAGTCAACCCGCTTAATTTATTCCCAACCCGAACTTGAACTGTTTAATAAACCGGTTAGATGGGTCGACCTAAACCCGACCCAAAATCTATCTAAGCTCAACTCAAACCTGTTAATTTTACGCTGGGTTTAGTCAAATTTCGTGTTGGATAGAAACACCACCCCTGGTCTGCGGGCTAGCTTCACGTTAATACTTGAAAATTACAAAAATATGTAAACAATGTGAAAAGCAAATGTAATTTTACTAAATGAATAAAATAAAATAAAATAAATAAATAAATATTCATGTAATGTATGAAAAGAATGAATAAAATCACTTGCAAAGTTTTGCTATAACATATACGTTTTCTTTGAGATATTAAACAAACCAACATTCGCGTGCATTTAGTTTAAAATTGCGTTTAACAATCTGATGCGTTAAAGATCCGAATGTCGACGCGTGATGCGTATTGTAAATGCGAATGCATTTTGAACGCGATATATTTTGTATTAAAAACATCTTATCGTATATGCTAAAAGATTAAGTCCTATTCATTTATTTTGGAGTCTTAAAGATGAATGTCAAACAAAATAATCACTTTTTAAAAGTTGTCACAAACCTTTCAAATTCACTAGCATTATTTACAATCCTTTCAAATTAACTACTGCTATTTATAACTGGACAATCCAACTAATATAATCCATAAATTGTCTTAAAAGGTTAGACGCATCCATTCACTTTTGTGTGAATCAAGTTCTTTATTTATAAATCATTAATTATTTATGATAAATAACAATTTTATTAATGTTAGTCTTGGTATCTCTATAAAATGAATTACAAGAAGTTGGTGATGCACCCCGTAAACGCTAGCGAAGTAGCTATGGTATGCCGCAAGCGAGACATGAATTCTGTGCATAGAAATTCATCAGTTGAAGTTCGTTTATATTTATGCGAATTGAAGGTGTAAACTAACTACATAGTCCAACGATTTGAAGTTCGTTCCTATAATGAAACGTTCTATCGATGCCTACAAAAACATCTATATCTATACTATATAATAAACACCTACATGTTACAACTCAATGAAGCACCCAATGCAATTAATGTGCTGATGTGTCTCAATTGTGATTGGCTGGTCATTTATTACGTACAATACACCATTGCACCCTCATTCAATAGCATAAACATGCAAAACTAAATGAGTTTTTTGTAAACTAATTATTGTCGGTACATAAAACAAACACGTCTCTTATCTTTTACTTGGTCACCGGAATATTCGGTCATCCCCGCTCCTCCAATCCCGTTTAATTCGACAACTCAGTTTAGAAAATTCCGTTCAGTGTAACCGACTCATTCAATAGCATAATCAAATCTTCCTCTCCAATATTTCAAACTTTCTCTCCAATTCAAAAACAAAGACACATCATATGGAAACGATTCCATACCAGGTTTGATTTTCAATTATGCCGAATTTTATATCAATTTGTTCGATTATGCCCAATTTAAATAGTATATATTATGCCCAATTTGATCGATTATGTAATACCAGGTTTGATACAAAAAACCTAAAAAATATTTTAGGGAAAATGTTTGATACCAGGTTTGATCGATTATGTAACATAGTTAGACTTTATCAAAAAATATACTATTGATGATTTACGAGTTTTTGACGCGTTTTATTTATTTGGGAAAAATTATGAATCGTTTCCATATTGTATAAATTGAAACAAAATCAATCATCATTAACTACCTTCTAATATATTTTCCTTAATTTTAGCAAGTTTTGTATTATATAATGGATGAAAACTGTTAGTCTAATGCACACATATTTCTTCCTAAAACCAATTCTAAATATCAAAATTCCTATGGCTACTTATGTTCCCGGTTTCATCAACGATTTATCTGCAGTTAAAGACAATGTCAAGCTGCGAGTACGAATTGTTCGTACATGGTTGCAACCTGTGTTTGGAAAGCAACACGTGAACAATCTTGAACTAATACTAATGGATGAGCAGGCAAGTAAATGTGTTTTGTTTGTTTAATTTATACTATATAAATTGATTCCGACACTAAAATTTGAGTGCCTTTGTCGTTTTGTAGGTTCCGTCTCCAGATTCGCGTTCAAGACGAAACTGGGACAGTGTCTTTGTCTCTATTTAACGATGAATGTCAGGCCATATTGGGTAGATCTGCATATCAGCTTTGTGATAAATACGGGAAGGTATCTTTATATGTAACCTTAATCATTTTACGATTTTACATACAAATCTAATACATCCTTTTATACCATATGTAGTCTGCTGATAATTGGGTGTACCCAAAATAGATTACGAGTATTGTGGGTAAAAAGTATGCGTTCAAAGTTGCAATCGATGATTTCAATTCCAAAAAATTGCTTCCTGTGTTTACTGTCTTGCGTTTGTCTAACGACTAACGATCAAGAGATTATCGAATCTCTGCGTCCATCTGCCACGCCCCATAAGGTATGTATTCTTTTCACACATTATGTCTTCTTCTTGATACTAAGTGGTGTATACTTACTCTATACATACGTACCAGGTAACTCATTATTCGTATCTGTTTTTGAATCAGGATAATGAAGCAACCAAAGGCTACCGTCTCAAGTCACTCCATTTGTAAGTATAGTTATTTTAACTTATGTATTACCAACATGTTAAAAAAAACAATACACCATAAACAAGATATACATGTTGTTGTTGCCTTCATTAATGCTATTTAGGATTGGTTTACATGTTCCATTACTGCTGACAATACATACAATATCCCACCAAACATACAATATCCCACCAGTTGCAAGTATAGTTATTTACACAACTATACTTATTTACACTACCAAACATACAATATCCCACCATTTGCAACTATACTTATTTACATGTTGTTGTTGCTTAATATCAGTCGACATGCACCAGATGTTATGCATTTATGCTTATTTACACTACCAAACATACAATATCCCACCATTTGCAAGTATAGTTATTTACACAACTACATTACTCATACATAGAGATTTTTGCCTTTTAAATGCCATGTATATGAAAATGTGCAGGATTTGGAGTCGCAGACGGATGACAACACTACGCCAACAAACACCAAAGTAACATCAAACAAGAGACAGGCTGATAGTGAAGCAGGAAGTGAGTCGTCGAATGGAAAGAAGCAGCTGGTGGAAGAGACAGGCTGATAGTGACCCATGAAGAATAAGGACGTGCTACGTGCGGTGTTGGCAGGCTACTGTCCCATGAAGTTTATGTTTCATGTTTCAATTATATAAGATTGCATTTTGAAAATGCTTTTAGATAGCATTGTTTGTGATTGGGGAGTCCCAATCACTTTTTACCCGTTTGTTTGGTTTGAGAATTTGTTCCAAGACTAATGATTATGAATGGGGAGTCCCATTCATGTTTTATGCAAGAATTTGTTTTAATAATTGTGTACTAATATATTTCCCATTATGTCGTATTTAGATTACATGTTACAAAATGTTAAAAATGGTTATTACTATAAATGTGTCTGTTTAACGTTTTTCAATATCTTATTACTTACACTTTTCATGAATATAAAAAATGTAAAAAATGTTATACATGAATATAAAAAATGGTTATTGCAACAGGGAAAAGACTAAACAAAAATATAAAGATCAAAAGTAATACGTACTTTTACTTCGCCTGACCTTTAGTCTCAACCATGCATTACATGCTTATAAAATGTCAATACATGCTCAGAATAAAGATGGCACCATATAACCTCTATTAAAGGAACATAATTATATTTTCCAGAAGAATACCTTAGTGTTTTTCTTTGCCGGGAGCTCTTTTTACAAGGAAGGTTTCTTCCATGAATATAAAAAAATTGTGGTTTTATTTGATCAATATAATTTCAGTTTATACGACTATTTTTAAATACATTAATTTGTTATTTTTTCTAAAAATAAATATCAATCGACATTCAAATCAAGTCCTAAAATAGGTTTGTGCAATCACAATATACTCTTAACACTTATTATAAAAGATCTGTCATGTGTGTATGTTGCAAATACATTTCTTCCTTTAAGCGTAAAACTTCAGATTTTAAGGCCTTTCCACTGCATAAAAAAAAACTTGAAATAATATGCCTTTAAGATTCAACGTAGGGGATCGCAGGATTCGTTCATTCAAGTACGTTGTGTTATTGATTGTCTTTTGAATCTTTTATTGTGTCGTTCACTTACATTTTTTCTTATTCCATTCTAACACTTAATTTCAAACTTTTTACATTCTTTGTTCTTTCTTATTCCATTCTAACACTTAATTTGTTGATGAAAAATTTCTTTAAAAACCCCGTGATTCCACTGATTAATAAATATTCTTATATATATAAAATAATAATAATAAAGATCGCCTCATCAGTAACAATTAATCGCCTATAGATCGCTGCAGAAAGAAAGTTGATGTAACAAAAAATGAGATGATTAACCCTCATTACTTTGTTTAGCCTAACTCACTATGCTTTTATTTTAATATATACAAATCTAGTGCTTATATGAAAATTTTCGTATAACGACTTATATATTTAATCACAAACAACAACAAAATGAGTTAGACAACCTCTCTACAATGAGTTGACAAAATTTAATGTGATGCTATTTTTAATTGCACGTGAAATTAACATGACAATGAGTTAGACAATTTCAAGTGACTAACCACTCGGAAAACATTTTTGAGGTCACCGGAGTTAACCAAATGAATATTTTCTGCAGTAGAGTGACTCAAATAGCTGATTTCGCAAGTGTCATGCTCTCGGTGGATGTAAAAATAAGTGGCTAATGAAAGTGCGTTTTTTTAATTGTTGGGATTAATTACATCCATTAGATCTAATAAAAATGAAGGGTGGAGATTAATCTTTTGATATGTAAAAGAATTTTTGTCCTAAAATGATTTTAAATCAAATGTTTTTAATCCCGATCATTGAATTTTTTTAAATGAATGATGCAAATGAATCTTTTAATATATAAAAAAGGTTTAATATGTAAAATAACTTTTCTCATAGTATATAATTATATAATGCACGCAATCAATAGAGTGTTTTAATCAAATATGCCAACTAGTTATCGGCATTTGTATGTGGCTCTTGAATCCCGAGGGGTCTACACAAGGGCCAAAATCAAGTGGGACCTACGCTAGATGCGTATGGGGTCGTAACATCAAAAAGATAGGAATATTCATTCACTCTTTTACTTTTATTTTGATATCGTATCATAGAAAATTAGGTGCGTTGCACAATGCCAAATTTGCTTCTACCAAATTCAGGTCCATTTCTTTATTTTTCTACCCCAAAGGGAGGGACGCTCCATTTTGTGGTTAACCATACATTCAAACAACACTGACCGAACCATTACGACTAATGTCATCCCAACACCATCTTTGTTTCCAATACCCGGTCAAAATGGGAATTAAAGATCGAGAATTTATATTATCTCATTCTCATTATTGAAACTAAAGATTAAATATCATCAAATACGAATTTTCATGCCATCTATAATTAATAGCATGATTTTTGTTTTTCTTATAGATAAGCATAAACTTAATGTCTTATAATTTGGTGATGTAAGAATTCTTTTCCTTTATAAGTGGGTGAGACCCTCAGAGCACTATCAACACACCTACGTGGACTCTCTTCCTATTAAAAACAGAAAATAGAGAAGAATGGTGTTATACTTGTAGACAACGCTTTTTTAAAAGGTTAAACTAATACGTCGTATCAAGATAGTTTAAAACAACTTATACTAATATACAACCTTACAAGAATACAATAGTTAAAAATTCATAAACAGATAAACAATAGTAGCGACTTAATTTTCTAAGACCACTAGTTATTGTGTTATTCGATAACACGTTATTAGTATATCACATCAGTGTCATCACATCTTCATTAAATAACACATCAATAACTAAAGGGAGATGATTTGCACACTCTTATAAATGATTTGTACACTCAAATTTTGATTATTTGAATATTTATACCCTTACAGGATAAACATAACTATAAATAATGTGAGGGTATAAATGTTCAAACACTCAAAATTTGAGTGTCTCAATCATTTATGAGAGTGTGCAAATCACCTCCCATAACTAAAACACCATTCCCTCATAACACACCACTAACATGTTGTTAGGTCCCATAAAATACCCCACTAAAAATATCCACTCACTCAAAAAAAAAAAAAAAGCATTGGCTTGAGCCATTTCACTAACTCAAATTCATTTGGCTCAACTTTGATATGTTAGCCGGTATGGTGGCTCACGAATGGCATGAAGAAAATTAATGAATAACATGTTAAATGTCTACCATACCTTGTGATCTAACATGCATGCATGAAATTACTATTGCCAATCTTTGGGAAAGCGACATTAGTGTCCATTGAGATTCCATGCTATTCTATTAAAATAAAATATATTCTTAAGCAAAGGACAAATGCACCATTCTGAAAAAGATATTCGATTAATCTAACAATGTGAACAACAACTCCAACGGTATCCGTAATATAAGAAATTCTCACAATTAATGTAATAAGAAATGCATATATCATCTTCAACTAAGTGTCACAATTACTTTTCATTTCAATGTTAAAATTAATCATCAAACATCCGTAACATGACAACCAAATCAACCAATCAAATCCAAACTAACCAAGAGTGCCAAACACACTATGCAAATACACACATTTTTGTCTTTTCTCCAATTGGTCGTCTCCACCACCAAGTCAACACCAAAATCACACCACCACGAGATCACGTGTGGCGGTAGTGGTTTTTTAAGACTCCGTGCATGGTGGTGCACCACCATCTTGTGATGAAGTGTGAGGATCTAAACACTTGAGACTTGTGTTATAGATACTTTGAGGGTATACAAAGTAGTATGCGGAATCTAGTATTTAGTACTTTAGAAGATTAATGTGTTTGATGTATATAAATGAATGGAACAGTTATGAACAGTGATATAACCAAACGCTTCAATATTATTAATAATAATACGAGTGATCTCAACTATCACTAGGGTTTACAACCTTGAAGCTTAAGAAAAGATACGTATGTAACTGCTAACCTAGGATCTCCTTTTATAGCGCAAGGAGTCCTTTACAAGATAACTATCATTATATATTCGTATAAGATATACACAATATCTATCCTATAAATACAAAACGCAGACATATCACTTAAGCAAGACAAACTATATGTACTAGCAAAGACTAAGTCGCTTAGTCTCGTTAGTGTTATCTTCAAGATTCCGCTCAGATGCTTGGCAATACTAAGTCCATTAGTACTGGTACGTTTAATTCCCAACAACCCTCCCCTAAACTTATGATTTCTCTGCAAATCACTAAGGTGTCATTTGTTTTTTCAGAGCTTTTACCTCTTCATCTGCAAACCATGTCTCGCAAAGAAGAGGTACATTTAAGCACTTCATCCGTAAAAGAAGACCGTTTGTTTTTGTGCTATTGAAGTACTTCTTTTTTTTTTTTTTTTTAAAGTGGAAAAAGAAGTGATTGAAAGAGTGGAAAAAGAGGAAATTTATGTCGTGATAGTAGAAGAGGAAAGAAGTGATTTTACCCTCTTATGTCCGAAAACAAACGGTCTTCAAGTAAATTGTCTCACATGATTCGCTCCAAACCGTCAAGTTTTATCACGCATGTGTACCCACTCATGAATGGCCAACCGTAACAAACTTAAAACAATCGAAACAAATGCAATGAAGTCCAGGAGAGTGTAGTGTTTCCCAGTCGTTATGTCCCAACGAAACGTGTGAGAATAGTCAAACGTTTAGTGATCGAGAGGATTTGAACGGAAAAGGATTTTGATTGATTATACTAAAGAGAAAGTATATAAACTACAGGGCTTAAATGCAAATTAAAGGAAATTAAAAGATAAACTATATTAAATAAACGCTGTCACTATTTGTAAAATCTAATTTTTTGATTTTTCTTTATAAACTTAAATTAAAAACTACGTGACGTATAAAAGAAAATGTGAAACTGAAGCAATATTAATCCTAAAAATATGAAAATGATATTTTACAATCCTAATGATAAGAGAAAATTTTAAGAAAAGAAAATTATTTTTATAACTATTTATTTAATTATTATTAATTAAAACTATTTTTAACTATTTAATAATACCCTAAAATACAAGAAAATATGAAATAAAGCTAGAAAAAGAAATTATGACTTAGAAAATCTAAAATAACTAAAAGAATTTTCAAAACCAATTTTGTATTTTTCTGATTATTTTCTATTTTCTATGAATTAAAAACTATTTAAAACTACTTAAATTGCTTAAAATACAAATTTAACTAAGTAAAATCTGGAAAAATATTTTTTGACTTTTTATATTTATCTTAACCTAAGAAAAATGAAAATTATTTTTTGAACTTTTCTCGATTTAATTGTATTAAAAGCTAATTAAAATGGTCTAAAACTGCTTTTAATTAAGAAAAATAGCAAACCGACCTAGAAAAATATGTTAAATTCAGGAAAAGTCTAATTTAATATACTGAATCTAAGAAAATAGAAAAACAAAGGGCTTATGTGGTAGAATATGAAATGCGGTTGCAAGTGCTTATAAATAAGCACTTTGAATAAGCCAAAGGGTACAAATGAGCACCAAACTTTACATGAAGCTAAGTTATGCTAAAATTAATCAAATGCAACTAGTTACAACAAGCTGAAACCTCCGAATACAAATTACTCGATTTGATTATTTGAGATAAGTGTCAAAATCGTTTTGGGTATCACTTTGTCGCCTAAGAATAAGTCGCTCAAATAAGCCAAACTCAAAACCGGATGTTGGGGCCTAAATTAGACCTGGTTAGGTACTTGTAAACCAAAATTGAGATCAAGATAAGCTCTTATGAGCTTTTTGCAAGCTCAAGAAGATATCGATAAAACTCAAGATTCATCGAGTTGTGAGCAGGCAAATAAGCCCTGTTTGACAAGCTCTTTTGGAGCTTTTACAAAATTTCTAAAATTATGCAAAAATCATTTTAAGAAAATAGACCAATTGAAGTTTTAAAACCCAGAGTTTGACTTGATTTGGCCCAGAGATGAATCAATGAAAAATCATCTTGGGTTGGTTGAAAACTGGTTTTTCACTTATTTTTGACTTTTGATAGTAATGAAAAAGTTGACTTTTATGAACTTGAATCTTAATTTAATGACTGAATATGATGTTTTAAGATAAAATAAAGCTATATTAAGCTACCTCTATGAATTCTAAACATGAATCAGGCTTTTGCTATTCTTAAAATCCAACTGTGATGAGATTAGAACAGATTCAATATGATTTTGACTTTTGATGCTATGCAGATGTAATATTTAGACAGAAATGATTCAAATGGTTCTAATTGAGACTGACTATGCATATGTCAAGTACAAGCCAAGGCTCAAACTCAATGAAACCCACTGATCCAAACACCAATTTAACTAACTGATTTGAACATTTAAACTAAACCAATTACTGATTTGACTCATTCAACCACTTAAACTAACTCTAGTACCTTAATTACCAATAATTAAACATGTCTAAACTATTTAATGACCACAGATTTAAATATGAGCACAATATGAAAACCGCATAAAAATGAAAATGAGATAACAAGCTCACAAGTGTCCAAATTGTAGTGCAATTTTAAACAAACCCAAATTGTACTATTCTATATCAAACCAATCCACCCAAGCTCGCAACAACCAATATCTTCACCAAATCCAAATCAGCTTCAACATTTGACTTTTGTTGACCAAACATGAAACTTGATTGAAACTGTTTGCCAAGCTTACCAAAAGCTAAAATAAGCTTAAATAAGCTTGTTTGACTGATAAAGAAGCTTATTGAAGCTTGGTTTTTAGCACAGGAAACTGAAATTTTAAACAGTGAATGTAAAATTTGAAACCACACTAGCACTTTGAATTTAAACTTGAAACTTGCTTACAAAGATTAATTATCTTAAGTTTAGTACTTTAGAGCTTAGAGTTACAAATTTGTAAACTAATTAAGACAGTTTAAGAAAAACGACATACATGAATTAAAAAAAACTAAGTACTGCCTTCATCTCTTGCTTCTCTTCTCTTTTTATACATCAAAAAGCTTTCTCTCACCTCTCTGAGTGTATCCCAGCTTTAATCTCAACCATTGGATCTCTAGAAATCATATTGCCATTTGATCATTTTGGCGGAAAAGTGGTTTTGACCTGGGCTCGATTTTTGCAACTAGGGGGGGGGTGGCATTAATTGTGGTGGGAAAGGTTGGTGAATATGATGATGAGGGAGGATAAGGTGAGGTGACCTGAGGGGTGAGAGTCAGGCAACTTGGTGAAGAAAGCGCAAGGATAAGGTGGAGGAAAGGGTATTGTTTGACCGGGTTTGACCAAGGGTCCAAAATAGAGGTCAAGGGTTTTGACAGGGGCTCAATTGGTAATGGCAGGGTCCAATTCTATTTTGACAAGGCTTGGTTTATTAATGATAAGGACCTTTCTTGTAATTCGCCAAACTAGAGGGACCAAACTCATAATTTCTCCAAAGTTGTCACAAGGACCAAAACCGACAAGTTCCAATAGTACAAGGACTATTTTGACATTTTCAAATTTTCAAAGGACCATTTGTGACAATTTTCAAAGTTTAGGGACCTAAATTGTAATTTTGCAATTTTAAATCTCAAGGACCAATTTTGACAACTTAAGAATCCCTAGGGACTTAAAATGATATTTTTCTTTATTTAGGTTTACCGTGGACCTGCTTTTGACAACTTTTGAAACTTGGGGACTAAACCGCCAATTATGCAAACTTGATACGCTTTTCACCGATTTTGATATTTTGCATTTAAAACACATAAAACACTTATCTCGTGATATTTTTTTTTATCATTTTGATGCATTTATGAGTGTTTTCGGATGTTTTTGCAGCTTAAATGGTACAAAACGATGAGTATTTAGACACTCATCAATCCCCACACTAAGATATTGCTAGTCCCTAGCAATGTTTTGAGAAAATTAATGGATTTCATCTCTTTACCAAAAGCCATTACTCGAGTAGCCAAATGTTTTAGTTCAAGTAAGAACTATGGTACACCGATAACCATGTGATTTTGAGCAAACCACCGCCTTCCAACGGATTTGATTTGTCTTTACCGTGCCGCTTGCTTCGGACTAGCCAACTCTTAGATAAATTATCAATATTATCTTTGGTGAGTGATTACCAATTATGGTTTTCCAACGCCTTTACCACAAGCCATAAACTTGCGGGCTAGCCAACTCTTCACTTTTAAGGATATGGTGAGTTGAATACCATACAATTTTGGGCAAATTGCAAGTCGTCAACTGATTTGAGATATCTTTACCAAGAGCCGCTTGCTCTGGATTAGCCAATCCTTTTGTTTATTAGACATGGTGGATCGATAACCATAATCCGAGTAAGTGCAAAACACTTACTCCAAAAAAAAATTTTGGCCAAAATGGGGAATCAGGCGGTATAATTACATGATAAAATTCATGAGAATTCCCCACACTAGAAATGAATATTGCCCTCAATATTCAAAGTACCGCGGTTATGCCGAAACATAGAACGAAAAGGAAATACTACGCCATTATTTAGCAAGATTTTTTTTTTTTTTTTTTTTTTTTTTTTGAAACTCTTATATACAACAATGGGCAACTCCCCACACTAGGGTGGTACACACGGTGAAAACCCATGTTTAGCTATCGTTTTTGATTACCGAGTCGCTAGCTTGACTCGACCCAATTCATTTGTTCATGGGGAAGGTAACGTGGAAAACCAATCTCGATCGGACTTTCGCTCACAATGTTAATAAACATATGAATATCGAAAGTTCCACACCGACGAGATACAACCGCGGTATTGTTAATAGTAGAAACTATAAGGGATGATACGGGGTCAAAGATGGTGTCCTCATTCCCGAAAGAGAAAAGGGAAAGAGCAACCACACCATCCGTGAAGAATGGAATAAAGATGTGTATGAGAATGCATGTCCATTCCTCATCGCAGTAAGCAAATCACCATTTTGACATTTTAAACTTAAACTTGAAGCTTATATGGTGATTGTCAATAAGATGTCCGGAGGAGGGTGGGAAACGGTTCTTCAATCAACAGTTTTCTAGAAAAGGATGTCCCCTCCGAATCAAAGTAGTATTATCAATTCTGTTGGAATTGACTCATCACTAAGAAAGGCATCGACTTCATTCCAAAGTTGTCATCTTCCTCATCGAGTGAGAGAAGGGATGGAAGAGTCGAATAATAAGACTAGGAGATGATGGAACATTTTGAGCAATTCTTCAATGGGAAGAATGTCTCCCATTGGATCACAAACATCATCATCCAATTCGGATGAAACCGAGGAGAGTTTGGTTTCATCCGCAGAGTTAACAAACTCGATCGATAAACCGATTCGGAGGTGGGACAAGTGGTGTGCTCTTAGAGCTAGCTATTTCCACCACTTCCCGATAAAGTCTCCGATTCAAGATCATCATCATCAAGTACACTCTTGACTTCCCTAGTACAACTTTCAAACCATTTGTTTGAACCGGGGTTGGTTTTCAAAGCTTTTAACTCAAAGACGCTTTTGGATACTCCTCTTAACTGTGAAATTTGAGAGTGTTGCATTGAATCTTTCGATTTTTGATCAATTGTGGCAACACTGTTTGGATAGAGGTTTGAGTTTTGGTTGATATTCAACGCGAGTTCTTCGTTGTCAACCCGTATGGTCAACTCTTCATGAACACATCAATCGAGCACGACTGCTCTCAAGAAAGCTCTCCCAAGATGAGGGAACTCTAGGATCTACATCACGACATCCTCGGCTATCCCAGTGGACGCGCGTTATGGAACGATCCGCTAGCTCGAGTGTCATATAAGTGGATCAAAGTTTAGGAAGAGACGGTTTCTTCCATACCGAGAGTGGCATGAGGTTAATGCTAGCGCCAAGATCGGCCAAGGCGGAGCATTGAACCATCCCCAAGAAATCACACGGGATTAAAAATCTGCGGGTCTTCAAGCTTTTGGGAAGCTTCTTGAGAAGGACCGGCGAGCATTGCTCATTGAGAGGGTTTTAGCCATCTCGGATAGCTTATCTTTGTTGTTCAAAGAAACCTTTAAGCGTGGATGCAAATTTAGGCATTAGAACGAGAGCATCAACGAAGCTTATGTCAAAGTGCGTTCATTGAAAATTTGGAAATTTTTTCCATTTGCTCTTTGGTTTTGTCTTTGAGCTTCTCATCATGCATTCTCGATGGGTAAGGGAGCCGACTAGACTTTTGAGCCGGGATGGAAGTGTTTTCGGCTCGAATTTGTCTTCGAACTTGGGTTCGGACTTAAAGCTTGGACTACCGAAGGTGGGACGTGTCTTGACTTGGGCTTGAAAATGCACCTTGTCCGTTGTATCCTTGGTAACTTGACTCATTGCTCCCGGTGGAGGAGGCATTGGAGTCAAAGGTCCATTGTGCGTCTTACCACTACGAGTGGTGACGGCTTTTAACTTCGGCATTGGGATTAGGAATTGTATTGCTTGGGAGTCCTCCGAAGATGATGAAGCTTGGTTCATATTCATGTTCATGAAACCGCTCATCATATTCTTCAATTCATTTGTCTGCCGAGACATTGTGGTATCAATTTCCTTTTTAGCTCAACCTCATGTTATTGATCCGAGTTTGCATTGAACGATGCTTGACTCAAGAATTTTCATGAAGTCATTTGGTGGGGAGCTTGAGAAGGTTGTTGATAACTTTGCTTGATTGGAGCTTGATATGGTTGGTTGAAATTGTTCCGGTTTGATTGAAATTTTGAGAGTTATTGAAGTTTTGTCCTTGATTCGAACAAAGCGATTTTGATTGCCATGGTTTTGCAGGAGGAAAACCGGTGGTGTCATACCGCTAGGTGCACAGTAGTGAGGTTCACTTGTGGTCGGTATTGATTGTGGTTTACTGAAGCTACGAGAGCTTGGTAAAAGGGAGCATCGGTTGCTTGACAATCATAATACGCATGTGGACCACTACAAGTTTCACACACCTTGTTTACGGCTTTGATTGGTTCCGCTTATGAATTTCGCTTTTGATTTCCTTTACATCTTTCATCATACAACGGATGACGTCCGTTAGAGCTGCTATCGGAGCGCTAACTCGGAAGAGTTCTTGGATGAAGAAGCGAGTGTTTGGAGTATTGACTTTGTTGCGAGAAATAGGAACTTTTGATTTTGCTCGCAAATCTCAATCACATCTTTAGGCTTACGATTCAAGATATTGCCACTTGCTGCTGCGTTCAAAGAATCTTGATCGTTACTGCTCAACCCATTATAAAAGATATTAACTTGTTGAAGCTCGTGAATTCATGATGGGGCATTTCTGAGGAGATCTTTGAATCTCTCCATGCCTCTCCAAAGTTTTCATCGAAATTTTGACGAAATCCGAAATTTCATTTTAAGATTAGTCGTCTTTGATGGAGGAAAGAAATAATTGACAAATTTTTGAACAAGATCCTCCCAAGTTTTGATGGATCGAGGGGTTCTTTTCCACCAAATCCGGCCGTCCCCTCAAGTGAGAATGGGAATAGCATCAACTTGATTACTTTTGTGGCACATCCTTGAAATTGATAGTTGAAGTCAACTTGTTAAACCAACGGATGTGTGCATACGGGTCTTCTCGGTCAAACCCGTGGAATTGATTTGTAGACACAAGTGTGATCAAATGTGTCTTCAATTCAAGTGATCGAATTGATTATCGGTAAAGCGATGGCATCTCCATAACCCTCGGTGGGTGCTTGGAGCATTTCCGCCATAGTTCGTTCGTTCGCCATATTGTTGCTTGGAATAGTACGAATCTCGGGTTCGACTATTTGGGCAAGACGCTCTGAGAACGCCGCCTAGGAATTTCGCTAGATCACGAAAAGGACTCAATGATCTAGAAGAACGAGTGCGCATGCACTAGAGTTAACTCTAAGAGATCTCAGAGTTAAGGAAGGGAATTATGAAAATGGGGTAAGAAGAATCTTTTTGGGTTTTCTGGTTTTGAAAAGTATATATAACAACAAATCCAATTAAAACAAATTCGAGGCAAAACAACAGTGAACTTAAACCAATAATCACAAGATGAATGACTTCTTTGAAAAAGGTACACCACTCACAAGGACACAAAGGCAAGTTTTAATCTTTGGTTCGGGAACTTATTATGGTCGTACCCCCAGTTAGGTAGTACACTGCCTTGGTTTGCGGTGGTAATCTTTTATGTTGTTATTTATTAAAGAAAACGACAAATCTTTTGTATTTTTATTTTGATACATATATAGAAACAAAAGGAAAATATTTTTGTGTTTTATACGTTTTAAGTCGTTTTTGGGTTTTGGATTTTTTTTATAAGAAAATATATATAGATATAGATAGATGGTATGAACAAGGAGTGAATATCCAAATCACTAATCTGCTAAACGTAAGATAATTAGCACAACACCCAAGAAGGCGCCAAAATTTGATTCGCTCCAAACCGTCAAGTTTTATCACGCAAGCTAGCCACTGTGAATGGCCAACCGTAACAAACTTAAAACAACCGAAACAAATGCAATGAAGTCCGGAGAGTGTAGTGTTTCCCAGTCGTTATGTCCCAACGAAATGCGAGAATAGTCAAACGTTTAGTGATCGAGAGGATTTGAACGGAAAAGGATTTTGATTGATTATACTAAAAGAGAAAGTATATAAACTACAGGGGCTTAAATGCCAATTAAAAGAAATTAAAAAGATAAACTATATTAAATAAACGCTATCACTATTTGTAAAATCTAATGTTTTTGATTTTTCTTTTATAAACTTAAATTAAAAACTACGTGACGTACAAAAGAAAATGTGAAACTGAAGCAATATTAATCCTAAAAATATGAAAATGATATTTTTACAATCCTAATGATAAGAGGAAATTTTAAGAAAAAGAAAATTATTTTTATAACTATTTATTTAATTATTATTAATTAAAAACTATTTTTAACTATTTAATAATACCCTAAAATACAAGAAAATATGAAATAAAGCTAGAAAAAAGAAATTATGACTTAGAAAAATCTAAAATAACTAAAAAGAATTTTCAAAACCAATTTTGTATTTTTCTGATTATTTTTCTATTTTATATGAATTAAAAACTATTTAAAACTACTTAAATTGCTTAAAAATACAAATTTAACTAAGAAAAATCTGAAAATATTTTTTGACTTTTATATTTATCTTAACCTAAGAAAATGAAAATTATTTTTTGAACTTTTCCGATTTAATTGTAGTAAAAGCTAATTAAAATGGTCTAAAACTGCTTTTAATTAAGAAAAATAACAAACCGACCTAGAAAAATATGAAAATTCAGGAAAAGTCTAATTTAATATAATCGAATCTAAGAAAATAGAAAGACAAAGGGCTTATGTGGTAGAATATGAAATCAGGGTTGCAAGTGCTTATAAATAAGCACTTTGAATAAGCCAAAGGGTACAAATGAGCACCAAACTATTACAGAAGCTAAGTTATGCTAAAATTACTCAAATTCAACTAGTTACAACAAGCTTAAACATCCGGAATACAAATTACTCGATTTGATTATTTGAGATAAGTGTCAAAATCGTGTTTTGGGTATCACTTTGCGCCCTAAGAATAAGTTGCTCAAATAAGCCAAACTCAAAACCGATGTTGGGGCCTAAATTAGACCTGGTTAGGTACTTGTAAACCAAAATTGAGACCAAGATAAGCTCTTATGAGCTTTTACAAGCTCGCAAATCTATCGATAAAACTCAAGATTCATCGAGTTGTGAACAGGCAAATAAGCCCTGCTTGACAAGCTCTTTTGGAGCTTTTACAAAATTTCTAAAATTATGAAAAAATCATTTTAAGAAAATAGACCAATTGAAGTTTTAAAACCCGAGTTTGACTTGATTTGGCCCGAGATGAATCGGTGAAAATCATCTTGGGTTGGTTGAAAACCGGTTTTCACTTATTTTGACTTTTGACAAGAATGAAAAGTTGACTTTTATGAACTTGAATCTTAATTTAATGACCTGAATATGATGTTTTAAGATAAAATAAAGCTATATTAAGCTACCTCTATGAATTCTAAACATGAATCGTGCTTTTGCTATTCTTAAAATCCAACAAAGGATGAGATTAGAAACAGATTCAATATGATTTTGACTTTGATGCTATCGGATGTAATATTTAGACGAAATGATTCAAATGGTTCTAATTGAGACCGACTATGCATATGTCAAGTACAAGCCAAGGCTCAAACTCAATGAAACCCACCGATCCAAACACCAATTTAACTAACTGATTTGAACATTTAAACTAAACCACCATCGATTTGACTCATTCAACCACTTAAACTAACTCTAGTACCCTAATTACCAATAATTAAACATGTCTAAACTATTTAATGACCACAGATTTAAATATGAGCACAATATGAAAACTGCATAAAAAATGAAAATGAGATAACAAGCTCACAAGTGTCCAGCCTGTTAGTGCAGCTTAAACAGAACCCAAATTGTACTATTCTATATCAAACCAATCCACTCCAAGCTCTGCAATAACCAATATCTTCACCAAATCCAAATCAGCTTCAACATTTGACTTTTGTTGACCAAACATGAAACTTGATTGAAACTGTTTGCCAAGCTTACCAAAAGCTAAAATAAGCTTAAATAAGCTTGTTTGACTGATAAAGAAGCTTATTGAAGCTTGGTTTTTTAGCACAGGAAACCGAAATTTTAAATAATGAATGTAAAATTTGAAACCACACTAGCACTTTGAATTTAAACTTGAAACTTGCTTACAAAGATTAATTATCTTAAGTTTAGTACATTAGAGCTAGAGTTACAAATTTGTAAACTAATTAAGACAGTTTAAGAAAAAGCGACATACATGAATTAAAAAAACTAAGTAACTTTCTTCATCTCTTGCTTCTTCTCTTTTTATACATCAAAAGCTTTCTCTCACCTCTCCGAGTGTATCCCATTTAATCTCAACCATTGATCTCTAGAAATCATATTGGCCATTTGATCATTTTGGCGGAAAAGTGGTTTTGACACATGGGCTCGATTTTGCAACTAGGGGGGTGGCATTAATTGTGGTGGGAAAGGTTGGTGAATATGATGATGAGGGGAGGATAAGGCCGAGGTAACCTGAGAGGGTAGAGTTGCAGTAGCAACTCAGCGAAGAAAGGCAGTGGATAAGGTGGAGGGAAAGGGTATTGTTTGACCGGGGTTTGACCAAGGGTCCAAAATAGAGGGGTCAAGGGTTTTGACAGGGGGCTCAATTGGTAATGGCAGGGGTCCAATTCTATTTTGACAAGGCTTGGTTTATTAATGATAAGGACCTTTCTTGTAATTCTGCCAAACTAGAGGGACCAAACCTGTAATTTCTACAAAGTTGTCACAAGGACCAAAACTGACAAGTTCCAATAGTACAAGGACTATTTTTGACATTTTCAAATTTTCAAAGGACCATTTGTGACAATTTTCAAAGTTTAGGGACCTAAATTGTAATTTTGCAATTTTAAATCTCAAGGACCAATTTTGACAACTTAAGAATCCCTAGGGACTTAAAATGATATTTTTCTTTATTTAGGTTTACCAGGACCTGCTTTTGACAACTTTTGAAACTTGGGGACTAAACCGCCAATTATGCAAACTTGATACGCTTTCACCGATTTTGATATTTTGCATTTAAAACACATAAAACACTTATTTGTGATATTTTTATCATTTTGATGCATTTCGAGTGTTTTCGATGTTTTTGCAGCTTAAATGGTACAAAATGATGAGTATTTAGACACTCATCAGTAGCGCTGCACATAAGAGGAAAAAGAGCTTTTGAAAAAACAAACAAGGCCTAAGTTCTTCAACTAAACTTTAACTATAATGATGGGGGGGGGGGATTCTTTCAAACACTCAACACGTTTCCCTTAGAGCATGAGTTTTCTTACACGCTGATCATAGATTTTTGAATCAACTCTTGAGCCCTTTCTGAATCTTCTTCAACCCTTAGTTTTGAAGAAATCATTACTGTAAGAAAACCTGCTCTGAGTAGACGTTCTGGCTCTGCTAACATAAAGATGTCTGAACCTTCTTGTGTAGATACATTGTGAACTCCATTATCATACAACTTCCAGATAGTGTTTTGTCCTTGAGCAGCAAACTTCCAATATTTGTCATTAGGATCTGGTTCATACAGTCTTTTGAGTTCCACCCATAGCTCTTCTTCTTTATCTTATACAATCTTGGATAAGATGTCTTTTTCCTGAACTAATTCACATAGCTTGTCAAGATCATATCTATCAAAAGATCTAACCATATCTTCAAAGCTCTTATAAACTGCAGTAATCCCACAAACTCTTGTAATCTTCCATCCTTTTCTAAATCTATTAGTATTCACCTCCCAATCAATAATAGGGTGCTTAGCTTGAAGGGGATCTACATAAATTTCTCCAGGGACAATCACCATCATTTGTTTGAGTTGTTCATTAGTTAACTTCTCTTCATCTACTTGTTCAGCTGTAGTTGGTTGTTATGCAGTCTTTTGCTTCTTAGATGTCTTTGATTCTAAAGTGATTCCTGCTCTTTTGGTGACTTTGCTAGCTTCTTCTGCACCAATTAGAATAAAAGCTTGATTCTTCCTGTAAGGAATGTAGTACATCCTCTCAATCTCAAGATTAGATTTTTTGTTGGGTTCAAGAATACCCAAACCCTTTAAGTCTAGGATTTGAATAGAAAATACCCTAAGTGTTGTCCCTTAAACACTAACAAGTCATCGAGCGCATAGTCTCTCGGTGAGCTATCTTCGGATACTCAAGAAGAGACAAAGAAGAAGTCTCTCCACCAAGAAGGCGGAACTTAAGGGGTGAAGACCGAGTCAAGAAGAAGATGGTGGATTCAAGATGACAATAACTCACCGAATCCCAAACTCCTCACCAACTACTTACATCAAGACAAACAAGTTGAAGATCAAGGCAATGAAGATCAAGAATGAGCGGACAAGGCGGGATAAGTTTGAACAGATAAGACGAAGTCCTTATCAAACAAAGTCAACTTTCCCGAATGGCTAACTATCGTGCTCGGTGTCATCATTGACTAGAAGAAAGCAACCTTGTCACTTACCCAATATAGTTTTAAATGAGACAAAATACATCAAGATTTTGTCTTCAGAACTCGTCGGTTGTCCTCTAGGAAAGAGTTAAAACCATACTTGTATAAATAGCATAAGAGATGGAGTGAAAGATTTTAAGCTTGTGAATTGTAAAACACACACACACACAAGCCATCTTTCACTCCTCCAAATACAACTCAGTCCCTGAGATAGCTCAGTGGTTCCATTGTAGTTGTGCTCAGACTTAGCCTGAGCTTCGTGAGGAGTTACAACACTTTGTCATTTCAATCCCAAGTACTATTCCGCAAGTACTTGGGTAATGTATTCTTTTGATTTGTTTCTAATAAAGAATATTAAGTTGAAAATTATTCAAGGTGTTTTACTTACATTATTTTCACCATTGATTCACAATTTGCTTGTTTAATGCTTTAAACTGCTTTTATACGATTGTGAAACGGAACAACAAGTGGTATCGAGAGCAGTCGATTATAAAACCCTTTTTTAAGCCGCTCAAAAACGTTTTTAAATCAGGATCCTAATGGTTGAAATTGATGTGCCCCAACTTGTCGACAAAAAGGGTGGAGCTTATTCAACTGTTGCCCCTCGACTAGAAGTTGGTAAATTTAACAAATGAAAAAAGCGAATGCTTTGCTATTTGACTGGGATGGAACCTTACTACATAAAGTGTATTAATGAAGGTCCATTTGTCCCAAAGATCAAGGTTTGCCTAAACCTCGAAGCTCGATGGACTCGGGATGAGAGAAGAGTGGTCAACCAGACCAAAGGCTCAAAAGTATCATCATATCTTGTCTTCCCGATGATATTATGGAGTCGGTTATAAGTTGTAGTACAACTAAACAAACCTCGATGACCTGGTCCATAGTCATGAAGGTCCATCCGATACCAAGGAAAACAGGATAATGGACTCAAACTTGAGTATAACACCTTCGTGGCTAAGGACTCGAAACTCGTCTCAAACTTACACCCGGTACAAAACTTTGTTAAATGAACTGTCAAATGATGGTGTTAAGTTGTCCAAACATGAAATCAATGTTGGTTTTGTCAATAGTCTCCCGAGAAGTGGTGAATTTCTCTCGTGGACTTAGGAATGCTAATCATATCCGTAATCTTGAACTTCCTAAAATATATGGGAAATTTGTCTATGAGGAAAACCTCATCAACAGACGATACCGACTTGAAGAAGTCTCGTGAAGTCAAGAAGTCCCCACCACCACTTCAACACCTATCTCTACCGCTTTTTATTCTAACAATGTGGTTCAAGATTTTCAAGAAAATTCGGATGATGAGCTTGATGAGAGATCAAGTGAGGAGTACCTAAATGACCTAAACATCGAATTTCGTGAAAGGGCACTCCTTGCTAACTCTCGAGGTTTATAAAAAGAAACAAAGGTTTTCCAATGCTAAAGCAAATGAGGACACCGAATGCTTTAAGTGTCATAAAAGAGGTCATTTTGCCAAAGACTGCTTTTCAAAACAATTTCAACCCTCTTATAAACCATCGTGGTCAAATCACCCTCGTGCTTTAGCAAATTTCAACCAAAATCTATCGGTCTCATCAAAATTTTCAAAACAAATCGATCAAAGTAAACTGTTGATTTTGAAGCTAAGTACAGGAAAGTCAAAGCCAAGCTAGCACTACTTGAGGCCACTCCTCGTAAACAACAAACACCATTAAATGCATGCGGGGTAAAAACAAGGGCCTAGTTGTCAAGTCTTCGATCGGGATGAAGAGCCGCCTCCTCGACGATGAAATGGTGCAAGTCGATGCACCGATGGCTCTCTCGTAAGAGGACAAGCTAGTGTTGGGAAAAATCATGCCAGAATGGAGAATGGGTCAACATCACAATGAAGAAGGTAAATATTTTACTTTCTATGGATGATGACTCGATTGGCGCCTTATATGAACTATATCAATGTTGACCTTAAGTTTGTAGAAGAGCAATGATTAAATCTTTTTCAAAATACAACAAGTTAAGTTTTGAACTAAACAAGTGTAGGGATGAACTGCTTTTTTAAAACAAGCTAAGCTTGAGGTCATCACTTTGCAAATTCAAAACACTGAACTAGTCAAAAGAAATCAGGCTCTTCAAGATGAACTTAAAAGGGAAAAAGATATCATTGAAAGTTGGACTGCTAAGAATCCTAGGGTCTTTGATGCTGTGGGAGCCCCCAGTAGCAAAAAGAGAGTCATAGGTGAAGATCATCTCCCTGACTCTCACAACAAAGACCAGAGTCCAAAGCCATTTGTGTCTGGTGGCATGATTACCAATATGTTGACAATTCCCAAGCCCAGTGATTGGATTGAACGGGTTAACCCTGAGAGTAAGCTTCCAAATTTCGATTCTGGAAGAATACTAGAGCCTGAAAGCCAAGCTCTAAAGAGCATGCTTGGACTCCCTGATGTGCCCAGTGGTACTGAACACATCTCGAGTCTCAAGCGTAATCTCAAGCACCGCCCACCCCCGAAACCTCTTTAGGTGCCGCACCAAGCTCGAGCTTACTCCATTACAATTCAATCCTCATTCACCAAAAGAAAGGTCCGGACTTGGTAGAACCATCCCGAAAAGACCAACAAAACCAATCCAACAAGAGTCTACTCCCACCGAGACTTCCACATCTTCGCCCCCCTCAAGGCACCAAATTCAAGAATCGATCGAACTTGTGAGGAAGTCGATCGATAAGATGGAATCCATCGAAAAGCTCCCGATTCAATCAAGGAAACTAAGTCGCCTCCTCTAGTTCATCAAGGTCAAAATCCACCAACAAGCCCAGTGCAAAAGTGTGATCTATGCCATTATACCAGTCATACCACTGACAATTGCTACAGAATCCTTTTTTGTATGATTTGCAAAAAAGGATGATCACAGACTTCTGATCACTTACAGTATGTAAGTTCATTCAGTGAAGCAAAATATACCAAAGTTGGTCATCAATATGCTTCAACCTCCAAACCAGCTCACAAGAATAGAGCAAAACCTTTTCCTCCTTGCCCACACTGTGGCTTCAATGATCATCATCCTGATGATTGTCTCATGAACACATGTTGTGATATTTGCGGAAATCCAGCTCATGAGACATCCCAGCATGACAGTGTCATCCAAGCAAGGAGAAGTTCAAAGCAACCCCGAATCACTGAGTCATCCTCAGTCATCAAATGCAAAACCTGTGGTAGCACAATGCACTCAACCACTGACCATGAGTCAATTGCCAAATTCAAGCAGACCTTTAGACCCAAGCCCACTAGTATGTGGGTCAGCAAGAGAAACTAATCCAGTTTACTATTTGTGCAGAGACACGCCAGGGAGCCTATTTGGCATCTAGATAGTGGATGCTCAAGAAGCATGACTGGTGTTAAGGAGTATCTGCACAAGTATGTAAAGGAACCAGGACCCAAGGTAGTATTTGGTGATAACTCATCATGTCCCATGAAGGTTATGGTTCAAGATACTCGCAATGGAATAGTTTTCTAGAATAGCTTATGTCAATGGTCTAAAATACAATCTCATCGATGTCACCAACTATGTGATGCTAAGTACATTGTGCAATTCAATGACAAACAAGGCACCATTTTCAATGCCAACAAAGAAGTTGTTTTGATAGCTCCTAGAAGAGATGATGTTTATGTCTTAGACATGTCAACACTCTCTCAAGATGGAACTTGTCTCTTTGCCAAAGCCACCGAAACTATCAACCGGTCAGTGGCACAAGAGACTTTCTCACTTAAACTTCAAAACATCAACAACTTGGCAAAACAAAACAAAGTCCTTGGCTTACCATCACCGGTTTTGCAAAAGATAAACCATGCTCACTGTGAAAAGGCAAACACCACGAGCATCTTTCAAAACAAAACAAAATTTCTCCATCAAAAGCGCCTTCACCTCCTCGCACATGGATCTCTTTGGACCAGTGAGTCCTAGATCAATCCAAAGATGAGAAGTATACACTTGTCATTGTTGATGAGTTCTCAAGATACACTTGGGTATACTTTCTTTCCAAAAGAGTCGTAATGATACAATAATGTCATTCATCGTGAAAATTGAAAACCGAATGACATTATCATTAAACAAATCGAATCGACAATGGCACCGAGTTCGAAATGAAGAGCTTGAGAATTTCGTGATGAAAAGGAATCACCCAAAACTTTTCATCCCCTTACACCCCGAACAAAATGGGGTAGCCGAAAGGAAAAACATAACTCTCATTGAGGTCGCCGAACTATGTTAAATGGCTCAAGACTCTCAAAGCATTTCGGATCAAGCAATAAAACAACTGTTATACTCAAAACAGTCAATCATTGTCAAAAGACATAACAAAACCCCATATGAGATATTTAAAGGTAGACTTCGATATCGCCTACTTTCATGTGGTTGGGTGTCCTGTGTTCATTCACAATCACAAGGATCACCTAGGCAAGTTTGATGCAAAAGTCGATGATGGATACTTCCTAGGTTACTCATCGATCTCTAAAGCCTTCGTGGTGTTTAACACCGAAGACAACAAGTTGAGGAAACCTTTCATGTCACCTTTGATGAAAGTTCAGAAAGCATCGATTCACCAATACCTCAGTGGAGGAAATAGGAATTGATGACTCAACAAGATATCCTCCTGATGAGTTCAACACTGAAATCAATTCCTCCTATCAAGCTGATGCTGACATCTCATACTATGTCTTGCCCCACAACCTTCCTCAACCAACCATCAGTGAAATCATTGATAATCAATCAGTCCCTACTAGGATAGGTAATACTGAACCAAATGTTCAGGAACCTGTGATTCAAATACCCCAACCTGAACAAAGCATCTCAACAGATGATCTCAATGATTCTGTGGCTCCTGCACCTGAACTCACTCCTGAGTTTCCAGTGACCTCTTCAAGCTCAGATCCTAGACCACAAAGTAAGTGGACAAAATCTCAGGACATTGAGCTTGTAAACATCATTGGTGAACCCACTGAGGGCATGCTCACTAGAAGCATGGCTGCTAAGTTAACTGCAGCTTCACCAATGAATGTCTATATGTTGATTTTCTATCGAAATAGAACCCAAAAGTGTCACCGAGGCTCTAAAACATCCAAGCCGGGTTCAGCTATGCAAGAAGAACTTCAACAGCTTGATAAAAACAAGGTCATGACCTTGATCAAATGTCCTCGTGGATGTCGTTGTCATAGGAATGAAGTGGGTTTTAGAAACAAAACCGATGAAAACGGCACCGTCATTAAAAACAAAGCCGACTTGTAGCCAAAGGTTACAACAACAAGAAGGCATTGACTATGATGAGACATTTGCTCTGTTGCAAGAATGGAAGCCATCAGATCTTCCTTGCATTTGCTACCTACATGAACTTCAAAGTTTACCAAATGGATGTAAAAGTGCATTCCGAATGGTGAACTCAAGGAAGATGTGTATGTTCAAGAACCTCCGGCTTTGAGAGTAGTGAATTCCGACTATGTCTCGCAGCTTGACAAAGCCCTTTATGGACTTAAACAAGCTCCCGTGGCATGGTATGAAACTCTCTCACCTTCCCGATTCAAAACAAGTTTGTCGAGGAAAGATAGACAACACCTTGTTTATCTACAGACAAAGCAAGATGTGATATCGGTCCAAGTATATGTTGATGACATCATCTTTGGCTCAACAAATTATACTCTTTGCAAGCAGTTTGAAAATCGATGACAAAGAAGTTTGAAATGAGCATGATGGGTGAACTCACATACTTCCTTGGACTACAAATCGTGCAAACCGATAAAGGAATCTCCATCACCAAGAGAAGTACACCGAAATCTCTTGAAGAAATATGAGATATCCGATTGTGCCTCGGTGAAGACACCAATGGTCCCTCCTAACAACCTTGGACCCGATCTCACCGGAAAATCACCAATCAAACTCATTTCGTGGGGATTGTAGGTTCACCGATGTATCTAATCGCTTCCACTGCGGACATACAATTCTCGATCTGTCTAATAGCAAGATATCGCCAATCCCAAAGAATCCCATCTCACCGCAGCCAAAAGAATCCTCGATACGAAGGAACTCCAAGCCTTGGACTTTACTATCCAAAGTGCTCGTGGTTTGACCTCAAAGGGTATTCGACTGATTATGCAGCTTGCAACATGGATGTAAAAAGTACCTCGTGGTCCCGTCAATTTCTTGGAGGAAAGCTGGTTTGTTGGAGTGCTAAAAGCAACAATCAGTGGCTATGTCTTCACCGAAGTCGAGTATGTGGTCACGCAGGATGTTGTGCCAATGTATTATGGATGAAAAGTCAACTCGGTGACTATGACATCCATTACAAAATGGTACCCATCTTCCGTGATAACACCAAGCTATTGCAATCTCCAACAATCCCGTCCTCCACCAAAGAACCAAACACATTGATATCGATATCATTTCATCGGGGACCACATAATGAAAGGAGACATAGAACTTCATTTCATCCCTACGAATATCAACTTGCGATATCTTCACCAAACCCTTAGATGAACCTACCTTCGAGACCGAAAGTCGAATTAGGAATGCTTGACATTGAAAGTCAAGAACTCGAAAATCAATCCCAATCTCGAGAAGTTCTCTCCGAAATGGTCCATGCTCCCCGAACAAAACCCCAAAACAACCTTCTCACCGAATGAGTAAGACTCATTCGGGGACCCCGACTTTGGATATTGAGCATTGAATGAGTAACTAAATGCACCAAGTATCGCTTACTTAAATGTCCTAGGTTGGTAAACATACCAATTTAATATAGGAATATATGTCTCTTTATCTTCTCACATCCAAGTCAAGGGTCCTCAAAACCTTACCTCATCCCACTTGGCATTAAATGCCTCCTCTCACAAGAAATATCTTAAGGATATTTTATTATCGCATAATGCACTTTTACCGCAATCGCAACTGCTCCTTGAAAACCGGAAATTATCATGGTAGTGGAGTGGTGGCATTAAATGAGGTAAATAAAACGTTTTCAAAACTAACTTTACAAATCCTCATTTATGCAAAATTACCCCTCTCACCACTCTATAAATACCCTCTCAAAACACTAAAACACACACAAAGAATTTCTGCATCAAAACTCTGTCAAAATCACTTCTCAAACCCAGAAATCTTTGTGTTCTTTAATCCTCAAAACAGTTTTTCAGTAAAATCTTCTCTGTAAACAATTTACAAAAGGTTTTTCATCACAAAACTTAAGAGATTCAAAACTCTTTGATTGTTCTTGTCAAGAAATCTTTTCAAAACCCTAAAACTTTTAATGGAAATGGCAAGAACACAATCTCTTCAGTTTGCACCTCAGTGGGTAGGAGATCTTAATAATGTTGAATTTAAAACAAACAATGTTATAGGCACTTTTGAATACCCCCCTGATGTCCCAGCCTATAAGGGCATCATGAAGTTTTTATTCAACTGCCCACTCAAACAGGCATTTACTCAGTCCCCTTCAATTCTGTACCAAAACCTCCTCGGGAGTTTTGGGCTACAACCGTGGCCTATGACCCGACACCTCTATCGATGAGATCGACCTTAGACCCCTCGTGGAGTATCTCATCAAATTCATCTTTTAATGGGGAAAAGTCACCACCCCGACTATAAAACTTTTGTACATCAACAGGTTAGACTATAATTCGAGTCTATGTTGCCCATCCCGAACCCTCCACGCTTAAGGATGGGTTAAAACAAATTGTTTTGGATCCAAAGTTTTTGGACAAAACCCCAGTCACCAAGAACTCATTTCCTGCGGCTTGGAAGATCCTGTTCACATTTGTGATTCAGGTTCTCGGCGGGAACCACTCATCCACTGAACAAGTTAACTCTATTCAGTTGATGGTGGCATATTGCTTGATGACAGGGGTCACTGTCGACATAGGGGAGATCATTTACAGTGATCTCGTAACCAAGCTATTGAGCAAAACTAGGACGAAATACGTTTCGTACCCTAGGTTTGTCTCATGTGCTTTACAAGTGTTACTAGGTTGCAATTACCCTCAGGAATACAAATACACTGCTTTACCGGTATCCCGAGTCAATCAAATTTTCAAAAGACCCATCCCAAGTCATCGAAATTGAATTGACGGCCCATATGGTTGTCAGAAACAACCAAAGGGACTCGATGTCTCCAAACCCTACTCCTAAAAGAGAAAGGGAAGTCTCGATCGGGACTAAGACCAAACCCAAGTCTCGGGGCCCCGAGGCTTCAGAACACAACCTAAAAGGCAAAGAAAGCCCAAGACCGATCACCCACCCAAAGGAGACCAAACATCATCCACCCCGGTGACAACGAAGGACACCGATACATCACAGTCGGTGCCCTTGGTCCCAACTACTACTCCCAAGATCCGAGGAAACATACAACCCACCGGTAGGGAGCGCCCCACAATGCCCAAGGATGACACTCGCCAATCATAGCTTTTGTCCGAGGCCAACTAAATGATCCCAAAGACTCGAGGGAAAATGAACAACCCACCGATAGGGATCTCACCGCCACCGCTTCTAGGGATAGCACTGGAATCACCCACCAATGCTTGAAGGAGCAACGGGGACAAAGACTCGAGGGACAAATACCACCACGATATGGAACCCATCACCACCACCGGTCTATTAACGATTCTTTGAAGTTAATGAAATCCTATTCTCGATGAAGAACCGGGCGACAAAGTGAAGATGACATACTTTCAAAGGGAAGAAATGGACGCCGATGTTCAAACTCAAGAACAAGAGCATCACCGATCCTCAAGAGATCAAGAGTCACCTTTTAAAGAAACCGACTCGACTCTCTTCTTCATCCCGTCTCAAGAGTTCAAGAAGTATGATAATGTTCTTCCACTGACTGAAAGACAGCTGGTAATGTGGATCACAAAGGCTTCCAGGAAATTATACTCAGGTGTTACTGATGTTCTCTGGGATCAGCACGTTGAAGCAGCTTCAAGTTATGCTGACTTAAAATCTGAAGTGCTTACTTTCAACGGCAACACTGATGAGCACAGGGAGCTAATGTATCAACATCTGCATAGACTGGATGAAAACCTGGTTAAATTTCTCAAGCACCTTCAGGGTTGTGGCACAAAGATAGATGAAATCAGGGATTCTGTCAAAGAAGACCCAACACTCAACTCCAAAGTGCTGGAGGCTACTGAGGCTTACTTGAAGAATTCCTCCAGCCTCACTGAACTAATCGACATGCTCAAATCTGCCAATGTTCAGGGTCTTCAGTCCTCCGTTCAGTCTCTTCAGACAACACTGGGTTCTTTGGATGCTCAAGTGACTACTTTGGCTAAGGCATCGTCTTCTATGGCCTGGAATCTTGGGCCTAGAATGACTGCTTTGGAATTATCTCAGGCTAATCTGGCAGAAAAGGTCACCAGTCTTCAACAGGATACAACTGACATCAAGGCTATGGTCACGGAGATATACCAAGCCTTCAAAGGTCAAGCAACTCCAACTCCCTCAGTATCCGAGGCAACTCTTGCTCTCACTGATGTTGCAGCAACAGTTGAGGGGGAGAAAGCCACTGAAGAGACTCCCTCTCACACTAAGGGGGAGCCAGCTCAACCAGTCTCAGCAACACCCATCTCATCAGTCCCACCAACAACAACAACAACAATGACAATGACAGTTGCAACACCCATCATGACAACAACACCACCTTTGGTAGCATCCTCTTCTTCAGGCCAGGATAAAGGAAAAGCCATAATGTAAACACCTGAGCCTGAGAAGATTCCCTATGTCATCGACAACACTCAGTATCTGCTTACTCTACAACAGCTAAGTGCCTACCTTGCAAAGGAAGAAAGGAGAAAGAAACTAGCTGAGGAAGAAAGGAAAAGCAAAGAAGCACTAGTACAAGTTGTTGCCGAGGAAGTCGAAAATATTGGAATTGATCCCAAAAGCTTCAAAAGGGTCAGCCGACAAAAGTTCAAGGATGCTCAGTCGCTCAAATGGTCGCAATGAGGAAAAAGTTTGATGAAAAGAACAGAAAGTCTGCACCATCGGGCAGAAAGAATTGACCACTACAATTGGTCAATGACAAGCGTAAGGTCTGCTGAGAAGATCACATATGTAAAAATCATCCCCAAGTCCAAACCACCGGCAATGAATGTCTGATGGGGATGATAAAAGACACTTCGAGGTTCATGATCCCATGAAATTCACTGACTTTGGGATCACTGAACTCGATGAGCTTGGTCCAATCATTTCTAAGAAGCAGAATGCAGTGGTCAGGAGCTGATGAAATCCCTGAGCAAAAGGTATGAAAGATCGAGGAAGCACCAAGACAACTTGGAATTCACCACTCTAATCTACACACAAGGATCTCGGCTCGGCCACCCAAGGCAAAAGAAAAGGGTTGAATCGAGCACGAAATCAAAGTCCCCGCCCGACTGCAACAGGAGCTACCATAGGTGTAAAGTTTGTAAATTGTCTTTGCATTGAAGAGCCCGAAGAGGACTCTTCTTTATTGATGTCTATGGAAACCCAAGATTCCAGAGGTGGAGTGACATTGACCTTGCAGGAGTGTCTACAATGGCAAGTTATCTACCAAAGGGCCTCTCGGATCCAAACCCCAAGAAACGCCGGGTTCGCAATGACCGAATGCTAAGATAAGAGAGCACCACGATAAAGAAACACTCCTCAAGAAGAAACCAAAGCTTGAAGCATCGAATCCATATTGAGTGACATCTTTTGTTTTATCTTTTGTACTAGTGATAGGAACTATGTAATTTGATCAATAAATGATGTATGTTTTGTTAAAATATTCAGTGTTCCTTATTATGTTCATTAGTACATTCAGTGTAAGAAGAAGCCATTTGCTCACTTACATTGATCAAACACTTAGGCTATTTATATATCCAAATAGGGGGGACCTGTTGGGTTCAGTAAATACCCAAACCCCTTAAGTCTAGGATTTGAATAGAAAATACCCTAAGTGTTGTCCCTTAAACACTAATAAGTCACTGAGCGCATAGTCTCTCAGTGAGCTATCTTCGTGATACTCGAGAAGAGACAAAGAAGAAGTCTCTCCACTCAGTAAGGCGGAACTTAAGGGGTGAAGACTGAGTCAAGAAGAAGATGGTGGATTCAGTGAGTGATGACAATAACTCACTGAATCCCGAAACTCCTCACCAACTACTTACACTGAAGACAAACTGAAGTTGAAGACTGAAGGCAATGAAGACTGAAGAATGAGCGGGACAAGGCGGGATAAGTTTGAACAGATAAGACGAAGTCCTTATCAAACAAAGTCAACTTTCCCTGAATGGCTAACTATCAGGCTCAGTGTCATCACTGACTAGAAGAAAGCAACCTTGTCACTTACCCAATATAGCCTTTGTAAACAGAGACAAAATACATCAGTATTTTGTCTTCTGTAACCTGTCAGTTTGTCCCTTAGGATAGAGTTAAAATCCATACTTGTATAAATAGCATAAGAGATGGAGTGAAAGATTTTAAGCTTGTGAATTGTAAAACACACACACACAAGCCATCTTTCACTCCTCCAAATACAACTCGTCCCCGAGATAGCTCACTGGTTCCATTGTAGTTGCTCGCTTAGCCGAGCTTCTTTACAACACTTTGTCATTTCAATCCCAATCTTGCCCGAGCTTAATGAGGAGTTACAACACTTTGTCATTTCAATCCCAAGTACTTAAAATGCTTTTATTCCAACGATTGGTTCTACCGTTTTAGTACTTGGGTAATGTATTCTTTTTTCATTTGTTTCTAATAAAGAATATTAAGTTGAAAATTATAAATCACCGTGTGTTTTTTTACTTTGCTTTATCATTATTTTACTATTATGTCACAATGTTTTGGTCTATGTTACTTATTATACTTTAATTATTACTATTTTATACGATTGTGAATTTGACACAAAGTTTTAAGTTTCCCTTCTACGGTTTTCACAAATATGAATCTCAATCATTTTGAAATTTAATAAATATTCAACACAAAAACTAAGTTATCTTTTAGTTAAACAAAAGTTAAGTAAAACAACATTTTCAAAATATTACCATAGATGCTCTCGAGTTAATCATACAACTCATCTTTGATTTTATCTTCTACTATAGTGCGTTTCTTTCACAAGGTTAACACCATTGTGCTAACCGTAGATCTAAAATGAGCAAAATGTGTTCGTTGAAAACTGATTAAAATGGACTTAATTATAGTCAGGGTAAATGAAAGGATAAAAATTATGAATAGAGAGTGGCGTAATGGGCTGAAATATAGAAGTGATATGATGGGGAATCGTAGGTGTTATTATAGAAAAAATACAAACTACGTAATTACGAATATACACATCATGTGTTAGTCACGTGTGATGACTAACAAGGAAAGGTAACGAGCGTTAAGGTTTTGGATCCCCCAGCGAAAAAAATCAGGATGTTAGAGGCGCCTATGTAATCTCTTGATCTTGGGATTAAAACCAAGAATTTGAAGCGGTGAGGACCAACTATGTAATTTAGTCTTACATTTAAGTTTCTCTAGATAAATTTGTGCTGCGTGGTTATATCTTCAAATGACCATAAGCACGATGAACAACAAGCCCCATAAGTAGCAAGGTATCAAAATTGATGAGGAGGCTGGCATTTTATGATGTTCAAGGTTGGATGCTAAAAGTCCAACCATTTGAATAAGAATCTCGCAAGTCTTGGCATTAGAGATATATTAAAGGAAAATATGTTTGGTTTCTTAGTTTTCATAATAGGTCACTGCCTGAAATGGAACATCTTGTGACTAGAACATTTTGTACCGACATTTTTCGTCACCAAAAGTCACTAAACGACAAAAACACTTATTTAACTTTGACTATGACTTTGACCAAGACATGCAATAGTTTAAGAATGATTAAGTTATTAAGTTATAAGTGTGGTTTAACAATCTCTTTCCTCTATACTTTTATACCACTATAATTCATTTTGTACATTTAATGAATTTTTTGTATTGTACTAAAAGCCTTTTAAAAGTTTTTTATAAAACGGTCTTTTTTGCATTGTACGTTTAATGACTTTTTGCATTGTGGATGCCTTTATATTTATACCTTTTAGAGACGACCGTTGTTGTCACTAAGTCCTTTTTAACCTTTGACTGTGTCGATTTGTGGGCCCCAATTCTGTCATTGCTAAAAGTCGTTGATCGTCATTGCTAAAACCATTTGCGATGACTTTATGGCGATGACACATCACCAAAAGCCTTTAGCGATGACTTTTGAGGGTTTTATGGATGAATAAGGTCGTCGCCAAATCCTGCGATTCTTATAGTGGGTACATTAATCGACAACTTTTTACTAGCCTATAAAAACTTCCTTTTTAATCGACCGGACATGTTCGATACTTACGTGGATACAACCTGTGCAAAAACGTATTAAGAAAAATATATATATGCACGTAGATGGCCCATGAGCCTAACATAAAACTATACCATGATGGCCAGTATTGAGAGCTTAATTTAGCTATATAAGTACACTAATAGTGGCCAAATAGATGCACGTAGATGGCCCATGAGCCTAACATAAAACTATATATTGTTTGAATTCTAATAAATATTATAAACAATTATTGTATTTGTGAAACGATTTGAAAAAACTAAAACAAACTCTTGAATACTCACAAACCATGTTTAAATGGTTGCCATTTATATTGATTTGAAGTTTATATTATATATATATATATATATATATATATATATATATATATATATATATATATATAGGGAAGAGTTCTTTCGGAACCAAGAAAAGGTGTAGGAAGCTGAGCCCATATCAACCAATCAGATTTTTTGGATATTTAATTTTATTATTTAATTCAAAGGGCATAATAGTAAAAGTACATTTTTTATTTTCTTTTTGATTTTTTTTAATAAAAGCGTTTTTTAGTTCCTAAATTTTAGGATTTTTTTTATTTTTTTTTTTTAAAAATATTTTTATTCATGATTTCAAAGTAAGATGCATATGTGTTTTCTCATATAAGTGAAGGTGCAAAGGTTTTTAAATAGTGTTCAATTGTTTAAACCACTTAAATTTTTGAATAGTTTTTTTCAACATTTATGTTTTTAAAAGTATGGTGCGTATGTGTTTCACTTAAGAAGATAATTGCACATATGTTTTAGCATACAATTCTTTAATATTCAAAAGCGAAATTCAATAACATAAACATTATACATATGTATCGATTATACATGTGTGCACTAATAATAATTAACACAATAAGAGACTACGGTGATCTTTGTATGTACATGTATTCGCGTTCGTCAATGTGCATGTGTCTTTACATCTTTATCACAATCAAATTATCTTTAGAAGGTATATGTTTCTTTGAAGACACGTGTGCACTTCCTATATTGGTCATTATCCTCATCTTTATCAAACATATTCAATACACGAAAACATAAAAATTGTTATTTATATCATAAGCGACTAGCAAACATATATGAAAATCTAAACAACTAGGAGCGAATTTTCAATCATAACAACTAACATAATACAAATGCACAAACATTGTCTATATCATATAAATGACACAAGTGCACTTTCAATACATTTAAAACTCCGAAAACTATAAAAACACATATGCAAAGACATCAAATTCACCACAACCCTGTACCCTTAAAAACTCACATGCACTCTACCCTTAAAAACACATATGCACATAATTCAATTGATTTATATCAACTACATTTGCCCACCGACTTTGATGTATTAAATTATCACTTACAAACACATCAAGCAAAAATGTATGTAAAGATTACTAAAGATGAAATTCCTAAGTTAAATAATGTTATTTCTCCAGTTTTATTTTATTTCGGCATGGTCTTTCGAGTTAACAAAATTTGAAACTTTGTTCACTGAGAACATATATGAACTTTTAACAACTAACATGTAATTTCCATGAGTATACTCAAATGTGAAAACATGACTTATAAACAATCGAAACAATTTAAAATCTTGTAAAAACCATTTTACTGATTACGCTAAAAATATTACAAAAAAGTCATGTGGACTTAATATAGCCAACTTTATCAAGTTTTGAATTTAAAGACCATGTTAAAACCAACAACCAAATTCAATAAAAAATGATTGAAACATATTACATTGATTATTACCTTACACTTGTTTTAAAACTATCATAGTAAATTAGTCTTTTGAATCTTTAAAATTTTCAATTGTCTTTGTATCCTAATTGAATTGGAAATTGTGTCTATCCTCTTTTCCTTTTTTGAAACAAAAATGTTCTACCACTTTTGAATAAAAAATGTTCTTATTTTCATATATTATTATACATAAATTATAAAGAATAGCTTTTAAGAGTCATGTGGTGATAACAACTCATTTACGTAAAGAACTACATAGTGACAAGCATGTATATGATATGATTAGTAAGCAATAAAGATTGGATATGTACCTTTTGTACTCGGGATTTGTATTCGAACATTGATGAAAACATTTTTCTTATGTCATCCATGATAATCATCATGGATCTCCATCGATTTCGAGAGAAGGGAGAGGAAAAGATAAACAATGGATGACGGTTTTCTTTACGTAGAGATAGAATAGGATTAATTAGGTTAAATAAAATTGATAAACATTACTATGATTAAATAAGTCCTAAAAGAAAGAATGGTTTGAAAAATTAGTGCTTGAAATTCCTTAATACCCTTAGTTCATTTACAATAGTTTACTAACACTTTTAATTACACAAATGGCAAAATCATCTCACATTGATGAAATGATCTAACGGTTTAAATTGGTTCTCATGCCATTTATTGGTTGATTTTACACTATATATATATATATATATATATATATATATATATATATATATATATATATATATATATATATATATATATATATATATATATATATATATATATGACCGTAGGTGTGGTCATTTGGAAAAGATGAAGATGGTCGATGAAAGCGGGTTTGGTCGGTAGAATTTAGGATTGGTCGACGGAGAAGATGAAGATCAAATGCACTACATATATGTGAATTATTTTGAAAGTGCATTGCTTGAAGTGGAACAATATGGATACGTTACCTACATTTGGACTACGAACTAGATATGTTACGTATTTTGGACTTACCCTAGTTAAGATTATAACCCCAACCAAGTTATGAACTTAAGGGACTAATTGTGTCATTTATTTATTTCGGATATAAGGCTTTAATAAGCATTCTATTGTCTTTGAAAGGAGAACTAAAGCATCAAAGATTTAAAGTTCCAAGAGTTGTTGTATATAAGTGTTGGGTTCGGTAAATACCCAAACCCCTTATGTAAAGGATTTGAATAGAAAATACCCTAAGTGTTTATAACGTTAAACACTAACGGTCATTGAGTGCATAGTCTCTCGGTGAGCCATCTTGAGATACTCGGTATGAGGCGAAGAAGAAGTCTCTCCACTCGATGGCGGAACTTAATGGGTGAAGACCGAGTCAAGAAGAAGATGGTGGATTCGGTGAGTCTTGACAATAACTCATGAATCCCTAAGACTCCTCTCCAACTACTTACATCAAGACAAGCTGAAGTAGAAGGCGAAGGATATGAAGGCGAAGAATGGCGGGACAAGGCGGGATAAGTTTGAATCGAGATAAGGCGAAGTCCTTATCAACCAAACTCTACTTTCCACGAATGGCAAAAGATCGGGCCTCGGTGTCATCACCGACCTTAGGAAAGTAGTCTTGTCTCTTACCTAGAATAGTCTTTGTAAATAGAGACAAAATACATCGATATTTTGTCTTACAGATGATGTCGGTTTGTCACTTAGGAAAGAGTTAAAAGTCATACATGTATAAATAACATAAGAGATGGAGTGAAAAGATTAAGCTTGTGAATTGTAAAACACACATACACATGAGCCATCTTTTCACTCCTCCAAATAAAACTTAATCCCGAGATAGCTCAATGGGTTCTAAGAGTTGTGCTCGGACTTAGCTTTGAGCTTAGAGAGAGTCACCAAACTTTTCATTTCAATCCCAATCTTGTCCATAAGTACTTGGGTAGCGATATTCTTTTGATTGATTTCTAATAAAGATTATGATGTTGAAAATTACTTTGTGTGTTTTACTTATGTTAATTTAGGTCATTGTTCACTATTAAATTGTTTTAAGTACTAAATTGTTTTTAAACTATAGTGAATAGGAACAACAAGTGGTATCGAGCAAGGTGATTATAAAACTTTTATAAAAAATTCTAAGCCGCTCTAAAATGTTTTAAATCGGGATCCTTATGGTGAAATTGATGTACCCCACTAGTTGATAAAAGGGTGGAGCTTATTCAAAGGTTGCCCTAGACTTGAAGTTGGTAAATTCAACAAATGGAAAAGCGAATGCTTTGCTATTTGATTGGGATGGAACCTTATTATATCAAGTGTATAAATGAAGGTCCGTTTATCCCAAAGATGCGAAGGTTTGCCTAAACACGAAGCTCGATGAACTTCGAGGATGAGAGAAGAGTGGTCAACCAGGACCAAAGACTCAAAAGTATCATCATATCATGTCTTCCGATGATATCATGGAGTCGATTATAAGGCGTAGTATAGCTAAACAAACACAGGATGACCTAGTTCATAGCCATGAAGGCCCATCGATACCAAGAAAAACAAGATAATGGACACGAAACTTGAGTATAACACCTTGAGGCTAAGGACTCGAAACTCGTCTCAAACTTACACCCAGTACAAAACTCTTTTAAATGAGCTGTCTAATGATGGTGTTAAGTTGTCCAAACATGAAATCAATGTTGGTTTTGTCAATAGTCTCCACGAGAAGTGGTTGAATTTCTCTCGGGGACTCGAAATTCTAATCATATCCAAAATCTTGAACTTCACGAAATCTATGGGAAATTTGTCTATGAGGAAAACCTCATTAACAGACGATACCACGACTTAAAGAAGTCTCGGAAGTCAAGAAGTCCCTGACCACCACTTCAACACCTATATCAACTGCTTTCTTTTCCAACAATGTGGTTCAAGACTTTCAAGAAAATTCAAATGATGAGCCTGATGAGAGTTCAAGTGAGGAGTACCTAAATGACGTGAACGTTGAATTTCAGGAAAGGGAACTCCTTGCTAACTCTCGAAGGTTTATAAAAAGAAAGAAAGGTTTTTCAAATGCTAAAGCAAATGAGGACACTGAATGCTATAAGTGTCACAAAAGAGGTCATTTTGCAAAATCTTTTTTTCAAAACAATTTCTAAACCCTCTTATAAACCATCGAGGTCAAATCGGTCCTCGGGCTTTAGCAAATTTCAACCAAAAATCTATCGGTCTCATCAAAACTTTCAAAACAAATCGATCAAAACAAAGCGTTGATTTTGAAGCCAAGTATAGGAAAGTCGAGCTAAGCTTGCATTGCTTGAGGCCACCTCGAAACAACAAAAGTGTTCAATCATGCGGGGTAAAAACAAAGGCCTTGTTCTTTGAAACCTTCGATTGGGATGAAGAGCCAGCGTCATCGATGATGAAATGGTGCATGTCGGTGCAATGATGGCCCTCTCGAGAGAGGACAAGCTAGGCGTTGGAAAGAATCATGCCGGGAATGGAGAATGGGTCAATGTCACAATGAAGAAGGTAAATATTTTACTTTCTATGGATGATGACTACGATTGGCGATCTTACATGAATTATCTTAATGTTGACCTTAAGTTCGTAGAAGAGCAAATCTTGAATCTTTTTCAAAATACAACAAGCTAAGTTTTGAATTAAACAAGTGTAGGGATGAGCGCTTCTTTTAAAACAAGCTAAGCTTGAGGTCATCACTTTGAAAATTCAAAACATTGAACTAGAAAGAAATCGGGCTCTTCAAGGCGAACTCAAAAGGTTCAAGATATTCTTAATAGTTGAATGCTAAGAATCCTGGGGTCTTTGATCTTGTGGGAGCCCCGGTAGCAAGAAGAGAGTCTTAGGTGAAGATCATCTTCCTGACTGTTGGGAATTATAGATTTTATGTTTACAAAACCACGAGCAAGAATGAAGAAAAAAAAGAAACAATGAGGACCTAATATGTAATAGTTAGCTTTTCTAGTAAGCTAGGGTTTGTAACCTCCCTCTATTATATAAAGAGGGATGGTGGCTAGGGTTACTCACTCATCCTTTCATTTCATTTCATAGAAGACATCTCCTAATGAGAGTCTAGCAAACGCATAGAGCGTGTAGTAGTAGAAGTAGTATTAGTTTCTTTATGTTTTAATAAAGAAAACCTTATTAGTGATGTTGATTGTGTTATTTCTATTCCACCGTGCATCTAATCAATCAATATTGCTTATACCCTAGTTGAGTCCGGATCTTGGATTTAACAATTGGTTTCAGAGCGGGTGGCTCTCGATCTAGGGTTTATAAGGTTTTCATGTCATTAGGGTTTTGCGTGATTGGAAAAAGAAGAATAGAGCGACAAGCAAAAGAGGCGTGACATGAAGACCAGATCAGTGTTTGGCTGTCGTCAATATATGGACGGCGCAATTGGTATTGTCTCATGGTATGTTTCTCATGTCACTGTCATTGGTCATAAGAATCGGTGGTCATGTGAAAGTGAATATATTTATTTGATTGATTCGTTGAAGAGGTGGGGCATGAAAATTATTTTTTATTGGTCTTAATTGTGTACTGATGGAAATTGATTCATCACATGGGGCTAATTACTAATTTCGTTTTTAATTAAACAAATGAATGTTGTTCTTGTTTTTAATCACGTGGACATACATTCAAGTGGGGCTAGTTATTCTTCGGCTAGGATCACGAGAATGTCATAGGCGGTTGGTGGAATTTTTGTTGGTATTATGATGGACCCACCGGTCATTCCTGCTGGTAAGATATTTTTGACGCAAGTATAATAATCAAATGTGGGGTGACATATAATTCTTATGGTGGTCTTTGTTTATAATTGGGTCATTGTATGTGGTCTTTGTAAATCATTTGCACATGGGGCAATAATATGTCAAGGATTTCATGGATTGGTGGTTACGAGCATTTGGTCCTATTCGAGATGCTAATTTCATTTGGCTGGTCAAATTAAGAAGCATGTGCTTGGGTATTGATTTTGTTTGGATGGCATAATTTGATGGCTTTCTTGTTGGTACGTGAGCTTAGGAGATGGGAATAAATTGGTCAACTGATTCGATTTTTATTGTTTCTGCTGATGGCTTCCAGTAAAAGATCACATGGGTTTGCTAAAGTTTGTGCTTCTAATGTTTTACTAGTCTTGGTGAGTTGAATTTTTATTCAACAATGAACCCTAGTAATTAACATATTTTCGGCTTGATTTGGTGTTCCTTCTGGCTGCATATTTTGATTCGTTTTGGTTTCTGCTGACCGGTTTCTGCTGAAGGTTTTGGTTTCTGCTGTCCGGTTTCTGCTGAAGGTGCGTGTCTTATCATATCTCAAAGTGAGTCAGGCACTTTTGAGATAACTTTTTGGTACGTTAATGATGTGACAAAGACTTGATGATTCTAGTGAAGGGTGAGATCTACAAAAGTACTTAATGCTCGCATTTGCTATCACTTTAAGGAGTTACATTGTAGTGCTCGGTGTTAGTGAAGGCGAGATCTATAGAAAATGTGCTTAATGCTCACATTTGCTAGTGCATCATCTGATTTTGGAGGCACGTGGATATTACAAGATATAAGACGCATGCTTTGGTGTTTCTTCTGGTAGACTATTTTGATGCTGTTGCTGATTTGTCTTCTCTGCTGCTATGCTTTATTTATTTTGTTTAGTTGTTAAAAAAAATAAAAAAATGAGATGGTTAGTATAATTTTAAGGGGAAGCTTATGGTTTATATACTTACCATCTACATGCATCACTTGAGGGGAAGCGTCTGAGTTGCACAAGACCCCTATTAGATGATTACAAAAGGGAAGAAGATTCATGATGAGCGACTTATTATTTGTGATGACATGTTTTAGCATTGTTTCTTATCTGAGTTGTTTTGTAATATCAAATAGGGAAGATTGTTGGGAATTATAGATTTGATGTTTACAAAACCACGAGCAAGAATGAAGAAAAAAGAAACAATGAGGACCTAATATGTAATAGTTAGCTTTTCTAGTAAGCTAGGGTTTGTAACCTCCTCTATTATATAAAGAGGATGGCGGCTAGGGTTACTCACTCATCCTTTCATTTCATTTCATAGAAGACATCTCTAATGAGAGTCTAGCAAAAGCATAGGCGTGTAGTAGTAAGTAGTATTAGTTTCTTTATGTTTTAATAAAGAAAACCTTATTAGTGATGTTGATTGTGTTATTTCTATTCCACTTGTGCATCTAATCAATCAATATTGCTTATACCCTAGTTGAGTCGGATCTTGGATTTAACACGACTCTCTCAAAGACAAGGGTCCTAAGCCATTTGTGTGCGGTGGCATGATTACCAGTATGTTGACTAGTCCCAAGCCCGGTGATTGGATTGAGCGGGTTAATCCCGAGAGTAAGCTTCCAAATTTTGATTACGGAAGAATTCTAAATCACGAAAGTCAAGCTCTAAAGAGCATGCTTGGACTCCCGATGTGCCCAGAGTCTTGAACACATCTCCGAGTCTGCAAGCTAAATCTCAAGCACCACTTCCACCCTGGAACCTCTTGAGGTCTTGCTCCTACTCGAGCTTACTCCATTACAATACAATCCACACTCACCAAAAGAAAGGTATGGACTTGGTAGAACTATCCTAAAAGACCATCAAACCAACTCGACAAGAGTATACCCCACCGAAACTTCCACATCCTCTGTCCCCACCGAAGTGACCAAATTCGACAACTAATTGAACTCATGAGGAAGCTAGCGACAAGATGGAATCCATCGAAAAAGTCCCTAAATCGATCAAGGAAACTAACTCACTTCCTCTAGTACCTCAAAGTCAAAAGCCACCACCAAAACAAGCGAAGTGTGATATGTGCCACTATACCGGTCATACCATCGACAAGCATTATAGAATCCTATTTTGTATGATCGCAAAAGGATTATCACGAATAGCGATCACTTACAATATGTAAGTTCTCTCGATAAAACAAACTACACCAAAGTTGGTCATCGGTATGCTTCTACATCGAGCACTCGCTCAAAAGTTTAGAGCAAAACCTTTTCCTCCTTGCCCACACTGTGGCTTTAATGATCATCATCCTGATGATTGTCTCATGAACAAATGTTGTGATATTTGTGGAAATCCAGCTCATAAGACATCTCAGCATGACAGTGTCATTCAAGCAAGGAGAAATTCCAAGCAACCCAAAATCACTGAGTCTTCCTCAGTCTCCAAATGCAAAACCTGTGGTAGCACAATGCACTCAACCACTGACCATGAGTCAATTGCCAAATTCAAAGAGACCTTTAAGCCCAATCCCACTAGTATGTGGGTCAGCAAGAGAAACTAATCATGTCTACTATTTGTGCGAGACACGCCAGAGAGCCTATTTGGCATCTAGATAGTGGATGCTCAAGAAGCATGGTGGCATTAAGGAGTATCTGCACAAATATGTAGAGAACCAGACCCAAGGTAGTATTTGGTGATAACTCATCATGTCCCATGAAGGTTATGGTTCGATATCTTGCAATGGAATAGTTTTCTCTAGAATAGCTTATGTCAATGGTCTCAAATACAATCTCATCAGTGTCAGTCAACTATGTGATGCTAAGTACATTGTGCAATTCAATGACAAACAAGGCACCATTTTTAACGCCAACAAAGAAATTGTGTTGATAGCTCCTAGAAGAGATGACGTTTATGTCTTAGACATGTCAACTCTCTCTCAAAATGGAACTTGTCTCTTTGCCAAAGCCACTGAAACAATCAACTGGCTGTAGCACAAGAGACTCTCACACTTAAATTTCAAAACCTCAACAACTTGGCAAAACAAAACAAGGTCCTTGGCTTACCATCACTAGTTTTTGCAAAAGATAAACCATGTTCGACTGTGAGAAAGGCAAACACCAAAGAGCATCTTTCAAAACTAAACAAAATTTCTCAATCAAAAGCGCCTTCACCTCCTGCATATGGATCTCTTTGGACCGATCGGTCCTAGATCAATCCAACATGAGAAGTATACTCTTGTCATTGTTGATGAGTTCTCAAGATACAATTGGGTATACTTTCTTTCCAAAAGAGTCGAGCAATGATACTATAATGTCATTCATCGAAACATTGAAAACCGAATGACATTCTTGTAAAACAAATCGAATCGACAATGGTGCGAGTTCGAAATGATGAGCTTGAGAGTTTACGTGATGAAAAGGAATCTCCCAAAATTTTCATCTCCTTACACCCCGAACAAAATGGGGTGGTGAAAGGAAAAATAGAACTCTCATCTAGGTGCAAGAACCATGTTAAATGGCTCGGCTCTCTCAAAACATTTCTGGACTAAAGCAATCAAAACAGCCTGATACACTCAAAACAGGTCAATCATTGTCAAAAGACATAACAAAACCCCATATGAGATATTTAAAGGTAGACTTCCTGACATCAGCTACTTTCATGTGTTTGGATGTCTTGTGTTTATTCATAACCACAAGGATCATCTAGGAAAGTTTGATGCTAAAGATGATGATGGATACTTTCTAGGTTACTCACTGATCTCCAAAGCCTTCAGGGTATTTAACACAAGGAGATAACAAGTTGAGGAAACCTTTCATGTCACCTTTGATGAAAGTGTAGAAATCATCGGGTTCACCAACCCTCGGTGGAGGAAATAGGAATTGATAACTCATCAAGATATCCTCGATGAGTATAACATCGAAATCAATTCCTCTTACCAAGCCGATCTTGACATCTCATATTATGTCTTGCCTCACAACTTGTCACAACCAACTATCGGTGAATTCATTGATAATCGATCGGTCCACGATGGCATAGGTAACAGATCCAAATGATCGAGAACACGTGATTCATGAAACCCAACTGAACAAGACATCTCAGCAGATGTTCTTAATGATTCTATGGCTCTTGCACCGAACTTACTCCACGAGTCTCCGGTGACCTCTTCAAGCTCGGATCCTAGACCACAAAGTAAGTGGACAAAATCTCATGACATTGAGCTTGTAAACATCATTGGTGAACCCACCGAGGGCATGCTCACTAGAAGCATGGTACGCTAAGTTAACTGCAACTTGACCAATGAATGTCTATATGTCGACTACCTATCGGATATAGAACCCAAAAGTGTCACCGAGTCTCTGAAACACCCAAGCCGGGTTCGAGGCCATGCAAGAAGAACTTCAACATTTTTGATAAAAACAAGGTCATAACCTTGATCAAATGTCCTCGGGATGTCATTGTCATAGGAATGAAGTGGGTTTTCATAAACAAAGCCGATGAAAACGCATTGTCATTAAAAACAAAGCCATACTTGTAGCCAAAGGTTCTTGTCAACAAGAAGGCATTGACTATGATGAGACATTTGCTCTGTTGCAAGAATGGAAGCCATCGGGATCTTCCTTGCATATGCTACCTACATGAACTTCAAAGTTTACAAAATGGATGTAAAAGTGCATTCCTAAATGGTGAACTCAAGGAAGATGTATATGTTCGACAACCTCCGGGCTTTGAGAGTAGTGAATTCACGACTATGTCTGCAAGCTTGATAAAGCCCTTTATGGATTGAAACAAGCTCCCGGGGCATGGTATGAAACTCTCTCGGCCTTCCCGATTCAAAACAAGTTTGTCGAGGAAAGATAGACAACACATTGTTTATTTATAGAGACGAACAAGATGTAATCTTGGTCCAAGTATATGTTGATGACATCATCTTTGGCTCAACAAACTACACTCTTTGCAAGCAGTTTGAAAAACTAATGACAAAGAAGTTTGAAATGAGCATGATGGGTGAACTCACATACTTCCTTGGACTACAAATCGAACAAGCGATAAAGGAATCTCCATCGGTCAAGAGAAATACACAAGAAATCTCTTGAAGAAATATGAGATATCGATGTGTCTCGGTGAAGACACCAATGGTCCCTCTAACAACCTTAGACTGATCTCACCGGCAAGTCGGTCAATCAAACCCATTTCGGAGGATTGTTGGTTCAGCGATGTATCTAATCGCTTCGGACCGGACATACAATTCTCGATCTGTCTAATAGCAAGATATCGGTCAATCCCAAAGAATCCCACCTCACTGCAGCCAAAAGAATACTCGTACACAGAAGGAACCTCAAGCCTTGGACTATATTATCCAAAGTGCTCGGGGTTTGATCTCAAAGGTTACTCGATTATGATTATCTTTGCCGCAACATGGACGAAAAAAGTACCTCCGGTCTGTCAATTTCTTGGAGGAAAACTAGTTTGTTGGAGTGCTAAAAGCAACAATCGGTGGCTATGTCTTCACCGAAGGCGAGTATGTGGTCATTGCTTCGATATCTTTGTGCCAATGTTTTATGGATGAAAAGTCAACTCGGTGACTATGACATCCATTACAAAATGGTACCCATCTTCGTGACAACACAAGTGCCATTGCAATCTCCAACAACCCCATCCTTCATCAAAGAACCAAACACATTGATATCGGATATCACTTCATCGGGGACCACATAATGAAAGGAGACATAGAACTTCATTTCATCCCTCATCGAATATCAACTTGCGATATCTTCACCAAACCCTTGGATGAACCTACCTTCAAAGACCAAATCAATTGGGAATGCTTGACATTGAAAGTCGGTGTCGAAAACCAATCTCGGTGAGTCTTCCTCTAAAGGTTCCGCCTCCGAAACCTCAAAATAACCATGTCCTTTGAATGAGTAAGACTCATTCAAACCCCGACTCTTGATATTGAGCATTGAATGAGTAACTAAATGCATCAAGTATTAGTTACTTAAATGTCCTACATTGGAAATCACACCAATTAAATATAGAAATATATGTCTTTGTATCTTCTTGTCAAGGGTCCTCTTACTTACAACATCCCACTTGGCATTAAATTCCTCCTCACACATAAAATATCCATGGATATTTTATTCTTAAAAGTGCACTTTCACCGTACATCTGCAATGCTTTCCTTGAAAACGGGATTTCTTTGCGGGTAGTGGAGGGTGGCATTAAATGTGGAAATTCAAAACATTTTCAAAAACCTACTTTACAAATCCACAAGTATGCACAAACTACCCCTCTAAACACTCTATAAATACCCTCTCAAAATCCTTATCACACATACAAAAGATTTCTGCTAACAAAACTCTGTCAAAATCTCTTCTCAAACCCATAAATCTTTGTGTTTTTCAAATCCTTTTCTGAAAAATCTTCTCTGTAAACATTTACAAAGGTTTTTCATCACAACTTAAGAGATTCAAAAACTTTGATTGTTCTTGTCAAGAAATCTTTTTTAAAACCCTAAAACCTTTTAATGGAAATGGCAAGAACACAATCTCTTGATTGCTTCACAGCTGGGTAGGTGATCTTAGCAATGTTGAATTTAAAACAAATAATGTCATAGGCAATTTTGAATATCCTCAAACCGTCTCGACCTATAAGGACATTATGAAATTTTTGTATAATCGCCCCACCGAAACGGCCTTTGTTTAGTGTCCTCAATCTTGCACCAAAACCTCCTCGGGGAGTTTTGGGCAACAATAAGGCCTTTGACCCGACACCCTCTCGATGAGAATAACCTTAGACCACTCGGGAATATCTCATCGAGTTCGATCTTAATGGGGCAACAATTCACCCCGGATTATAAAACTTTTGCACTTCAACAGGTTAGACTATAACAAAGGAGTTTATGTCGCCCATCCTAAACCCTCCACAATGAAGGATGGGTTAAAACAAATCATTTTAGATCCAACTTTTTGGACAAGACCCCAGTCACTAAAAGTTCATTCCCGTGGCTTGGAGGATCCTATTCACTTTTGTGATTTAGGTCCTCGGCGGGAACCACTCATCCACTAAACAAGTTAACTCTATTCGATTGATGATGGCATCTTGGTGATGAATGGGGTCATTTGTCGACATAGGGAGATCATTTACAAGTGATCTCGTAACCAAGCTACTGAGCAAAACTAGGACGAAATCGTTTCGTATCCTAGGTTTGTCTCTTGTGCTTTGCAAACGTTACTAGGTTCAAATTATCCTCGGGAAGAAAAATTTGGTGCTTTACCCGGCATCTGAGCCAATCAAACTTTCAAAGGACCCATCCCTTGTCACTAATATTGAATTGACGGCCCATATGGTTGTTGTAAACAACGAGAGGGAATCGATGTCTCCTAGCCCCGCTCCTATAAAGAAAAGGGAAGTCTCGGTGGGACTAAGACCAAACCCAAGTCTCGGGGCCTGAGGCTTCGGAGCACCGCCAAAGGCAAAGAAGACCTAAGGCCGATTTGACACCCACTGAGGCCAATCATCATCTACCCGGTGACAACGAAGGACACCGATAAATCACAATCGGTGCCCTTGGTCCCAACTACTACTCCTCAAGATCCGGAGGAAACAAACAACCCGCCGGTAGGGGCGCGCTTCCACTTCGCCCGGTGATGACATTAGCAAATCAAAGCCTTTGTCCGAGGCACACTGAATGATCCCAAAGACTCGGAGGAACCAAACAACCCACCGATAGGGATATCACTTTCATCGACTCGCTAAAGGCACTGGAAAAACCCATCGTCTCGGGGTCTAAGGGGATAAAGACTGGGAGGAAAGAAACAACCCGCCGATACGGAACCCAAAACCAATCGACTCGAGAGAAGGCACTGGGAAACTCCCACCAATGTCCGAGGGTCAACGGGGGACAAAGACTCGAGGAAATATACCACCACGATATGGAACCCATCACCAACCCCTTGTTGATCAAGGTCGATATTCTTGGGATACTATTTTTGAAGATGAGCTTCTTGACGGTGATGATGAAATTTTATCGGCGGGGAAGAAGTGGGCCGAGGTTCAATCGAACAAGAACCTCGGCCGATCCATGAGAGCATCTTGAATCACCATTCCACGACAATAATGACTCCTCTTCCTCCACCGATGAATTCAACAAATTTGATAATGTTCTTCCACTAACCGAGAGCGACTTGTTCGATGGATCACCAAAGCTTCAAGGAAGCTATACTCGGTCACTAAAACATTGTGGGAACAACACACCGAGGTGGTGCCGCTTATGCGCATCTGAAGGTGAGGTACAAGCTTTTAATGAAAACGTTCATGAGCACGAGGATTTGATGTATGACAATATTCACAGATCGGATGAAAATCGGTCCTTTGCGTTTTCTTTCGTTTTTTATCCGTTTCCCACATTTTTTTACGTTTTAAATCCGTTTTTATCCGTTTCCCACATTTTTTTACGTTTTGTCCGTTTTGTACTGCTTTTTTATCCGCTTTCGACACTTTTTTATGTTTTTATCCGTTTTCATTCGTTTTTATCCGTTTTGCCTAATTTTTACGTTTTGTCCGCTTTCATTCCACGTTTTATATGTTTAGCCCGCTTTTTATGTTATTTGTACATTTTTAATCCGTTTTGTCCGCTTTTTTACGTTTTTAAAAACTTTCGTTTTGAAATTTAAAAAAACTTTCTAAAATTCGTTTTCTTTAAAACTTTTTAAAAATTTACGTATTTTTTTAAAAAACTTTCGCTCGCTTTTTAAAAATTTATGTTTAAAAAAAAAAAAAAAAACTTTCTTTAAAATTTATGTTTTTTTAAATTTACGTTTTTTTTTAAAAAAACTTTTAAAAAACTTTCGTTCGTTTTTAAAAAATTTACGCTTTTTAAGAAAAAACATTTTTAAAAACTTTTAAAAACTTTCGTTCGTTTAAAAAAAAAAAAAAAAAACTTTCTTTAAAATTCGTTTTTTTAAAAAAACTTTACGTTAAAAAAAACTTTCTTTAAAATTTACGTTTAAAAAAAAAAAAAAAAAAAAAAAAAAAAAAAACTTTCGTTCAATTTTTAAAAAAATTACGTTTTTTTAAAAAAAACTTTTAAAAAAAAAAACTTTAGATTCGTTTTTTAAAAAATTTACGTTTAAAAAAACTTTTAAAAACTTTCGTTCATTTAAAAAAAACTTTCATTAAAAATACGTTTTTAAAAAAAAACTTTACGTTAAAAAACTTTCTTTAAAATTCGTTTTTTTAAACTTTTAAAAATTATGTTTTTAAAAAAAAAAAACTTTCGCTTAGTTTTTTAAAAATTAACGTTTTTTGTAAAAAACTTTTAAAACTTTTAAAAACTTTAGTTCGTTCTTAAAAAAAAACTTTCTTTAAAATCACAAGGGACCTTTTTGAAAGAAACAAACCACGAAGGACCATTTTGCTCAAAAATAACTTTTGTCGAGTTTAGTAGGCCGAAAAGTTCTTTCATGTATCATATTAAGACGAAATCAAAAGTGCGTGACTATTTAATTAACGAAATTTAGACACGTCTGTATCCATGACGTTGGAGAAAGTGCATTATTTAATAAACTTTAAACCCTATTAATAACATCCAAAACATTTGCAAAGACTCAGCCCACTGGTCATTGTCTTATATGTTACAACCAAAATGAAAACTATCAGGTTTCAAAAGTAGGCCAAGGTAATTCTCATGATCATAAAGTACAAACTAATTCTCGTGAAAATACCTCATCTATTTCTTTATTTCAAATCAAACTTGTGTTTATGTGAGATGAACCCATGGTTTGGATCATTTTTAGAAAGAGGATGTGGACCTTACAAGCACTTTGAGAACTATACATGCCTCGCAAATATGAACATTTCATGTGGCCGTAATGGCACGAGAAGCTGATCAATAGGAGGTTGCAACATACATCTTTGTACAGTAGAATAACATGGTGATCCACGTACAAAATGTGGCAATCACGACACTAAATGAGCTGAATATGAGACACAACCATTAAATTCGTCCACGTACGAATAACCCGTGCCATTACACGTATAAGGTAAGCTTGTAATTATTATCTTTACGATCTCTCAAGTATCTAAACTAAAAAATTTAAACTGGGATACAGGGGAATTCAATTCCTCTAGGAAAAATAAAATAGCAGTAAGAAATAAGTTGGTAACACCATAGTTGCCCGTATTCAATAATCAAAATACAAGCTGGCCTCATGAATTATTCGGCTTTGTTGTTTAAAAATAGTTTATTTACTGATAAGAACCATGCCAAACTATACTTCAAGTTGGCTTTTTCAATAAGAACCATACAATTGGTTTCAATGCACCCGCAACTATCATATGAATGTTATGTTATCTCACCAATGGCTGAAAGGTGAAAGAAAATATATATTTATTTGACTAACCACTGTGATGAGGTATCATATTAGCCAGGTTATGCCACATTTGTAGAAGCGTGCAGTAATGTTGAGCAGTTAGATGCTCTTTCCAGGTTTCGAGTCTATCCATGCTTCGAAGCTCATTCCAATAACGTCCTCACCCACTTAAGTAATCCTAGTTTGGAGGAGGTAAATAAATGGCTACTATAGTCATTATAAACACCAACTTGAAGTTCGATGAATCATGATATATCTATACTAGAAGGAGCGGAGTGGGTCTGCCACACAGGTAAGTATCTCTCCTAATCGATACTATCAAGTTTACTCTTTAAGTTCAGTAACAAGTAGGCCACATAGAGTAATTATAACCATAAGTATATACATCCGAACTCAACAAGAGTGACCCGATGTACTGTCAACTTATCTGCAGCTCATTGATAGCAAAATGATACAACTAGGTTGGAATTAGCCATACCAAGATATAGCTTGTCCAACTAGAGAAACTTACTAACAAATATACATTATTCTTACTCATAACTTAAACCACTGAAATATCTTACTCTCACAATTAAGGCTATAAATAAGAACTAGTGATAGCACACTTATGCATATGTAGCCCAACTCATACATACATAGAAAAAGCAATGCAAATGCTATTGCCTTTTATTTATTAGAACAGAGATAATCTGCATCCTTTGTTTTTGGGAAAGGAGGCTATAAAGTCGGGCATAAGTTATATTCACTCTTATTTTTCGATGAAAATATGCTAACTTTAGGCAATGAAGCCATCAGTCCAAATATATTTTCTAACATTAAAAATATGAAAATAACAGTATGTATTAGACAAAGTTGTTAGACACAAGAGATATGATAACAATATTCCTCAAGAATGTGCGTTTTACTTGGCCGTGCTCCTTTTTATTAACTAAGCTTTTGGAGAAGTTTCACATACACTTACGAGGGTCCAAACAATCATGGACTACACATATAATAGGTTTCAATACAATTATCATAGTTTGTAAAGAATCACGATTCTACAGGGTTGGGACTAAAATTTATATCAAATATCCATGGTTTAGGACACCACACATTTGAAGATATAGTAAGCATTTCCCGGAATCAAAGCCAAATTCATAACATGAAACAACACGCATTTAAACAAGTGCATGAGTATCATTCACAGAAGTGTTGGTAAGACACACAAGCAATTTTCTGTCAAAATTACTAAAGAATGGAAAGCGAAGAGACAAAGCTCGATGACCACCCACTTGTTTGTGATACACACCTTGAAGAGTTACATGGCAAAGCACTCTTACAATTTTATAAACTAAAGAAAAACAAGACTCGAAAATGATGTATCCATGTACAAGTACCCATGATGAACTACAATTGTTCGTCTCATGACATGGTTAAAAAGGAAAGGAGCAAGGATAAAAGGTAACATTTATGCATCATTCCATTATATGTATACTACTCTCATAAGCCTATACGGTTGAATGCACGATCACTACGCAAACATGATGGTAGGATTATACAAACATAGCGTGGGACACTAGAAAATCATTTGTCTTGCATACCAAAGTTCACTACGGGTTGTGAAGATAATGATGGTGAAGAGATGAAAGAGGCTTGTCTTCTTCATTTTGGTTTGTTGAGTTTTAGTGGCTTGTGACGAAGGTTGGGAAAAAAGACATGGGGAAATATGATACAAGGTTTTTGGTGATGGTGTTGTGTTACGCCAGCTAGGATTGAGAGTAGTATATCATGTGGTGGTAGATAATTAAATGGATGACAAAATTGCATTTGGTTGCAAAGGTATTAATGCTTTTAATGCGTTTATATTTGATATTGCTTGTTTGCTAACATATGTTGTATATATAACTATCTAACAAGAAAAAGGCAAGAATCTTATGTATCTTCTGTAGGAAAGAGCTACATAATGATACAACGAAGTCGAGAGTAAATATAATCACGCAACACTGCAAGGCCTTTTCAAAGACGTGAAACCATATCACGCAAAAGCGGAACAACCGTTCCAAAGTCGTGAAACTCCATCACGCAAAAGTGGCATGACCACTTCCATGATTATCTCCCGACATTAAAGGGATGAAAAGCTTTAAGTATCTAATCGCAAGCTTAATATAAAGCTAAGAGAAAAGGTCCGGACCAATACAATATCCCGCCATTAAAGGGATAAAAAGCTAAAAATAGCTAATACACAAAGTGGCATGTCCACCCCAAAGACGCGAAATTATAAACGCGCAAAAGTGGAAAACCATTTTATAAACGTAAAATTCCATCACGCATTAGAGACGTTATATTATCACCCCCAAAGATGCGAAACTCAATTGCGCAAAGTGGCAAGTCCACTCAAATGATACTAATCCCACCATTAAAGGGATAATGAAAAGCTATAAATAGCTCGTGCACGTACATAAAAAGTAACAAAACTCATAGCATACTCTCGTCCTTAAAGGGATAAGAAGCTACAAATCGCTTACACAAAAAACAATATATTATACATAGCTAATGCAACATCCAAAAGAACATCATCCCAACAAAAAATTGGGATATGAAGCTATGAGTAGCTGTTACACAAATTCTAATACATAAATGACGACACGGTATAAATACACCGTCTCGCCAATATATTGTTGGTGATTTTGCATCACCGATATTATTTAAGTGTAATGGATTAATTTAGGTGAGCAATGTGTAATCATGATAAATGTTCAACAAGTCGGGGTTGTGCGGAGTGCACACTTGTATGCGTTATTATGATTGCTATTCGAAGCGGCCCGAATAGACGGGTCCGGGCGGCGCCCATAGGAGTCAGGCGGCGGCAGCTGTCAGGTCCAGGCGGCCCACCTGATCAAGGCGGCGCCACCGCCGGGTCGAGCTTGGAAAAATTTTATTTGGTATAAAGTGCTATGTTAAAACGCTAGAAAATAAAATTTTAGGTTTAACCCTAAAATTAAACCGATTTGGCGGTTAATTTAATCGCTATTGCGATTATAACCGACCATCGCTTTTGGTCATATTATGGGTATTCGGTTCGTTCATAACTAAAAACATATTCTCAAGTTCAAATCGGTTTTATCCGATTAGAGATTTCGGTAGAACCACCGAAATACTTCAACGATAGTGTTTACACGACTCTCGATTCTTGTGATCATAATTTCCTAACATATATAGCCATTTAAAAGGCAATAAAGTGCGAACACGCAAATCTTAACATATAATAATGGTGAAAATGTCCAAATAAAGACATCATCACACCAATAAAATAAAGTGAGAACGCAATCTTAATAAATAATAATGGGACATTGTCCTTCATTGAAGTCATAAAAGACATATATTGACAATGGTTTCATGGTCATATCCACGGACATAATTGATCCTGTTTTAAAACACTCCAAAGAAGAGAATTTAATTCCTAATGCTATACTTACCTAATACTCATGTAAGTATAAGTTGCATATACATACCTGAGTTACTAAAGTCTATGCACGCGAAATCTGTGACTTGCCTACATAGACTCGGGGACTTGATAGTGTATCCGACATAATATACAAAATATAATATGCAGTCACATAGACAAGCATGCAAAGTAATAGACATCCTATAATAACTAACCTATATGCATATATGTACTTAATGTGCAAATAGCTTACATATACATGCATGTGCATGGAATGAACTACCAAGTAAGGCATGGATATGCGCTAAAAGGCTCAAGTAAAATGAAAAGGAGCCAAGTTGATGAAATAAAACATCTTCTAGAAGGAGAGATAAATGCACAAGTTGCACAACTTGCGATGATTGGAATATTGCGAGAGAATCGGCGGGAAAAAGAATATATTCGATTGCCATATATATTTGGTTCTTATTCGATATCAAGATTTGATTCGTTGTTCCTCTATAAAAGAGGGTTCGGTAAGATGAACGAGACACAACAGAAATATCATAGCTTAACTCTATAACAAACACAAGGGGAAAGCCCTATAGTGAGTTATATCTTCATTAATTCCTAAATAGGAAAAGTGGCGTAAAACTACATATGTAATATGAAGTTACCTGAGAGGAATCGCCACCCGAGAAATTATCAATAACCTTTTTGTATCCTTTGATGTTATATCGTTAGAAACATATAACCTTTCATAAAACACACCAATTCCTCTCAATCTCTATTACATTATAATGCATACTATACACTATATATATGCTCAATCGACTTGATCGTCGGAGGGTTTCTCGGGCTCGCCTGAGACCTCTCTAACGAGCTTTCTTTTTTTCAAGATCATACCAAAGACCGAAGTCAAGGTCAACACAAATCAAACGCCACTTCATCACCTTGGCGACCATGCGGATTTTGGTAGCATCAAACATGAAGAGGTAAAAGATGAGGGTTTCAAACACATTCCATCCATTGATTAGCACTTGTGTCAACTAGTTATATATACATGTAATTAACATTATCGAAAATTATAATGTAAATACAAAGGGTTCACGAGATAGCTTAAGTGTTCAAGCCGTAATGTTCCAACATGTGTCGGTTTGACAAGATTTCAACCACCAGATATTGGGTCGCAAATTAACCTTGCTAAAATGCTTTGGTCTAAACGATTTACGATTTAATTGGTATTCAACTATCTTGTGAACACTTCTTGTGCTCAAGTTCGTTGTAGACTTAAACATCGGGTTGTTATTTGTTGCTTTAGATTTGTTTAAATTTTGACTCTAGTTGTGGATCATATATTATTTATAGGATAATCGTGTTAGTACTTCATGCAATCTTCATTTATATCTTAAAACAAATTTATTCGAAAATAAGAAGCTACCTTTGTCCGGAAATCAACTTGCTTACAAGTGGCGTTATATATTAATGGATAATTAGGCCCAAGCCCGGTTTGTGGGTTTTGGGTATTAGGGTTTCACTATTATATATAGTGGTTATTAATAAAGTTATACCTGTGAGGTTTCATTGTCTAACGTGGTTTGAGCGGGTCCGATCCTCGGACCTGGGTGGCTAAGTTGAGCCACCTCTTTATCGCACCGTCAAAAAAAAAAAAAAAAAAAAAAAAAAACGCCACAAGACAAACCGCCATTCCCAAAAGTTCGAACATGTCTTATGAATTCTCAAGAATGATGTTTGTATTCATAAACTCAATACAATAACTTCACCTCCTCCAATAAAGCCCATGCTCCTCATGCAAATAATATATTGAACGTGCTTGTTTACACGATGTACAAGCAATTAAATTCAACCGCTTCTTTCAAACCTTATTTTTTTTATGTCGAATCCAGGGTATCAATTCCTAAGACGACTTTTGTTGGTGTCGAATCCAGGGTATCAATTCTCGAGACGACTTTTGTTGGTGTCGAATCTAGGGTATTAATTCCCGAGACGACTTTTGTCTGTGTCGAATCCAGGGTATTAATTCCCGAGACGACTTATTGTTGGTGTCAAATTTGCTTTCTTAGTTTATTTTGGTTATTGTTTTACTTTGTTTCTTAGTTTTCTACTTCAGTTCGAGCTTTCGCGATTTTGCGCTCGAACTGCGAGGGAGTATTAATGGATAATTAGGCCCAAGCCCGGTTTGTGGGTTTTAGGTATTAGGGTTTCACTATTATATATAGTGGTTATTAATAAAGTTATACCTGCGGGGTTTCATTAGCTGCGAAGAGGGTCCAGAATGTGCCTGGTTCACGAGAATGGGTGTGATCGGTCCAAAAGGTGATGGACTTGTGAAGTAAACTACGGGTGCGTCTTGTTGGAAGGAGCGAGGTCCATTCACTTGATTTCCATTTACTTGAGTTCCATGTTGGTCCCAGAGAGCACCCCAATGCATGTTTACCAAGGATTTAAAATATCTTTGGATCGTTTATGTCCCGGCGAGTGATATCCTCGAATACAACGATCGTGTGATAAAATGATAAGATCAAGAATGTACAAAGATAGGAATCGATTGACTAACACTAGGAATGTGAATAGTAATAGCTCTCACACGCCTATATCGTTAAAAACGCATAATCGAAACCTAAAACGTAAAGATATACAAACGACGTTTAACATAAATTAAACGTAAACGATAAAAACAAAACGATTATAACTATAGTAGGGATTTGCATGTCTAAGCGACTTAAATGCAAATTAAATAAAATTAAAATATTAAACTATAATATACAAGTATATACAAAAGTTAAGAAAACTAAAACTAAAACATATATGTATACATAATAATTACATAAATGTAACAAAAATAAAATAAGAAAAGGATAATAATTAATTATACTAAGAAATTAAAACTATAAAAATTTGAAGTCATTTTAATTCTATTTTACAATTGTTTACCGATTAAAATCTAAAAACTTACGTTCTCGAATTTTACGTAAACGTACAAAATAAAAACGTGAATTCAGGTCCAATACAACTCCCACAAATGTGAAAATTATATTTTAGAATCCTAAAAGATAAGAAAATTATTAGAAAATAAAATAAATTTTACACAATTAAATTAATTATTATTAATTAAAATGAATTAAATGTATTAAAATGAATTAAATAATAAGAAAATCTAAAATTAACTTAAATAAATGAAATAAAGAATTTGAAAAATCTAAAATATAATAAAATGAATTTAGAAACTGAAAAAGTATTTTTTACATAATTATTCTATTTATTATTAATTATTAACTATTAAAAAGTATTAAAAACTAATATTTAATTATTAAAAATACTAAACAGTAAAAGAAAAATCTCAAACTTTTTACAAAATTCTAAAATAAATATAAGAAGCTAGGAAAAATATAAAATTGATAGCTTATGTGCAAAAATAAGCTAATGGGCAAAAGCTCCAAATGGAAGCTATTACTTAAGCTTGAAAAGGGCTTTCTTTTTGGCTTTTCTGTTTTCTGGATTAATTATACATAGATATTATACATATTTAATAAAAATAAAACTATACAAACTAAGAAATAAGCAAAGCATGAGCTTATGAGCCCAACAGTTAAGCTTTTGGCTTGACTGTTGGAGCTCAAGCTCAATATAAGCTTGAAAAGCTATACAGAGAAAACAAAAGGTGAAATAGGATATACATAAGTCCAATGAACAAGTATAAACAAGAAAATGGACAGGCATAGTGTGAGCTTATGAGTTTAGACAACAAGCTACAAGCTTGACTTGGATGGAATTGAGGCTTCAAGGAGCCTATAACAAGCTCCACACGATAAGTGAAAGAAACATAATATGTATACAATTAATATTTGCAAATATGAACAAGTCGGTGCAATCGGCATTCACCTATAAGCTAGCAATAAGCTAATAAGCTTATCCAATACACTGCAGCACCAAATGACATGCATACCTTTTGAATGACAAATCAAGCTAAGAGTTTAAGCTTAAAAAGGCAAAATAGGCATTGGGGTAGCAAGTTGAGTGGTTGGCTTTCCAAAAGCCAAAGCTCATCAAGTGGGACCCACCGATGAGCTTTTGAGAGGCTTATGAAGATGGTCCCAGACCACCACCGCTCACCAAGTCGAGTCGATGAATCTTGAGTTTTGGGACAAAACAAATACATGTTGCAGCCCTAGTGAAAGAGCCACAAGCTTGGATATAAGCACATGATCAAAAAGTTGGCTTGCTAGGCTTCCTAAAAAGCCAGACCACACAGGCTAGTGATCACTAATGAGCTTATGAGAGCTTGAAGGAAATGGTGTAAATGGACTGCATAAGCAGTCCATTGTTGTGAATGGGCAAACATCAAGCTCCAAAGACCTATCAAATAAGCTCATGATAGCTCAACTTATACTGAGGCATTGAGATGGACTGCTTGGCTTTTTGAAAAGCCAAGAGTCACAAGCTTAAGCTCATGAAGGAGCTTTTCATGAGCTATGGAAACCACTCACTTCCACTGTTTGCTTCAGTGGAAGGAGTAATATGGGACAAAAATATTGGCTTGATTAAGCTAGTTAAATAAGTCGAAAATGTAAAACAAGAATACAAATAGTAAAAAGACCACAAAGGCTTTACAAAGAAACTAAATACACAAGCTAGGTCAAATCCACAAGCTTTTGCAAGCTTGTGAACTTGACACCTAAACTGTGGTGCAGGGCATGCTAACAGGCAAATGACTAAAAATAAGCTAGAAAATAAGTGCTTAATAAGCTGAGAAATGGTAAACTAGTATTTTTCTGATTTATATGAGCAGTTAAACTATACTATCCCAAAAGATGATGGGCTAAATCTTAATAATGAGTACAAACTAAAATTATGAAGTTTATTCAAAAACGACACCAAGGAAAATTTGACTTTTAACAAAAACTCTAAAGTTGACTAAAGTGAATTTAAAATTTAATCTACTGACTTAATATGTTATATTATGTTATAATGAAACCGAATTAAGCTAAATAACATACTTTTGAGCTAATATAATGAAATTTATACTTAAATTCCTAACAGCTTATACATTTAAGGCGGTTTAAAAGTGAAATTGACTATTTAACAAGAAGGACGATTTTAATGACCGAATCGAGCTATAATGGACTAATAATACATATAACAACTACAAACAACAACAAACAAACACTGAACTCTACTTAATCAAGAATCCAAACAGTTCTAAAAGAGATTGTTTTGAGGTTTACAAAGCAAAAGACCGCATAAACTAATTCCATCCAATCCAGAGATACCAAAGTGTCAAAGTGGATCTTTTCAACCTAAACCGGATGTCAAACCGGTCTAGTTCTAGGATTTTCAAGAATTGACATTTTAACAGTCAAAGTACCAAATCAAACCACAATCCAATCCAAGGCAATACAACCTTATATTAAGCTTAAATATCATTACACAACAACAAATAAACACAGAAACATAAAAATCATAGCATCTAAAACAGTAAAACAGTAAAATGCAAAAATTGAGAAATTGGCTTACAAGATGGCTCAAACTGAGAATCAAGATTCAAAGGACAAGGTTACACCCAATAGCTTCCCATTAAGCTCCTAATATCCCTTACAATCAAATTTCACCCCTGCTTCACCTTCTTCCTTCTCAACTCACAATTTTTGATTTTTCATTGATTTTCTTGATTTTTTATGATTTTCTGAATTTAAAGACTAAACTTGTTTATATGAATCTAAAAACTGAATGAGCTTTTGTCAAGAGCTTATGGAGCTTAAAGAATCCACAAAACAACTAGTTAACTAGAAATTGAAGAACATGGAAAATTAAAGGAAATTTAGCAAAATCATGAAACCGAAATTAACTTGACATTAAAATGGAAAGAACATTTCATTACACTAATTTAAAGTAAATTACAACATTTGAAAGCTTAAAAGACATTTTTAACTAGGAAAGCAATAAAATTATAACTACGTGACTAAGGCTTGAGGCCAAAGTGCCTTTTCTCTTTCTTCTTCTCTTTTATACCCAAACAGCTTCCCACTAGTACTGATTTGATCCCACCATCTTCCGCTTTGGATTGCTCAAATTAATCGAACCATACACCTAGCTTTTGGCGCCAAATATTTCTTTAGAGCAGTTTTAGCTTTAATTGGGTTTGGTTGAGATAATTAAAGGATTTGGAGTGTATAGGAGGTGGAGGGACATAGTATGGAGGGGTTGAAAATGTGGTGAAAACCATCTCGGTTTTGGGTATCAGAGGTTGAGGAGGTGATGCTACAGTTGGAAGATTTTTGGGCGGTTTTCTTGTTGGTTTGACTTTCGTTGACCCGTGGGTTGATATCAAAGAGGCCGGTCATGAGATTGGGCCAATTGGGTTGGATTTGGGCTTTTGAAATATCATAAGGATCCGCTTGGTTTAGTGGTAACAACAAGGACCAAATTTGTAATTTACCCAAACCTCAAGGACTGATCTTGCAACTTTTTCAAACTTCTCACAAGGACCAAACTTGACCAACATTGATAAGACAAGGACCAAAAGTTGTATTTTATTTATATTTAAAACTTTAAAGGACCTAAAATGTAAATTTGGATTTTGAGGACTAAACTTGTAAATTTCCCAAAAGTTATCAAATTGTTCCAAATTTTAAATCATGCATAGTACAAGGGTATTATTTGTAAAATTCCAAGTTTAGAATACCAGGGACCATTTTTGCCAATTTTGTAACTCGAGGGTAAAATTGCCATTTTGTGTAAACTTTATCCGTGGATGTTTTGTGAACATTTTGATTTCCCAAGGACTTAAGTTGACTTTTCATTCATTTAAAACATTTAGGGACTAGTTTTGACAATTTGTGTAACTCAGGACTAAAACGACAATTGTTGTGAAATTGATCAATTTTCACTTGTTTTTCAATCTTTGTACCGAATCACATAAAACACATTTTTATGAATTTGTATCATTTTGAGAGTCATTTGTGTGTTTTGGTTGTTTTGTGGGTTTATATAATACAAATATATGTGTATTTAGACACATATCAAATCCCCACATCGAGATATTGCTAGTCCCTAGCAATCTTTTGAGATTTTAATGGATTTGAAAACTCTTTACCAAAAGCCATCACTGAGTAGCCAAATGTTTCAGTTCAAGTAAGAACCTTGGTACATCGATAACCAAATGATTTTGAGCAAATCATAAGTCAGAAACGGATTTGATTCGTCTTTACCGAAGCCGCACCATTCGGACTAGCCAACTCTTAGATAAATTATCGAATTATCTTTGGTGAGTGATTACCAATTATGGATTTTCCATCGCCTTTACCACAAGCCATAATCTTGCGGGCTAGCCAACTCTTCACTTTTTAGGATATGGTGAGTTGAGAACCATACAATTTTGGGCAAATTGCAAGCCATATAAACGGATTTGAGAAATCTTTACCAAGAGCCGTTTGCTCTGGATTAGCCAATCCTTTGTTTGTCAAACATGGTGGATGATTACCATTTGTTGTGTTTAGTACATAGTACTTCCACTAAAAAAATTTTTAAATTTGGCCATTTTGGGGAAAAGGGACTAAAAGGGTACATTTATGATCAAATTCGCGAATTTCCCCACACTTAGAAATGAATATTGTCCTCAATATTCAAAGTACTACTGTTATGCCAAACTTAGAACGTAAAAGATAACATTACTAGCTAAGTGTAGAAACACAACAATTATTTTATTTTTCTCAGATTTACAATTTTCAAAGTTTTTATATATACAACAGTGGGTTATTACCCCACACTAGGTGGTAGAAAGGGAAAGAGAGATGAAATATGGGTGAAAACCCATATTGTGTGGCTTGTTTTGATAACCAAGTCACTAGCTTGACTTGACCCCGAATTAAATGGTTCATGGGGAAACCGGTGGGATTGCCACCAAAGAATGGGTGAGAAATTGGAGTGGGATTGCCACTCACGAATTATGAATAATCATCACTAAGATGAGTCTAAGAATCTTAGAAAGAAACTTAGAAAAGGCGAGAAGAATCTTTTGATTTTGATTTTATAAAAGAAATGGAAAATATTTTTGTATTTTTAAAGTTTATATATATGTACAAAAGAAATTCCTAACAACCGCCTCGAAGGGAATCTGGTCCGACAGAGCTCAAGAATCAGAAATGACCAACAACCAAATGTTGTAACCGAGGGACTTATCAAACCGGGCAAGTTGTGTGTAAAGGAAAAATGTTTTGTATTTTATATTGTTTTGGAATGAAAATATGATATTATATATATATATACAAGGATAGATACAAAACACAAGTACGTTACGCAAAGACACCTCCCGCAATGCGCCAAAATTTGATTCCTCCCAAACTACCTTCTTTATTTCTCCGCCACTTGTGAACCGCTAACGGTCAGATGATAAAAGCGACGACGGGAGAAAATGCATGTTTACCAAGGATTTAAAATATCTTTGGATCGTTTATGTCCCGGCGAGGCGTGATATCCTGAATACAACGATCGTGTGATAAAATGATAAGATCAAGAATGTACAAAGATAGGAATCGATTGACTAACACTAGGAATGTGAATAGTAATAGCTCACACGCCTATATCGTTAAAACGCATAATCGAAACCTAAAACGTAAAGATATACAAACGACGTTTAACATAAATTAAACGTAAACGATAAAAAACAAAACGATTATAACTATAGTAGGGATTTGCATGTCTAAGCGACTTAAATGCAAATTAAATAAAATTAAAATATTAAACTATAATATACAAGTATATACAAAAGTTAAGAAAACTAAAAACTAAAACATATATGTATACATAATAATTACATAAATGTAACAAAAATAAAATAAGAAAAGGATAATAATTAATTATACTAAGAAATTAAAACTATAAAAATTTGAAGTCATTTTAATTCTATTTTTACAATTGTTTACCGATTAAAATCTAAAAAACTTACGTTTACTGAATTTTACGTAAACGTACAAAATAAAAACGTGAATTCAGTCCAATACAACTCCCACAAATGTGAAAATTATATTTTTAGAATCCTAAAAAGATAAGAAAATTATTAGAAAATAAAAATAAATTTTTACACAATTAAATTAATTATTATTAATTAAAAATGAATTAAATGTATTAAAAATGAATTAAATAATAAGAAAATCTAAAATTAACTTAAATAAATGAAATAAAGAATTTGAAAAATCTAAAATATAATAAAATGAATTTAGAAACTGAAAAAGTATTTTTACATAATTATTCTATTTATTATTAATTATTAACTATTAAAAAGTATTAAAAACTAATATTTAATTATTAAAAATACTAAACAGTAAAAGAAAAATCTCAAACTTTTTACAAAATTCTAAAATAAATATAAGAAGCTAGGAAAAATATAAAATTGATAGCTTATGTGCAAAATAAGCTAATGGGCAAAAGCTCCAAATGGAAGCTATTACTTAAGCTTGAAAAGGGCTTTCTTTTGGCTTTCTGCTTTTCGGATTAATTATACATAGATATTATACATATTTAATAAAAATAAAACTATACAAACTAAGAAATAAGCAAAGCATGAGCTTATGAGCCCAACAGCTAAGCTTTTGGCTCGACTGTTGAGCTCAAGCTCAATATAAGCTTGAAAAAGCTATACAGAGAAAACAAAAGGTGAAATAGGATATACATAAGTCCAATGAACAAGTATAAACAAGAAAATGGACAGGCATAGTGTGAGCTTATGGTTTAGACAGTCAAGCTACAAGCTTGACTTGGATGGAATTGAGGCTTCAAGGAGCCTGTAACAAGCTCCACACAGATAAGTGAAAGAAACATAATATGTATACAATTAATATTTGCAAATATGAACAAGCTGGTGCACTGGCATTCACCTATAAGCTAGCAATAAGCTAATAAGCTTATCCAATACACTGCAGTACCAAACAGACATGCATACCTTTTGAATGACAAATCAAGCTAAGAGTTTAAGCTTAAAAAGGCAAAATAGGCATTGGGGTAGCAAGCTGAGCTGGTTGGCTTTCCAAAAAGCCAAAGCTCATCAAGTGGGACCCACTGATGAGCTTTTGAGAGGCTTATGAAGATGGTCCCAGACCACTGCTCAGCTCAAGCTGAGTCAGTGAATGCTGAGTTTTGGGACAAAACAAATACATGTTGCAGCCCTAGTGAAAGAGCCACAAGCTTGGATATAAGCACATGATCAAAAAGTTGGCTTGCTAGGCTTCCTAAAAAGCCAGACCACACAGGCTAGTGATCACTAATGAGCTTATGAGAGCTTGAAGGAAATGGTGTAAATGGACTGCATAAGCACCATTGTTGCGAATGGGCAAACATCAAGCTCCAAAGACCTATCAAATAAGCTCATGATAGCTCAACTTATATCGAGGCATTGAGATGGACCGCTTGGCTTTTGAAAAGCCAAGAGTCACAAGCTTAAGCTCATGAAGGAGCTTTTCATGAGCTATGGAAACCACTCACTTCCACTGTTTGCATCAGTGGAAGGAGTAATATGGGACAAAAATATTGGCTTGATTAAGCTAGTTAAATAAGCTGAAAATGTAAAACAAGAATACAAATAGTAAAAAGACCACAAAGGCTTTACAAAGAAACTAAATACACAAGCTAGGGTCAAATCCACAAGCTTTTGCAAGCTTGTGAACTTGACACCTAAACTGTGGTGCAGGCATGCTAACAGCAAATGACTAAAAATAAGCTAGAAAATAAGTGCTTAATAAGTCGAGAAATGGTAAACTAGTATTTTTCTGATTTATATGAGCAGTTAAACTATACTATCCCAAAAGATGATGGGCTAAATCTTAATAATGAGTACAAACTAAAATTATGAAGTTTATTCAAAAACGACACCAAGGAAAATTTGACTTTTAACAAAAACTCTAAAGTTGACTAAAGTGAATTTAAAATTTAATCTACTGACTTAATATGTTATATTATGTTATAATGAAACTGAATTAAGCTAAATAACATACTTTTGAGCTAATATAATGAAATTTATACTTAAATTCCTAACAGTTATACATTTAAGGCAGTTTAAAAGTGAAATTGACTATTTAACAAAGAAGGATATTTAATGACTGAACTGAGCTATAATGGACTAATAATACATATAACAACTACAAACAACAACAAACAAACACTGGAACTCTACTTAATCAGCAAATCCAAACAGTTCTAAAAAGAGATTGTTTTGAGGTTTACAAAGCAAAAGACCGCATAAACTAATTCCATCCAATCCGAGATACCAAAGTGTCAAAGTGGATCTTTTCAACCTAAACCGGATGTCAAACCGGTCTAGTTCTAGGATTTTCAAGAATTGACATTTTAACAATCAAAGTACCAAATCAAACCACAATCCAATCCAAGGCAATACAACCTTATATTAAGCTTAAATATCATTACACAACAACAAATAAACACGTAAACATAAAAATCATAGCATCTAAAACAAGAAAACAAGAAATGCAAAATTGAGAAATTGGCTTACAAGATGGCTCAAACCGAGAATCAAGATTCAAAGGACAAGGTTACACCCAATAGCTTCCCATTAAGCTCCTAATATCCCTTACAATCAAATTTCAACCTCGCTCACCTTCTTCCTTCTCAACTCACAATTTTGATTTTTCATTGATTTTCTTGATTTTTATGATTTTCAATTTAAAGACTAAACTTGTTTATATGAATCTAAAACCGAATGAGCTTTTGTCAAGAGCTTATGGAGCTTAAAGAATCCACAAAACAACTAGTTAACTAGAAATTGAAGAACATGGAAAATTAAAGGAAATTTAGCAAAATCATGAAACCGAAATTAACTTGACATTAAAATGGAAAGAACATTTCATTACACTAATTTAAAGTAAATTACAACATTTGAAAGCTTAAAAGACATTTTTAACTAGGAAAGCAATAAAATTATAACTACGTGACTAAGGCTTGAGGCCAAAGTGCCTTTTCTCTCTTTCTTCTTCCTTTTATACCCAAACAACTTCCCACTAGTACTCGATTTGATCCCACCATCTTCCACCCTTTGGATTGCTCAAATTAATCGTAACCATACACCTAGCTTTTGGCGCCAAATATTTCTTTAGCGGTGTTTTAGCTTTAATTGGGTTTGGTTGAGATAATTAAAGGATTTGGAGTGTATAGGAGAGTGGAGGGACATAGTATGGAGGGGTTGAAAATGTGGTGAAAACCATCTCGGTTTTGGGTATTTGAGAGGTCGAGAGGTGATGCTACAGAAGGTCGTATTTGGGCGGCTTTCTTGTTGGTTTGACTTTCGTTGACCCGGGTTGATATCAAAGAGGCCGGGTCATGAGATTGGGCCAATTGGGTTGGATTTGGGCTTTGAAATATCATAAGGATCCGCTTGGTTAAGTGGTAACAACAAGGACCAAATTTGTAATATACCCAAACCTCAAGGACTGATCTTGCAACTTTTTCAAACTTCTCACAAGGACCAAACATGACCAACATTGATAGTGCAAGGACCAAAAGTTGTATTTTATTTATATTTAAAACTTTAAAGGACCTAAAATGTAAATTTGGATTTTGAGGACTAAACTTGTAATTTCCCAAAGTTTATCAAATTGTTCCAAATTTTAAATCATGCATAGTACAAGGGTATTATTTGTAAAATTCCAAGTTTAGAATACCAGGGACCATTTTTGCCAATTTTGTAACTCGAGGGTAAAATTGCCATTTTGTGTAAACTTTTATCCGTGGATGTTTTGTGAACATTTTGATTTCCCAAGGACTTAAGTTGACTTTTCATTCATTTAAAACATTTAGGACTAGTTTTGACAATTTGTGTAACTCGTGGAAAACGAAATTGTTGTGAAATTGACAATTGTTGTGAAATTGATCAATTTTCACTTGTTTTTCAATCTTTGTACCGAATCACATAAAACACATTTTTATGAATTTGTATCATTTTGAGAGTCATTTGTGTGTTTTTGGTTGTTTTGTGAATGGTTTATATAATACAAATATATGTGTATTTAGACACATATCACCTTCTTATACAATAATGTTCAAGATGAGACATATAGCACATAGTCTCGATTCCTGTTCAAACACATCACACACAAATGCGATGGAAATTTCGTGCATGGATGTCATATCCGGCAAAGACAACATCTTGCTTCCGATCGTTGTACCACAGGAAATAGACGCCTAATGGACGGCGAATCTGCTTTTAAGGAAGCGTGTTAAACACGTGCCTCGATCACGATATTGCATACGGTTTCATCTAAATTTCATCTCATTATTTTATTTTGTGTATGTTCATACTTTCGTTCTGATTTATGGTGTTGTTGCTTTGTATCATAGTTGCGATTTCGATTCTCGGTATTCTTATACTACAATCTTAAAGCAGATTATTTCATTAAAAGAAAAAGAAAAATTAAACCGTTTAACGTACAATATTGTTTTGTGGAACAAGATGAAATTTACGTTTGATATGGTTTCTCTTTGATGTAGTCCAGTAGAGTACATAGCATTTCCAAATTTGTGGTATGACCCACCATATATATTTCATGTAATGTGAATCTTTATTTAAGTTAGTTTGTTTGGCATAATTTATTATTATCCTTAAGTTGTGCTCTAGAATAAGCTTGCGATCTGTTTACTTTGGATTAATGTTTTTTTTTCAAAAGTGAAGATGTAAGTATGTGACGGAATAAAGAAAAAACATGTGTGTTATAAATTTGTTATGACATAGATCTCGAAAATTATTAATAGCGTTTGATCTATAATAACTTTTCTTGTCTTCTCTTCGGAATCTTGGTTTGTCCAGATATGGTAGTGTTTACAGATATAGCGGTTGATCCATAATTGGTAGTTAATTAATGGCGGATCATATCGTAATGAGGATCATGATGACCAAGTCCCATTTTAGTTCAACCAAATTATTTTTTTTGGTCCAAACAACAAACATTTTATGTCCAGACAACCTATGTTCAAACACCTTTTGGGGACAGACTTAAGGCTATATGATGCAAAACTTTTGTAACTAATTACAGTATAAACTAAGCCTATTTGGTAAGGTTTTGTTATTGTGTGTGCAAAAGTCACTCAAGCAATATGTGTGGTTAAGTTCGGTGTTTGGTTGTTGATTTTTTTTTCTGCCAAAAAGGACTTATAAAAGGGTTGTTTGGTTGCTGAAATTTATGGGCAGAAAAGTGATGTTAAAATGTTGTTTTGTTGTTGAAATTTTGTGCTGGAAAATGTTTATTAAAAGGGTTGTTTGGTGCTGAATTTTTTGTGTGTGCAGAAAAGTGACTTTACAGGGTTGTTCGGTTGCTAAGTTTTTGTGCGGAAAATTCAATTTATAGAGCTGTTTGGACTGCTGATTTTTGTGCAGAATAAGGGTCTTTGGTTGCTGAATTTTATGCAGAAAAAAAGCCTCCTTTAGTTGCTGATTTTTACGTAGAAAATTGGCATATTGGTTCTTGAAATTTTGGCGAAACTTGGTTATTTGGTTGTGAATTTTGTGAGAAAAATACCTTTAAAAGCCTATTTGGTTATAAAACTTTTATGCGAAAATTGGCATTTTGGTGATCAAGTTTTATGCGAAAATTGATTTCTTGGCTACTAAAATTATGTGCGACAAAGTGATGTTAAAGGGCTGTTTGGTTTTCGTAATTTATTCGTGTGCAGACAAATGTGGTAAGCGATTGTTTGGACACAAAAACAACTTTAAGTTTTGGTTGCACATAATCACTTTTTGGGACTTTAGCACATAAATAGTCTTGGTGTTGTTTGGTTCAATGGTACTGGCTTAGTACTATGACAATATACAAGTCACTTGATTTTGTATCAAGTATTGAGAGAGTTTGGATGTTGCAAATATTTGTTGTGAATATTTTTGCAAATAATCAAACGAGTTGCTATACTAAAAGAAATAAATACTTACGAGTTGTTGCAACTATTGTTGAAATTAATCTAAGTTTGTCATTTTGGAAGAAATGCCGAAATGCTACGGATTATTGGTATCGACATTGTGTCGATAAAGTTCGCATATGTGTAGAATAAAAGATGGCAGCAAATTACATTGTTTTGCAACTAATGTAATTGTAGTAATGTTCATCAAAGTTAGCTATATACGTTCATTCGTTTATGAGACGTATATTTATTTGATGTAATTATTACAAATTCATAATATGTGATTATATTCACATGATTACATGTAATCATATGCGATTATATAATCACAAGTGAATATGGATGACGTGTGTGTGAGACTTACACAAACACCGTTTTGAGATACACCTAAAACATGTGGTTTAAGGTGGTGATTGAATCTCATAACTAATTTGTCTTATAAAAGAATGTTGGTAGACGAAGCAGTGAATAGTCAGAATGATGCATCTTCTGCTCATGTGCTTGATTCCTTGGTCTATAGCATGCTAGACATGGAATTTGTTAATTATGATATGGAGAATAATTAACGTGAAACATTCAAAGAGTGTATACACAAATATGAAACTTGTGTGGTGACAAATTACTAATGTTATTGATATCTTACACTAAAAAGAGTATCTTTTAAACGAGATAAAAGTTGAAAAAGGATAACTTTTCTACAATATTCTTGAGAAAGGTTCAATGTGGGGATTTCGCCCACTAGAGTTCAAATGACACCAATCTAAATCTATTCAAAATAGAGATCAAGGTGTTACCCATTCAAAATACTCATGAATTATTGGTAGAACCACAGTTACGGTTTAGAGCAAAACGTAACAACTATTTGATGGGTAATTAATGTTATTAATGACCATTTGATTTCAAATATTTGAGTGGCTATGTATACACTCTTGAAATGACCATTATATTTTAGATGTCTTCTAGACATAAAATATAGCTAGGTCCACGACGAATTCTAATTTTATCGCAATAGATAAATTTGGATAAGAGACAATATGTCTACGGTTAATATAAGATGACGCACCAACATCGCCTATAATGGTAGTTGTATACATTGTGATAACCATTAAAGAATTGGCAAAGCTTATATCACAATGTATAATGGTGAGTCAAGACATATTATGTCGATACGACAACTACTCTGAACATGAGTTATTATTTTGACAATGTGAAGTCAAGTGATAACAATGCGGATCCGCTTATAAAAGGCTTAATTAGAGAGTGTTACCAAGTCGTGTGGAGGAATGGGACTAAAGCCCCAGAACAGTTTATATGAAGGAAAACCTAACCCAGTTGACTGGAGATCCCAAGATCTGGGTTCAATAGGACAACCTAATTGTATAAACCGATGGAGGTCACTATGAGAGAGTAATCAATTCTCCATCCATATAAGGGAGTTTGTAAACTTCCTAGTCCATTCCTATAATAGTGACAATATGAGGATAAGTTTATTGCTTTTAATGATTCGATTGGAATCACCTATGTGAGAGAAAGTGGGGTCGCTTGAAGGAAATGTGGGCGCAATTCCTAAAAGCTTTAGCAGAACTCAGGGCTAGTGTTCATGACCATAACGAACACAACTATGAGGATTTGACTATGTCAGGGAGAGTCCTGTGTGAACTTATATTGTCGTCTATATAAATAGTAGATCAGTTCAAAGACATCGCGTTCTACTGGCAACTAGTAGGCTAAGTATATTTCATAAGGGAAGGTTCAAAGGGTTACACCTACCTATCCTATGCAAGATTCAACTGTTGAGAATTTCATTGGAAATTTGTGTGTTTTCGAGTCGATCTTTATTCATGTGGGGGATTGTTGGAAAACTTGTGAATAAGATATCGAGTCTCGAAATACATGAACTTGAATGGAACATATTGGAAGAATACAAAAGCCTGTTGTTACATCTTTAGTTGTAACAGATTTTTGGTTTTTATAAGTATGTTAATGACAATTAATAAGTTTAATGGTGGTCATTGCATCGGTTACAAATTATACAATATAAATGGTAACCTTCTCTAATGTTCAAGATGAGACATATAGCACATAGTCTCGATTCCCTGTTCAAACACATCACACACAAATGCAGATGGAAATTTCAGGCATGGATGTCATATCCGGCAGTACAACATACTGTTTCCGATCGTTGTACCCTGGGAAATAGACGCCTAATGGACGGCGAATCTGTTTTAAGGGAAGCATGTTAAACACGTGCCTCGATCACGATATTGCATACGGTTTCATCTAAATTTCTGTCTCATTATTTTATTTTGTGTATGTTCATACTTTCGTTTACAGATTTATGGTGTTGTTGCTTTGTATCATAGTTGCGATTTCTGATTACTGGTATTCTTATACTACAAAAACAACGTTGGTGTTTTGACATTTCTTGGAGAAAAGGTGGTTAGCAAGTGTGATCGAGACATGGGTTTGGTTGTTGACTAATTGCTGAATTTCCATTGATGTTTTTGGTATGAAAACCCGAAGAGTTTGAATACTGATCAGATGGTGTAGCAATCGGAAGATTTATAAAGGATGAAAGTCTACCATCTATACTACTTTATAATGCATTTAGGCCTTCTAAAATTAGAAGGCTTAAAAATTCAGACTTTTTTACTTGCTTATTATGGAAAGAATTAAAAAAAATAAGATAAGGAGCTCCAATCATTGAGTGACATGTGTCACTTCTCTAACTAAAAAATAACAAAAATGGAGGAGCTCTAACAAACTAAAATAAAGAGCTCCAATAATTGGGTGACACATGTCACTTCCTAACTAAATAATCACCTTTATTTTTAAATTTAAATATCTTTTAATCCGTTTAATTTTTTTATGATCTAATTTCACCATATTTTTAAAAATTTTGTGCTCTTTAATTCAACATCCATTTTGATATATTTTTATGAGTTTTCTTTAGTAGTCGGAAAGAAGCGGAGTTGAAAAGAGAAACTTACTTGAATTAGACGTAAAATGAAAAACATTTATTCGCTACAAAATAGTCATCGGTGCCACCACCGCATTGTGCAGTACCGTCTAGTTTAGTTAACGAGGCTAAGAAAGGAACAGCGGAGACCAACCATATTAATATTATTTTATTAGTTATATAAGCAATGCCTAACTGTTTAATAGACAAGTTTGTTGATTTAGTACCACATTAGGTCATCTATAAAAGTCAAACAATCTAAAATATACTAGTACCAAGTATAAGTTAGAACAATTTGGGTTAAAATTACTGAAATGCCAATCTACTAACCTCCTTATACATGTAAAATTGTATCGATGTCCATCACAATCACACTTTGTGTTGCTCACATCTTTTTAAAAGATAGAGATCCTCTCAAGTTGTGTTATACAACTTGAGTCAAGTTAGACAATTGTGAGCCATTGAATTTGATCCAATGGCTAAAATCAAAAACTTTCTTGATTTAAGCCTTTGGATTAAATCTAATGGCTCACAATTCTCTAACTTGACTCAAGTTATCCTCTTAACTCGAGAGGATCTCCTCCCTTTTAAAATGACTAATATTATCTGATTTCTGGTACATGAAGTGATAGGGCCCGTTTGGTTTCTAAAGAATTTAGGATTAGGATTCGGATTTGGATTTGATTTAAGATTTGGATTTCAAGATAATGTAAAAGGGAGAAAAAAGGTAATATGTAATTATTTTTTATTTTATTTTAAGAATTACATAATAAAATTTTAGAACAATCATGACATTATATTTTTTTTATTAATTTATTCAAGTATTGTTGTGAGTAAGAAACTAATGTGGGGCCCACTTTTGATTTGGATTCACTGAAAGACATATACATCGAGTGAAATTCTATTTTCATATCATGGCCCACATTCATTTCTTACATTTTGGTACCAAACAATTGTTTAAAGGATTCAAAGGATTACTTGAATCTAAAAGTGACCAACCAAACGGGCCCTTAGATGTTGTGACTAGTACTCCAAAGGGTAGTTCTGTAATTTTGGCATAATATAGTTTAGCTAATCTACTAAGGGTATTTTGGTCATTTTGGTAGTATCTTAAGAAGTAAGAATTAGTATGTCGGTTGTCTTTTGTATGTCGGTTATTTACTATATAACCAAAAGCAGAACACATAACTTGTAACTTGTGTCTCTTCATAATACAAATATGAGTTATTGCTCCAAACCTCTGTATCTTGTTCTTCTTGATCTTGGTTGCTCTACTTTTGCCTATGCTACTGTTGTTGGTCTGCTCCTTTTGCCTCTGATTTTGTTCCCTTAATCCTAACAAATTGGTATCAAGAGCAGGTTGATTAATTTGAAGCAAGCTGGAATTTGTTTTGAGTTTGTGATCGACATTAGTTTCTGGCTGATTTCAAGATTTAGTATCTTGATATCGTTTGAATTTGATTTGTGTTTGGTGGTTGTTGTCGATCAGTTTGGAGATATCAGGTTTGTGGTTTTAGGGATTTTTAATATTCCATTGAATTTTGCTTGTGCTTGCTTGTTGAATAGATTGAAGGTGTTAATTGATTAGGATTAGGGATAGTTAGAACTTGTTGAATCGATCAGTTTGTCTATGGATTGTTAATATATGTTTTGCTTTGTGGATCGATTGGTTATTGGGTTTTTTCAACACCTTGGTTTCTTTCTTCTTTTTTTTTTCTTTTTTTTTTCTTTTTTTCACATTAACAATTGTTTTGTTATTTGTAGTAAAACCCAATTAGATAATTATGTCTTCTCAGATACAATCACAATCAGTTAGTAATATTGAGAAGTTTAATGGCAAAATTAATTTTAGTTTATAGCGAATTAAAGTTCGAGCCTTATTGAAACAATAAGGTATTTGGGCACCTCTAGCCGGTCCCAAACCGGCTGATATGACAGATGCAAAATAAAGCTCCCAAGATGAGAAGGCGCATTCCACCATTTTGCTATCTTTGTCGGACGAGGTTCTTTACGAGGTTGCTGATAAGCAAACGGCTTCTAGTGTATGGAAAAAGTTAGAAAAGCTTTATATGACAAAGTCGTTGACGAATAATTTGCTACTGAAGCAACGTTTTTTTTCACTCCGAATGAAAGAGGGCTCGGCATTAAAAGATCATCTTGATGCTTTGAACTCGATCTTGATGGATTTGAAAAATGTTGATGTCAAGATTGATGATGAAGATGATGCTCTTATTCTTCTAGTATCGTTACCTCTCTCGTTCGAGAATTTTGTGAACTCCTTTGTTGTTGGTAAAGACACAATCACATTAGAAGATGTTCGATCTGGTTTGCATTCCCGAGAGCTTCATCATCAAGCATCGAGAACTTCGGAATCTCAACACGTCGGCTTATCAGCTACAGGTCATGATACGAACCATGATAGGGGTAGACATCGAACACAGAAAGGCAAAGGAAAAGGTAGATATAAAGATAGATCAAAGTCCAGATCTCGAGGGTCAAATCCTTGAAACACTTGTAATTATTTCAAAGAGGAAGGCCATTGGAAGTATAATTGTCCTAAACTTAAGGAAAAGGTCGGTAGCGGCCGTAGCTAAAGATGACTCGGGCTCGGGCGTGATGTAGTACTCTCGATAGTTGATTATAAAGGTACACAAGTTTCTTGGATTATGGATTCATCTTGTTCTTTTAATATGAGTCCCAATCGGGATTCGTTTGTGACATATGAAGAATTTGATAGCGGGCATGTCTTCATGGGTAACGATTCACCGTGCAAAGTTGTTGGCATTGGAACAATTGGATTAAGATGCATGATGGAGTTGTTATAACACTCACTGATGTTCACCATGCTCCAGATCTTATAAAGAATTTGATCTCACTAGGTATGTTGGACTCGAAAGGTTTCAAATACACTAGTGAGAATGGTGTACTTCGTGTTTCGAAAGGTGCTTTGGTGGTTATGAAAGCAATCAAAGGTACTTCTTCTCTTTACACTTTACAGGGTGAAACGATCACATGTTCTACTGCTTTTGTATCTTGTTCAGAGAAAAGTAATTCAGACTTGACGATGTTGTGGCATATGCGCCTTGGACACGTGAGTGAAAAAGGTATGGTTATATTGAGCAAGCGGGGACTACTTGGCAACCACAAGGTAGCTAATTTGGATTTTTGTGAGCACTGTATCATCGGGAAACAAAAGTGGGTGAGTTTCTCAAAAGCAATTCATCAGACGAATGGGACTCTTGATTATCTTCATGCGGATTGTTGGGGGCCTTCTCGAGTACCTACTCTTGGTGGTGCTCGATATTTTCTCTTTATTATTGACGATTTCTCAATAATGATGTGGGTGCTTATGATGAAACATAAGAGTGAGGCATTTGAGAAATTTAAGCATTGGAAGGTTCTGATTGAAAACCAAACTGGAAGGAAGATCAAGCATCTTCGCACTGATAATGGTTTGGAGTTCGGTTCAAGAGAGTTTGATGACTTTTGCAGAGATGAAGGAATTGCTAGGCATTATACGGTTCGCTACACTCCTCAACAAAACGGGGTAGCTGAGCGAATGAACTGGACTCTATTAAAAAAGCTTGATGCCTACTGTTGAATGCCGGATTAGATAAAAGTTTTTGGGCTGAAGCACTCAATACGGCTTGCTATCTAATCAATAGGTCTCATGCCACCGCTATTGATTGTAAGACTCCGATTGAAGTTTGGTCTGGAAAGCCCGCAGATTATTCGAAGCTTCGTGTTTTTGGATGCCCCGTGTATTATCATGGTAGCGAAGGAAAGTTAGATCCGAGAACCAAGAAAGGAATTTTCATGGGATACGGTGATGGGGTTAAAGGCTATCGAATTTGGTCACCATCTGAAAGAAGAGTCATTCTTAGCCGAGATGTGACATTTGATGAGGATTACTTGTTTCGTGTGAAACAAGATCCAATGAATCGAAGCTTCAAGAGGGTGTTCGAAAAGGTGGAGGAGGTTCCTAAACAAAGGTGAACGTTGTTCCGGAGATATGGATCACGATGCTACTTCACCAGTAGTTGATACAGATGATCAACCAAATTCACCACATTTGGAACATGAGTAAGATAGGTCTATAGCCCATGATAGACCTCGTAGAAATGCAAAAGCTCCTAGTCGATTTGGCTTTGAGGATTACGTCGCATACGCATTGCAAGTAGCTGAAGAGGTGGAGTCTCTCGAACCGGCTACTTATCAAGAAGCTATTACTTCTAAAGAGTCTGATATGTGGAGTGCGGCTATGGGTGAAAAGATAGAATCTCTTCATAAGAACAATACATGGGAATTGGTGAAACTACCTGAAAGAAGGAAAATTATTGGTTGTAAGTGGGTTTTCAAGATGAAAATCGGCTTACCAGGTTCGGACTTCATTAGGTTCAAGGCACGTTTGGTCACGAAGGGATATAGCCAAAAGGAGGGAATCGATTACAATGAGATTTTCTCTCCGGTGGTACGTCATACATCTATTCGGGTGTTACTATCCTTAGTAGCACATCATGACTTGGAGTTAGAACAATTAGATGTAAAGACTGCATTTCTTCATGGTGACCTTGAGGAAGAAATTTATATGAGCCAACCCGAAGGTTTCGTTGTTCAAGGAAAAGAAGACTACGTTTGCAAGCTTTGAAAATCTCTTTATGGTTTAAAACAGTCGCCGAGACAATGGTACAAGAGATTTGATAGCTTTATGTTAAAGCATGGTTTTAGTAGAAGTTCTTATGATTGTTGTATCTATCATAAAAAGCCAGCGTCTGAATCACTTATATACTTGCTCTTGTATGTTGATGATATGCTCGTAGCGGCTAAAGACATAGACGAGATTAATAAGTTGAAGATTCTTCTCAACACAAAATTTGATATGAAAGATTTGGGAGCATCTCGAAAGATTTTGGGTATGGAAATCATTCGAGATCGAAAACATGGTAAGCTTTTCTTATCACAAAAAAGTTACCTCAAGAAGATTATTTCTCGTTTTGGCATGAGTTCGGCAAAATCGGTAAATACTCCTTCCTCAGCAAATTTTCGTTTATCTATGGCTTGTGCACCTCAAAGTGAAGCAGAGATAGAGTATATGTCCCGAATACCCTACGCTAGTGCTGTTGGGAGTTTGATGTATGCTATGGTTTGCACAAGGCCGAATATAGCTCACGCGATGAGTGTAGTGTCACGCTATATGGCTCATCCCGGAAAAGAACATTAGAATGCAGTGAAACGCATTTTTCGTTATTTGAAAGGGACATTTGATGTTGGCCTTATTTACAGTGGTGAACGTGAATATTTGGTTGCCTGCTACTCAGATTCGGATTATGTTGCGGATCTTGATGCAAGAAGATCCTTGACCGGTTATGTTTCACTATTGGTAATTCGGTTATAAGTTGGAAAGCTACATTACAACCATCAGTTGCTTTATCTACTACTTGAGCCGGTATATTGCTTTAACGAAAGCGTGAAGGAAGATATTTGGTTGAAAGGTTTGATTGAAGATCTTGGTTTCCCTCGAGATCAGCGACCGTGTTTGTGATAGCATGAGTGCTATTTGTTTGGCTAAAGACCAAGTGTACCATACCGGACTAAACACATAGATGTTCATTATCACTTTATTCATACAGAAAGAATAATCAAAGTGAAGAAGATTGGCACTCAAGACAATCCTGCGGATGTGTTTACCAAACCGGTTCCTTTGAGCACGTTTCGTCACTGTTTGGATTTGCTCAATATTGATAACTGGAAATATGATATTACTTAGGAGTTGAAGTCAAGGTGGAGATTGTTAGATATTGTGACTAGTACTCCTAAGGGTAGTTCTGTAATTTGGCATAATATAGTTTAGCTTATCCACTAAGGGTATTTTGGTCATTTTGGTAGTATCTTAAGAAGTAAGAATTAGTATGTCGGTTGTTTTTTGTATGTCGGTTATTTACTATATAACCAAAAGCGAAACACATAACTTGTAACTTTGTCTCTTCATAATACAAATATCGTTATTGCTCCAAACCTATGTATCTTGTTCTTCCTGATCTTGGTTGCTGTACTTTTGCCTATGCTACTGCTGCTAGTCTGCTCCTTTTGCCTCTGATTTTGTTCCCTTAATCCTAACATGAAGTGCAAAGATTTCAAATATATAATAATGTAAATGAGTTCCTGCGAAGACTCCTAAGTGGTGTTCAAATATATATTTCAAGGAAAATTATTGAGATGTCTAAATATATGATTAAACTTGTGTCTAAAAGCAACATGACAATGATTTATTGGTTTGTGAAAAAAATGGGTCCCTCTACTGTCCCCAACAGGGTGTTGCCACATTGGATAATTAGGACCAACCCATATAACCCATCTATCTTAGCTTACAACATTATATCTGCTGTCAATCAGTGCTCATATTTTGTTATTTCAAATAAAGTCAAAGTCAAGGAAAGTCAACAATCGGTTACAAGCTTAACTACATTTCCGCCAACAATTTACATTACATCTCTCAGATAAATACGTTCATCTAGTTCATTTTACATTTAGCTAATCAATTGTAATCCAACTCTATCTTGTACAATTCATCTTTCTAAATAACAAATCCTTTGATTTCAATTCGAGTTCTATCTTCAACATTGAGAATTCTGTTGTTATCTTGATCTTTCTTCATTTCATCATTGATTTCTAGAAAGATCATTACAAGTGGTATCGAGCCACTTTTCCGCTAGATTCATCCATTTCCAAATTCATTACAATTTCGATCATCTATAAATACCACATCCATTCACCAAGAACCACAATTCACATTCATTTCTTGAAATTTTCCACTCACAAACACATAATGCTCCATTATCCTTATTTCTTGAAACCGTTTTGTTAATCGATTCTGATTTGTTACATTGATTACTTTCTATTCATTCTTGATTACGTACCAAAGAATCATGCCTAGTCAAACTCGTTCGATTACCATCGCGAATGGTGAAGAAGATGGCTTAGGGACACTATAGCTAGGCTTATGAGAGGAGATGGAAAACCGAGGTGAAATGAGAGTCGCAATCACATCGAGAATCCAAGATTGGTGGTTGGGAATCTTGGGGATAATCGAGGCAAAACATGCGGTTTACGGATCCACTAAGATTGAATTCCCTAAGTTTGGTGGTGATGATGTGAAACCGGATGTTTAAGTGTGAACAATTCTTTAGAGTGGATAATGTGCACGATGAGAACAAGGTAACTCGATCTCTATACATCTTTATGATATTGCATTGATGTGGCATAGGCAGTTAATGAGGCTTTTGAATGATAATGTTACTTGGCACGCATATAGAGAAGCAATTTTAGCAAGATTTGGTGTTCAATATGATGATCCTTTGGGCGATATTAAGAAATTGAAACAAACAGGCTTAGTGAATCAGTATATTGATGCTTATGATAGATTGTTATGTAGAGTAGATTTGACAGAAGAACAATCAATGAGTTTCTTCTGTTCTGGTTTACAAAGTGAAATTGAATTGGCAGTTAGAATGTTTAAGCCTAAGAATCTAGCTGAATTGTATGGCTTGTGTAGGCTACAAGAATCTCAGTTGAATGTTGTTAAACAGAAGAATAGACCACCATTGTTACCTACACCTAGACACAATTACTCTAACAACAATATGATCAATGACCCAAAACCATTAGCCTTGCCACCCCAATGCTAATTGGAGAACAAAACTTCAACTTCACAATCTGCACCATTCGAGAAACATTTAACTCGAAGGAATTGGAAGAGAAAAGAGCTAAGAATTTGTGTTTTCTTGTGATGATAAGTATACACCAGCCATAAATGTAGTGGTCGGTGTATTCATTGGAGGTTAGTCTTGAGATTGCGTAAGAAGAACAAGTTGTTAATGAGGAGTGTTGGGAAGAGGAACCTCGTGGCAACCATCACAAACCTTAGACCAAGAAGTAGTCCCACGATATCATTGAATGCTATATCGGGGTGTCTGATTACAAACAATGAGAGTTAGTGGATATGTAAGGAAGTCCGAGTTACATATTTTGGTAGATTCAGAAGCACACACAATTTCTTAGACAATGGTACAACTAAGAAGTTGGGTTGTGAGATCAAAAAGACATGTCCATTACAAATATCTGTAGCTGGGGGAAGAACATTGATGTGTGATACTATATGCTCAAACTTTACATGGACACTGCAAGGTGTGAAATTTACTACTAATGCCATGGTGTTACCTTTGGGAGGGTGTGAAATGGTGTTAGGAGTGCAATGGTTGTCCACTTTGGGGGAAATTAGGTGGAATTTTTTGGAGTTAAGGATGGCTTTTCTTTACCAAGGGAAGCTAATGACCCTTAGAGGCACAAAAAAGTCAACAGCTCAATGGATGACTGGTAGGTACTATGAGAAAGCTCAGGGTGATAATGTGGCTCTTTGTGTGTACCCAAGTGGAATGTTGAATGCTATGTCTCAGTGGCACCTAATACCGTTCCTTGGATCCTTTGCTAAGTGAGTACCAGGATGTATTTGCAGAACCTAAAGGCTTGCCTCCAACTAGAAGTCATGACCACGAATTCCACCAAGGAAGGTACTCACATTATCAATATCGAGCCCTATAGACACCCACCCACTCAAAAAGATGCCATTGAAGTCATGGTTAAAGAGCTGTTAGAATCAGGGGTCATTAGGCATAGTCAAAGTTCTTTTGCATCCCCAATTGTAATGGTTAAGAAGAAAGATGGTACCTGGAGAATGTGTGTTGATTATAGGATGCTGAACAAATACACCATCAAAGATAAATTTCCCATTCCCATTATAGAAGAATTGATAGATGAACTTCATGGGTCTGCAGTTTTTTCTAAATTGGACCTGAGATCAGGGTATCATCAGATCAGAATGTATGATGATGATATAGCTAAGACAGCATTCAAAACACATGAAGGTCATTATGAATTCTTGGTCATGCCCTTTGGACTTACAAATGCACCATCCACCTTTCAATCCCTAATGAACCAGATCTTCAAACCTTACTTGAGGAAGTTCACACTTGTGTTTTTTGATGACATTTTGGTATACAGTCCTTCCCTGGAAACTCATGTTGAGCATTTGAGATTGGTTTTGCATACCATGAGAACTAACCGACTTTATGCCAAGAAGAGCAAGTGTATTTTGGTGTATCACGGTGGAGTATTTGGGTCACATTATTTCGAGATAAGGGGTGTGCTACGGATCCTACAAAGGTTTTGGCTATGCAAAAATTGGCCAAGTCCAAAGAACTTGAAGCAGTTGAGAGGATTCTTGGGTCTTCTTGGTTACTATAGAAGATTCATTAGAGACTATCTTTGCTATTAGTCAACCCCTCACAGCTCTGTTAAAGAAGAATGCTTTTGTTTGGAGTGAATCAGCTGAAGTTGCATTTGAAGAACTCAAGAAAGCTATGACTCATGCTCCAGTTTTAAAGATGCCTAACTTTGATGAGCCCTTTATCATTGAAACTGATGCATCTGGAAGTGGAATTGGAGCTGTTCTTCAACAAGGAGGACACCCTATAGCATTTTTAAGCAAAACCTTGGCACCAAAACACCAAACTTTATCCACCTATGAAAAAGAGTTTTTGGCAGTCATCCAAGCTCTAGAAAGATGGAGGGGTTACTTATTGGATAGGCATTTCATTATCAAGACAGATCATTTTAGCCTCAAGTATCTGTTGGATCAAAGAATCACTACTCCAGCTCAAATGAAATGGCTACCAAAACTCATGGGTTATGATTATGAGATAGTGTATAAACAAGGAAAAGAGAATGTATCTGCTGATGCCTTATCTAGATTGCCACAATCTGGTGAAATTTTGCAAATGGTCACAACTACACTTTCTAGTGATTTTTATCAAAGGATAGTGGCTAGTTGGACTAAAGATGACAAATTGCAATCCTTAATTCAGTCACTTCAAGGTCCTCAGCCTAATTCCAAACACTATACTTGGTCTGCTAACAGTCTAATGAGGAAGGGCAAATTGGTGGTTGGGAATGATGCAACACTTAAGCAGGAGTTATTGAATCATTTCCATGCTACTTCTCAAGGAGGACATTCTGGAATACAGGCTACTACCAAAAGATTGTGTGCTCACTTGTATTGGAAGAAAATGAGAAAGGAAGTCAAACTATTTGTGAGAAATTGTGTGGTATGTCAAAGATTCAAACCAGAACTTGTGCAACCACCAGGCTTGTTACAACCTCTTCCCATTCCAGAACAAATTTGGACAGAAATATCCATGGACTTCATTGATGGTTTGCCTCTCTCTAAAGGTAAATCAGTTATATTGGTCATTGTGGATAGGCTCAGTAAGTACAGCCATTTCATCTCCCTAACCCACCCTTACACTCGCCTCGAGTGTGGCTCAAGCTTTTCTGGATAACATTTATAAGCTCCATGGACTACCTAAAGTGATTGTCAGTGACAGAGATACTGTCTTTCTCAGTAAGTTTTGGAAGGAGTTATTTGGTATGCTTCAGGTTAAATTGCATATGTCTACGGCTTACCACCCTCAAAGTGATGGTCAAACTGAAATAGTGAACAAAGCTGTGGAATGTTATTTGAGGTGTATGACTGGAGATAAACCAAAGGAATGGGTTCATTGGCTTTCACTGGCAGAATATTGGTATAACACTACATTTCACACATCCATTAACACTACTCCTTACCAGGTAGTTTATGGACAACCACCACCCACCCACATTACTTACATCCATGGGGAGAGCAGGTAGAAGCGTGGATAGGTCTTTGTCGGCCGGGAAGATGCTATTCAACTGCTTAAGTTTCATCTAGAAAGGGCTCAAGGAAGAATGAAGGTTATGGCGGATAAAAATGTAATGATAGGGAATTTGGCGTGGGAGCTTTAGTCTATCTTAAACTCCAACCATACCGTGATCCACCATAAGGAAGACTAAGCATCACAAGCTATCTCCCAAGTACTTTGGTCCCTTTAAGGTCATTCAAAAAGTGGGCAAAGTGGCTTATAAACTGGAGTTACCAGCCTCTGCACAAGTACATCCCGTATTTCATGTTTCACAACTAAAGTTACACAGAGGTGATCCTCCTACTACTCCAGTGGTGTTGCCTGTGTTTAACAAAGATGGTGTGATCTCAGTGGAACCTTATGCTATTTTGGATAGAAGAATGGCTAAGAAAGGAAATGTAGCTGCAGTTTATGTTCTTGTTCAATGGCTTAATGGTACTGTGGCTGATGCAACATGGGAGTTATATGATGACATAGCTGCCAGATTTCCCTCATTTGATATGAATGCTTGATGCTGATTACTTGTGGACAAGTAATATTTGAAGGAGGAAGCATTGTTATGGGTATAAATGAGAAAGTCAAATAAAGTCAAAGTCAAGGAAAGTCAACAATCAGTTACAAGCTTAACTACATTTCCCGCCAACAATTTACATTACATCTCTGTATAAATACGTTCATCTAGTTCATTTTACATTTAGCTAATCAATTGTAATCCAACTCTATCTTGTACAATTCATCTTTCTAAATAACAAATCCCTTTGATTTCAATTCGAGTTCTATCTTCAACATTGAGAATTCCTGTTGTTATCTTGATCTTTCTTCATTTCATCATTGATTTCTAGAAAGATCATTACATATTTCAAACAGTCTCCTGACTAATATTGCACACTGATGTATATCTCCTGTCATCATGGGACAGCCATAGCTTCTAAGTATACAAAATTTAATTATACAGATAATTTTCAACATTGACTTGAAAACTTGTACAAAAAACTACTAATAATTAATATAACATTGCGTGTTTAAGCGTGAATGCATTACAAAAAGTCGACCAAAACACCAAATTAAACCAAATATTATAAGTTATTCAGTGACTTGTTCTATAAAGAGAGCGGATGAACAAGATGAGTGTCGTCATGAACGTGCATGTGGAAAATTCAAGGGATGTAGTCTTTTGGTACGTATAGAGGTAGTAAGCTAACATAGATGGGTTATACGGGTTGAGAATGATCATACTGATACGTTTGAGAAAAACACAAAACTAAATCGAATCATTCATAAGTTGGTGGTCGTGTCAACATTAATGCCTCTAGCTACAGCCATTGAACCCTGTCTTTAACAGATAAAAACGATCCCCATGAGTCACGTTTAGCCAAACACACATAGTGCATGGCTGTATTAATTTGTTTCCCCAAAATTTCTCATAGCAAGTCCCAAATAAGCATTGGTCTAGAAATATATTACATATAATCAACAATGGAAAATAAGTGAGGCTGCAGTTGATACAATAGATTTATGGCCACAGCCCACAGGCCACTGCTGGCAAGATACAACATTGAAGCATACATTAAAAACCAAAATACATGAATACAACCATCATATACGTCAACATTTGAATTACTGGTTCAAGTAACACGAGGGTCAACCACCTGACCCATAAACAACACAACTCCACTCATGTCTTCTCTTATCACAAACAAGAAGGGATGATCTGCCACGAAGTCGACTTTCTCCTCAATCATCATGCATTGTTGTTGTATAACAACTGCAGTGACTGCTGCAGCTTCTGTACCTTCTTCATTAACCTCCACAAACGATTCATGGTAAACACCTGAAACAAATAGGTTTCCATCGTTGGAGGGTTCCAACATTTCAGTTAAACAACATTGTATGCGATCAAAAGGCAATACAAGGCCTAATTCCTTCAACACGTCATTAGCCTTAAACCCAAAGGAGATCTTAAACTTTGGGATCAAAAACTGCGCAACTTCTATTTTTCGGAATGGAACATGACGTTCCAAAAAGTTAGATTCAGAACCCATTTTCTGTATCAAAGATTGGAGACCATCTTTCGAATCCGGAAGGAAAAAGTACATTGTGAAACGGCGTTTATCTTCACCTTGTAAATAGGGAAGACCTAAGACTTTGAAACCATCACATGACTGCACAAATTGTTTTTTGTTGCTGGTCATGAATGGTACCTTAACTTTACTTCCATCTAGAAGGTGGAAGTCATAGTCCTCTGTCTTTGATGGATCAAACTTCTGATTCCAGACTCCCTTGAAATAGACTGCATTTGCAAAGATGAGCCTAGTATCTATGTTAACCGCATCAAGAGGAAGAATCTCTTTAATGAGTCCACTTGTCTGCTTTTCAGCCCACAAATTCACTTCAGCCACTACCTCCTCAGGCTTGGATAACCAATGAGTACAAAAATATATCTCAAATTGTAATAGAAGACAAAAAAAACATGCAATTATGCAAAAAGAATTTAGGACTGACCTTATTAAGGAAATCGACTTGCTTAGAAGTGGCTTTATAAACAGTGTCTACAACATATTTAAAAGAAGGTTTAAAAATACGTGTTTGCTCAACCCAAACTCCGTTTGCAAAACACAAACGAGGCCCACCACTTGGAGTACCATCGGCCAAGACCCAGGACACTAGCTGCGAAGAAAGAGAGTTGAGATCACAGATGTTGCTTGTTTTGAGAAACAAAAGAAACTGGTCAAGTGTTCGACCACTGGAACCGGCTGCAACTAAGCTCAGGGCAACATGGATTGAAAGTGGAGAGAAAACCACGTTGGTGTATGGGGATTTGTTAGAGAGAAGGTGGTTTGCAAGTGCTAATGAGACATGGGTTTGGTTGCTAATTGATTGTCTGATGTCCATTACTGTTTTTTGGGAGGAAATCAGAGGAAATTGATTGATGAAGTGTTGTTGTGTTTGTACTGTTATACATTAAGTCAACGGGTTAAGGATGGTTATGAAGTCAACTGTGTTAAGGAAGAATATGTTAAGTCAACTTTGTTAGGAAGGAACATAGTGATTCCCTTAACTGATATTGTTTATGAGTTGCCATATGAAAGTGCCTATGTTAAGCTGGCTCATATGTCATTTACTTAAGATATGTATAACATATTGTAATCATATGCTGTGTATACAATGAAAATAAATAAACGCCGGTAAGTAAAGTGTTTTTAATAGCTTGTTTTTTAGATCATATCAAATTCATAGAACAGGTGCACTAACTGACCAAAGTTTTCACTTCCAAGATCGACATCACTTAAAGTTTTTTACTTTAGCAGCGATGTACATGGCATCAAAGTCGAGAAACTACGAAAAGAACATGTCTTTGTATAAAACACTAACAATGCATATTGGTGGCAATGCCTCCCTGGATCAAAATACCTTCCATCAATTTCTCGGCTTTATTATGGCACGTAATGGATTGAGCCTCTGTGTGGTAAGTCCAAGTGTATTGATATCTTCTTCAGCCTTATCTTTAAATCTCCACTCAAAATCTTGCACCATTCTTCCTATTCCTATGCAAGAAATCAGCATTGCTTGAAGAGAACCAGCACACACCTTTTTCCTCCTCCAAATGCCATTGTTCTCTGCATATCAATGGTTTCATTTTCCTTCATAAACCTATCAGGATTATACTCTTCAGGATTTTCCCACACATTCTTCTCCATGTTACATCCATAAATGTTTACTGCTAACTGCCAAAGAATATCAGAACTTGTTAGGATTTACGAATAAGTTACCTTGTATTGTGTATGAAAGGAAGAATAATCACAAAATACTGAAAGAAATATAGAGATGATTAGTGTAATTGTGTAACTTTCTAAAGGAACACAACCTCGGTTCCAGCCGGGACATGGTACCCTCCTAATACTGTATCTTCATGCACATGTCTTAATGGAATTATTGGAACAGGACTGTGCCTTCTCAAGGTTTCGTGAAAAATAGCAGATAAGTATGGCAGCTGAGATAGATTTTCCTCTGTGATCTTGTCTGGCCCACAAACACTTTGGATGTCCCGGTAGAGACGATCCTGAGTTGGAAGAAAGTGAATTAGACCATACTAATCTTTACAAAAGATATGTAATATACATAGAGAGAGGTACAAATTGAAGATAAAACCCATTTGATATTTATTTGCAGCAGATTTTCGTAAACAATATATTAATTGATCGCATTTTTATTTTGTTAGACGAACCTGCATTTTGGGATTTTTTGCAAGTTCATACATTGCCCATTCTGTGGTGACCATAGTAGTGTCTGATGATTCAATAATTGGCTCCCATAGTGTCATAATCAGTTGTTCATCTGTAAATGTTTGTGCTTCTGATAGCAAGTAATCGATGTAGCTGTTCAAGTTCTGTTTTGAATAGATCAGATCAAGTTAATATTATCCGCAAGTGATATTACCGAGAAAATACATCTATGAAAGGCAATTATCAAATACCTCCCCTGAAGCAATACGTTTTTTATGCTCTTTAATTAGGGCCTTCATCACAGCCTTCCTCCGGATATACATTTGTTGGATCGTGTTCTCAAACTTTTTATTTGGGACCCACTTGAGATATGGGAAGAAATCTCTCCAGTCAACCTCAATGGCGCCCATCATTGGGTCAACCACCAAGACTTGAAAGATCTCGTCTCTTTTCATGGTGATTCCAAGATCCTCCACATTTAAGCTTTCCACATCCTTTCCCACTGCCTGAAAAGTAGCAAAAGAAATTAAGTTTCTTTAACTCTCACCTAATATCGCCGGCATACATATTGTTCAAGAAAATAAGTTTTATAAAGCTCACTTGTTTCATTGCTAATCCAAAAAGTTCAGATTGGAATATTTTCCTTAGATCCACTTCTTCCTTGAGAGAGTTATCAACAAATGCGTGAAGTTGCTTTGATATGTTCTCGATCATGAAATCTCTATGGACCCGTTGTTTCCTCTGAAAATATTCCAAAATGATAGTTTAAAATAAGTCTTATTAGAATTTAGTCATACATACATTTTCGCTCGAACCTGAGCATTTGGACCTAACATAGCGGTGAGTATATGGCGCTTGACAGTCCTGTGATAATCATTGTAATCACTCATTGCAACCATGGTTTTATCAGCAGTGAGGATCGTTAATGCCTTGGATAGGTTTCTAGTTGAAATAGATGAAAATCTGGTAACCATTGCCTATAAAATGCATGAAAGAGAACACTGTCAACAACGTACAATTTGTTAGTCTGAATAGCAACTTGTTTTCTGAACGTGTTATAGATGAGTTAAGAACAGTATTTGTGGATTATTTTGGGAACTTCTAGCAATTTATTGATTTAAGGGCTGATCTATATATTTTAAAAGGTTTATATTGCATAATATAAATATAGATAATTAATCTACTTATTTACAGTGTTGGGTTATGAATTCAAATCTAACTATAAGTTAATGATAACTTTTTCAAATTCATTTTTATCAAAAAATTTGGAATATAAAAAGTAGGTGAAGTTAGCATCTCCAATGGAAGGCTTTTGTAATTCGGTTACTGATTGTAAGAGATTTGCAAAAGACTTTTTAGCCTTGTAGCTGTCAAACTTATTAACAAAAGTTTCTGTTTGTGTTACTTTCATATCAAAAAGAGGTTTTGCCATTTGAGAAGGTTTGCAAAAGCTTTTAAGTATATAAATATCAATAAAAAGATGATTTGGCAACAGGGCCATTTTCGGGATTTTGGAGGCCTTGGGCAAGAACTTAAAATGGGGCCCCAAAGTAAAGGATAAACGGAAAGTGTGTATCCTCTTAAAACATACAATGGCAATTGTTTATGTACGATGTCATATCTTAAGCGGTACATTATAAAAATGCTAGTTTATTTAACTTTTTGTTTTTGCAAGAAATCTTTAAATTGAGGCCCTATAGGGTCTTTTTTTATTCATATTTGCAACATCTTTATCATTTTATGCATCGAGTACAAATTTTGGGCCGTTGAAAATTGGGGGTCACTGGCGGTCGCCTACTTTGCCCACTCTCAAAGACGGCCCCTGTTTGGCAAATTTGAAAAGTCTTCAATATTTTGGGCATTGTAGAGGTGGAGGGGGTGAAGGACAAGAAAAGGGACTTGGCCACTTGTATAGTTGGGTCGTAGGTCAAGTGTCAAATGACCAAAAGACTTGAATTTTGGTCAAAGTGATAATTGGTGGAAGATCCTAAAAGCAATGTCAACTATTAATCAATGCAAAAGTTTTAGTGCTCCTTAGGTGAATGGGTGAAGTAACAAGGGGTAGAGTTTTTCATCCAAAACCAAGTTTTTGGTTGTATATAACTTCATAATCGAGCACTATACGCTTTTCTTCGCACAACATGCATCATTTGGACTTGCTTATATATTAAATAAACAATTAACTACTATTAGATCCCGAAATAGCACTCAAGAATTAAAATATATATTTAGTTTAACTATATTTTAAGGGTTTTGTCACTACATTCCATATTAAATGCTAATATCTTTCCTAGATGAAAAAAATGGATAATTAGTTTATTAAAATGCATATAACAAAAGTTATTATAACATGCTATTTGATCCAAACATTGTTAACAAAACATCTATCTAAGAAAATGAAAAGAAGAACCTCACTTCCTCACCTACTTGCATCATGTTTTATTCCCTCGACGTTTTTTTTATGATTAATAATTTTAAGTTTTTTTTTTGGTATGACATATATAAACATGAGATTTTGTCTTGTTTATCGATCAACACATCCGTATTCACCAAGATAAATGAAACTTTGTTTTATCTTTGCATAACATAACAAACAAGATAAATGATTGAAGTGAATAAACATATGCCTAAGCATGTGTCTAAAGCTACATTGCATTATTTAGTTTTGGAGAAAGCATACCCTTTTTCTTACATCAAACGGATTAACATCGTGTAGTTTTAGATATATTTTAGACTCAGTTTAGGCATATCATTCACTTCTCAACAAATTAACTTTGAGATGCCTTCTTAAAAGTAATACAAACAGCATGAGACCTTAATCAACAGCAACAACAAGCATATCTATGAGCGTATAAAGGCAAGAAAGCATATATACGCTACGCTTGAAAGCATAAAGCCAGGAATAAAACTCATAAAAGTGTAAAAACATATAAGCCTAAAATCATGTGACAATATAGGCAGAATGTAGGTCTATGGGCATACATACGACTAAGTACTAAAGGATTCCGAAAAAAGTCGTCGATATATCTAGCTAAAGGTCTATATACCTTAATCCATAACAAAAAATAATAAACAAGATATTTAATAGCTTCGAGTGGGAAACTCCTTAATGTTTTCTTTTTTAGAATACTCGTGATGAAATGTGTTTAGGCATAACTACATATATAAAAAGAAGGTCAATGTATGTGTACCTCTTTGGCAATTTCATTGGAACTAACCACCACCATGGAAGTAGCACCTGTTCTAATTGAATATATTGGCCCATATGTTTGTGCCCATCTTGTAAACGTCATGTATGGCTTCTTCTCCTTCAATTGCAATAAATTTCCCAACACCGGTACTCCGGGTACCTCTAAAAAATAATTTTTAAGTATACTTGTTACTCGGTAGTTATTATCATAATCACATTATTTCACAATTTCCTCATAAATACATAAAACTTAAGTGCCCTCATTATTATAATAATTTATTTCACAATTTCATCATGAATAAAAAATAATAATTACACCAACTATGATAATCATATTATTTCACAATTTCATCGTAAATAGAAAAAAAAAATACATGTTTCGTCCGTTTGGTTTACCCAAAATCACACCCATCGTCCTAGTCGATTTTAATTACATCAATGATCCCTAATTTTCAAACTATTTGCATTGATAGTCCCTATTTTGAAAATATGGATTATCTGCATAATAACGATAGGGACTAACCGTGTAATAAAAAACTATAGATTATTACTCATATAATCCCTATTTTTCTAAATAGAAATATAACAATAGTTTTAAGAGTAAATTGCGAAAACCATTCATGTGGCATGTGCAAATCACAAGCACATTCCCTACATCTTTTAAAGTGAAGCTATCGTCTTAAGTTGCAGGGATTGCGCCTTGAAGTTGTAGGGATTGTGCGTGTGATTTAGACTTAGCACAAGGATGTTGCAATTGAACATAAATTTCATTACAGTCATTATAATAAGAAAAAATTACACGTTTGGTCCATGTGGTATACCCCAAATAACAGGTTTAGTCCCTAAGTCGTTTTAATTACACCACACATACATATTTTTGAAACCTTTCACCCATTTAGTCCTTATTTTGGGAAATAAGGACTATTCGTGTAATAAACAAAACTGTAACTAATTACGCAGATGATCCCTATTTTTTAAAATAGGGACCATTGATGCAACTAGTTTGAAAAATAGGGATTATCCATGTAATTAAAATTGAATAGGGACGAAACATGTAATTTTGGGTAAACCATAAGGACAAAACATGTAATGTCTTAAAATAATCATAGTATGCCACAATTTCAGCATAAACAGATAAATGATAATAAATTAATATTACATTCATTACAAAACTATATAACTTTCATTAATTCATCATAATCAAAAGAACTGGAAATTAGGATCAAACCGACAAAAACCAATTTAAAAAACGTAGCAAAATACTAGTCGAAAACGTTATACTACTTGTTTTGGATTGTGTGTGTGTAAAAATCAGTCAGGGTTTTTAAAAAAGCATTTCAACCTGTTTTCTCAAAGAAGAAGAAAAACAAACTCAGGGTTTTAGAATTCTTAGCCAATATGAAATAACCATTCCAACTTAATTCTCATTTTTTTCATTTTTATTTAATAATACTATTACACCAATAAAACTAGAGGAACATGTAGCATAAAAAATATAAAAATCACATTCATATAATAAAATCAAAAACAAATAATTAAATTAAACCAACACGAAAACACAAACATAAGTTTCAACCTCTTTTTTTTTTGTAAACATAAGTTACCAGGAACTGGTGGGAGATGAGTTGATCGACGGCTGTGATTGGATGCATGGCTTTTGATATAGATAAAAATAGCGACGGCGATTGCGACGATGGTAATAGCGACGGCGATGGGTGTTGCCGGAGGAATCTGTAGCATATCGGTTAAGGCATCCATTTTGGTGACAGAGAGACAGATTCTGCTTTTGGACTTGTCCTAGTGAAGGAGTGGGGTAGTGTTTAAATAAGAAAGAATTTGATGTTAGAGTGCAAGGTATAGTCATCAATAACACGTTATTGAAAATGTACATCATCTCCTCCCAATAATAAAATAACTAAACCGACGTGGCTCTATTATTAATATCAAACATTACACAAAAAAAAAAAAAAAAAAAAACGAATGTCTCAAATTTTGTTGCATTAAATAACATGTTCGGTGGTGAGGCATTTGGCGCCGTTAATGGTATCTAAAGAACCAATGGCGTGTTCTTTGAGTTCCTTACCGTGCCCTCTTAGAGAAAATTTCTCATATAGAAAATGTACTGTATTTATCAAAATAGACCGACGTGGCTCTATTATTAATATATTACACATGTCTCAAATTTTGTTATTAAAGTAAGAGCAATGCTAGACCTACTCATAAAATTCACATAAAATATTTATTCAATAACATGTGAGCGGGTGATCAATTTATTTTCTAGCAGTTTCTCTTTTCTCTCTCTTATTTAACCAGTCACGCGCGAGTGAATTATTTATGTGACTTTTGTGAATGATTGTATCATTTCTTTTAAAATAATTTGGTTAGTGAGGTGTATAAGTTATTATTATATTAATTTGACTTTATACTTTTTGTGCGACTCACAGCTATCGTCTTTATAATTTTTTTCTTTTTCTAAAAAAAGTAAATAGAAGGTTTTCTATTTTTGGAAAAGGACAAAATTTTTGTCACATGAAAGTACAATGGCCTTCGGTCACATAAATAAATATCTCACAAACTATTAACACTTCTCAAATTAAATAAGACACGTAAATTAAAATATTAATAGAGTCGCATAGTCGGTTAATTGCATCAATGTATTTAAGAAAAAACATTTGGTCTAAAAAGTGGATCAAGTTTTAAGTTTTGGTTTATTTATGAAATTATCTCTATGATTTTAAACTATTTTAAGATAGAATCACAATTCGTAAGTAGTATTGTATTTACTGTTTTATATTTTGCTTATTCCATTGTATTATTATAGTAAGGCATTTATTATGTATTTATGATCCACGTTGAAAGTTTCATAGAAACGTGCTATGTGAAGAAACTACATGTTTTGATTATCGGGCGGCAATTTTTGATATCACAGGATAAGTGACATGAAATCAATGCGAAGTTGTTTGAGTTAGGGATAAACAAGTTTGGTAAAAATACGTTGACTTATTTAATAAACGAGTCGTGTTTGAGTTGAGCAAATATTAACCAGATCAACCGATGAACCCGTTTAAATATATAGATGGGTACCCGCGCAATGCAGCGGCGGGTACCCGGTGGCCATTTTTATGGCGAACAAATGTTTTTCATTTGACCTTTTAAGCACAACAAAGTGACCGACTTTTTTTTTCAACGATTACATAATAATTCAAATACATTTAAGAACATTACAAATAAAACTTCAAATAAAATGACTAAACTACTAATCCATCAACACATTTACTATAACTTTTAGGGATAAAACTACCGGCGCCATGTATATTTGGATAAGCGTATTAGTGGTCAGGATTTTGAATGGTCCAATTACTAATCCGTCAAAACATTTACTACATGATGATAGATTAAATGGGTTGTTTCAACTTACAAGTCAATGTGTTTTATGAATATTAAAGTTGTCACAATTAAAGACATTTAATTTACATTTGAATGTTGGGTTGTTAATTTCAATTTCCAATTAAAGAAATGTTTTTGGTCTTAAAATTTTTAAGACTTCTTTATTTAGAAAGTCCCAAACCCTTTATAAAGTAGTATAGATATACATCTAAAAGATAAAATATATAACTTGGATTTTATGTGAAATTTGGATTGGAATTAAATGTATTTAGTTGTGTATTGAACATGACATTAATTACGATTAAAATTTGTTGAAGTTGTTATATAGTTATTCGTATGTTATTTTTATCATTTTTAAATTATTATATTACTACTTTTTATAGAAACTTGTTGAATCGATAAATTGCCAATCTTTTTTACTGCTTGACATATTTTTTCAGACCGGTTAAACGAGTCACAAACGGGTTATACGTGTCATGTAGGTATGGGTTAGGGTTGAGTTTTGACACGATTAATAAATGATAAGGTTTTAAAAGGTACCATTTTGAGGGTCGTTTAAGTCCTTATTTGATCACTTTTGTATCCGTTATTGCTTAATATCGCTCCTTTTCACTTTTAGGTCTCTTGAAGGCAAAATGTCGGAATGGCACTTATTTGGACGAAAAGGCGCGAATATATGAAGAAAATGGCCAAAGTCGAATCGAGACACTCAAAGTCACGAAAATGTAAGGCGACGGCGTCAGTGTTAATTGCGACGCCGTCGAGGATTTTTGTGACGATACAAGAGCAAAATACCCTATTTTCAAGTGACGACGCCGGCTTTAAAAGAGTAGGCCGTTGCTACTCGACGGCCTAGATGCAACCCGCACGACGCCGAAGTCAAGAGGACGGCGCCACGGACATAAGGTGACGCCGCCGCAAGGTTAACGCGCCAAGACGAAACCCTAATGACGGCGACACGACGGCGCCACGAAACATAAGGTGACGCCGTCGATATGTAATCTTATATATAGAATCCGAATTTTTCGCTTTTAGAGAGAGTCTTTTGGAGTGAAAACCTAAAACCGAACCTAAGGTGTCTTGTACAAGATTTTAGGGTTTAAACCCTATCTTACATCAAGATAAGTATTTACTTCATTAATTCAATTATGTCTTTGATTATTTGTGTGTATGCTTGCATGTTCTCCATGTCCCGCTAATTTATTTGTGTGTTTGCTTAGGAAGTATGAAACTTAATTATTGAATATTGATTGGTTGTTTCTTATCTTAGTTGATTAATGATCTAGTAATGCGATAGGTCATTCGTTGTGTACTTAATGCTTGATTCATCTTTGTGAACCTTAGAATATGATTACCCGAGTAGTTGTAGGCTAAATTATCCAAAGAGTGCCTTAGAGTAAGAGTTTATCATCCCTAGTGGGTTTTGTAGACGAGACCCTTTGGTAAGTTCAAAGAGTTGGGAGAAACGATACCCTACAACTTTAGACACACAACGCAACTAAGAATAAGGACGTGACAACTCAACCATCAATAGGAGATAATTAAGGAGTAGTACAACCTAAGTAAACACATCTTTAAACTATCATACGAGCACACATTAATTAGACATAGACTCCCACAACCTTAGTTTAGATAATTAGATAATAGTAGAGTAATCGGTAGAAATACCAACCCCCAAATCCAATACCCGAGATTCGTACCTTTCCATTTCATAAAATATAAAAATACAAAAATAATCTTCCTCAACCTTAACCTTAGCGTAGTAACTTCTTACTAGCATTCCTATTCCCCAGAGAACGATATCAATACCCGTGGCTTACCCTAATTACTACACTACAACGATTAGGTTCATCGCCTAGGTGTTATAAAACTTGCTCAAGAAAAGGAAGTTTCCTTGACCCCGAACGACGCGTGTAGCGTTATCAAGTTTTTGGCGCCACGGGGAATAGAATAGCTAGTTAGTAGTCCACCTCGCTTAGGTTCTTTGCTTGATTCCTATCAAGTAAATTTTTCTCATTTTTAGCTTTCTTAGTCTATCCCCTTCTTCGTGACCTTTGTTCGTAACACCCATCACTTTTCATCATGGAAGGTGATAACCAACAACCACGCCCCCATACCAACCCCTTAAGCAACTTAGAACCCGCAGCCCACCAAAACTCTTCTTGAACCATTTGCGTAACCCGAAGAGAGCTCAATAGGCGAAGAAAAGCTCTCCACGATTCGTAACTTCAAGGCACTTCCATCAATTTTGATGAAGTTACATCCGATGAAGAATCCTCATTCCCCACAATCTCCTCGAAACCATCATCATTGACGATCCGAGTCAAAATGGCGAGGAAGTTCTTGCCACTCCACCAATGGACCCATAAATCCTCCTAAAGCGAAAACCCTGGGAATACTCCTCCCTTCTCGCATCCGGATTCACCAGCAAGGCCATTGTCTATCCTTCGAACAGTCAATGAGGTATTGCATGCGTCCGACATTTGGCTAATCCAAAAGGCATGTCAATTCCATGGATCCCACAAATAAAACCCAATTCACCACATCAAACAATTTCTAAAAATTGTTGATGCTATCTATACCGACGAGCATCTAAGGAGACATCTAGACTCGGTTTTTCCCATTTTCTTCAAGGGCAAGCCAAGGAGTGGCTCGATAAGCTCCTCCAAGGTCCATTTTCACATGGGAACAACTTACAACCAAGTTCACCAAAAGTTCTTTCCCTCGAAGAACTGCAGCAGCTAGAGCAAAATTTCGCACTTTCATCAACCGATGGAGAATCTATCACCAACTCCTCGAGTCGTTATAAAGATCTTATTCAACAAGCCCCACACCACGGTATCAACCTTTGGTTGCTTGTTCAAATCTTTTACGACAATGTCTCCGAAAGGATCAAAAGGGATTGATTTCTCGACCGTCAAGAATCGCGAACCTCACCGCAGTAAGAAGGGTGGAACCGAATAGAGGAATACATCCAATATCAAGACAACCATTGAATGAGCAAGTAAACGCGCAAGCATCTCTACTTTCTCAAGTGAAGAGTTATCCTTCGATTATCGGATTGAGAAAGCACAAAAGAAACTAGCTTACCTCATAAAATCACCAGAACCAAAAAGGCTGACTAACCCATATCTCATATGCGACATTTGTGGAGGACCACACGAGAGCGATGAGTGCGATGACACACACCAAGAAAGCGTCTTCCTCTCTAGTCATGATATTTATGATGACCCTTCACTCCTCGCATTTTATCAAACCGATGAATGTGACCCTTGGGGCAATCTGAAATGGAAAACGGAAGGAAAGGACGGACCTGAGTACACCATCCGTGATTCTTTTGAAGAAAAACTCGGCAGCTCACCATGGAAGGGCCGCACTTTAAAAGGTCTTGAGGGTTTATCCGAGAGCAAAGAAGTCAATTAGAAAGTCGGTTCACCAACCTCCACGAAAGAATGAGTGGACCGCCCACCCCTCACGATCCAACTCATGCAATCACTACTCGATCAGAACTACTACCAAGGATCCCCACATCCCAACCGAACCCCATCACAAGGGAACCCGAGTTAGGAAATGAGACGATTCCCGCACCCTTCCAACTCCTCACGATCCTCCCCACAAACACCAAAGACCAAATTTCAACGACCAACTCTCGCACGGATTCCCTATCCTCTCGCCTAAAGAATCAAAGGTCAAGAAGACAATGAAAGAATATTGTCTTATTTGAAACAAACATCCGTCAACATACCACCCTTGATGTATTCTATCACATCCCTAAACATAGTAGATACTTCAAGAGGTTGATATCTAATCGGAAGAAACTTGAAGGATTGATATCATTAGAGAAGAATGTTCGCTATCATCCAAAAAGCATGCCCAAGAAGAAGGAAGATCCGGCGCTTTACCATTCCTTGCTCTATAGGGCGCTTATGAAAAACGCCTTGGCGATCTTGGGGCAAGCATTAACCCGATGCCTCACCCCGCTTTCTTAAACTCGGATATTCGTATCGAAACCAACTAGGATGAGTATCCAATTAGTCGATCGATCAATCAAATATCCCATTGGAGTTTGTGAGAACGTTTTGTAAGGGTGGGGGAATTCAATTTTCCAATGATTTCGTAATTTTAGAGATGGAGGAAGATAATTCCGTCCCAATAATCCTTGAAGACCCTTCTTGGCTACAACCGTGCCATCATTGATGTTCATGATGGTAAACTCACTTTACGAGTAGGATCCGAGAGCTTGACCTTCGACATTAAGGATTCTATGAGACATTCCTCTTCCCGCGGTCGCCCGATATTTAGTTGAAGAAGTTGATGAATTTGTTGATGACATAGATGGTCGCATTGACGAGTATCTATTAAACGAATTCATGAATAATGATAACAACGTAATATACGACGATCGAGAAATTGAGATGGTTGAGCTGTGTCCTTTATCCACGCCGATGAAATTGAACCTATTGAGCTTCAGAGGCCGGAAACAAGCTAAAACCATCGATCAAAGAGCCTCCTACCTTAGAACCGAAAGATCTCCCGAGTCACCGAATACGCCTTCCTTCGGGAGGACCAACTCCTCGTCATCATAAGCTCTTCGCTAACCACTAGTCGAAAGAGAAGCTCTTAGAAGTTTTAAAAGAGTACAAAGGGTGATTGCGTGAGTGTTGCCGACATTAAGGGAATCGATTCTACATTCTCAGACTCACAAAATCCTCATGGAGGAAGATTACAAACCAACCGCTCAACCGCAAAGACGGGTTAACCCTAACATCAAGGAGGTAGTGAAAAAGAGGTCATTAAGCTTCGGATGCGTGTCTCATCTACCCCATATCGATAGCCCATGGGTCACCCGGTCCAAGTGGTTCCAAAAAGGAGGGATGACGGTTGTAAAAATGAGAAGGGTGAGTTGGTGCCGCAAAGAACGGTTATCGGGTGGCGGTATGTATTGACTACGAAAGTTGAATGATGCCACCCGAAAGATCATTTTCCTCCGCCGCTTATTGACCAAATGCTTGAAAGGTTAGCCGGCATGAATACTACTGCTTCCTTGATGGCTTTTCGTGATACTTCCAAATTCCATTGCCCTCAAGATCGTGAGAAAACTACATTTACATGTCCTTACGGAACGCTCACCACAAGCGAATGCCCTTCGGTTATGTAACGCACCCGCAACCTTTCAACGATGTATGATGGCCATATTCCACGAGTTAATTGAGGACAAGATGGAAGTCTTCATGGATGATTTCTGTTTGGAAATTCTTTCGACCTTTGTCTTTCCAACCTTAGGAAGATGTTGAAACGATGCGAGGAAACTAATTTGGTTTTAAATTGGGAAAATGTCATTTCATGGTAAAAGAAGGAATTGTCTTAGGGCATAAAGTCTCGGGAATGGAATTGAGGTCGATAGAGCAAAATCAAGCAATTTCCAAACTCCCTATCCTACTACCGTTAAAGCCATTCGCAGCTTTCTTGGTCATGCGTGTTTTATCGAAGGTTTATTAAAGATTTTTCAAAATTGCCCGCCAATGACACAGCTTCTTGTTAAGGATGCCCTTTGATTTTTCCGAGAATGCAAGGAAGCATTTAACCGACTAAAGAAAGATCTCACTCAAGCACCTATAATGGTCACCCCGATTGGTCTCACCATTCAAATCATGTGTGACGCTAGTGATTATGTTGTCGGCGCGGTGCTCGCCAAAGGAAGGAAAAGCATTTTCAACCAATCTACTATGCTAGCAAAACCATGAATGTAGCACAAGAGAACTATACAACCACCGAGAAAGAACTTTTAGCCGTTGTTTTTGCCTTCGACAAGTTCGTGCAATATCTCGCTCTTCTAAAATCGCTGCCTTCACCGATCACTCCGCCTTACGCTATTTGTTTTCAAAACAAGATGCTAAACCCCACCGATTAGGTGGATCCTATTACTTCAAGAATTCGACATTGAAATTCGAGATAAAAAGGGTGTCAAAATCTCGCCGATCATCTATCACGCTGAGAACCCCGATCTTGAGAAGTTAGATCACACCGAGATTCGCGACTTTTTCCCGAGGAACGGCTAATGGCGATTAAGGAAATTGAGCCATGGTATGCGGATTATGCTAACTACCGTCCAAAGAGGGTTTTGCCAAATTACATGACCAAGCAAGATAAAAGAAGTTCTTCACTACGCTAAAACATTACTCGGATGAACCCTTCCTATTCCGATATGTCCCGATCAAATCATTCGACGCTATGCGGCCGGTAGAGAGATTGATCGAGTTCGAAAGAATGTCATGCGGGACCATCTCGAGGACATCACGGTGTGAATATCACGGCACGAAAGGTTTTCGACGCCGGATTCTATTGGCCTACTGCTTTTCGAGACGTTAAGAGATTAGTTCAAATGTGTGATGCATGCCAACGATCGAAATATTTCGCGACGGATGAGTCACCTCGTAACTATATCCAAGTCTCGCAAATATTTGACGTTTGGGGAATAGACTTCATGGGACCCTTTCCATCTTCCGGAGGAAATGAATACATTCTCGTAGCTATCGACTATGTATCCAAATGGGTAGAGGCTCAAGCCCTTAGAACTAATGATGCGAGGGTAGTTATTCACTTTCTTAAAAAGCTCTTCGCACGATTTGGGATTCCCAAAGCATTAATCGATGATAGAGGACTCACTTTGCAATGCTCAAATGGAAAAGTGATGAAGAAGTATGGCGTCCCACATAGATTTTCTATCGCATATCATCCTCGCACAAATGGACAAGTAGAAAACACAAACAGGCATTAAAGCGGATACTTGAAAAACGGTCCACCAAAATAGGAAAGATTGGGCATTCAAACCGGATGAGGCACTCGGGCATTTAGAATCGCTATAAAACACCTATCGGACAACCCTTTTCGCTCGGTATACGGAAAGGCTTGCCACCTCCCTATCGAACTTGAGCAGAAAGCATATTGGGCACTTAAGGCCTGTAATATGGATTATTCTCAAGGTGGTCAAATCGGTTCTTACAACTTCAAGAATTGGATGAACCGAGGTCGAAGCGCATTTAATCATCAATCACTTACAAAGAAAGGGCAAAAGATGGCATGATCAACTAATAAAGAATCCTAAAGAGTTTTTGGAAGGGATAAGGTGCTCTTGTATAATTCAAGACTAAGATTATTCCCGGAAAACTCAAATCCAGTGGTATGGACCCTTTTCAAGAAAAAGCAGATGAGCAATGGGCGGTGGTGCTACTAGACCATGATGGAAGAGAATTCACCGTTAATGGGCAACGGTGAAGCATTATCAATTGGATAATATTGAAATGGTGAACGATGAGGATATTGTTTTAGAAGAAGAGGCGGTGGTGAGGCAACGAGAGCACGACTACGAGTCTAGCTACAAGACTCTTAAATAAAGAAAAGCGCTTCGGGAGGCAACCCATGCTTAATTGTTTGCTTGTTAGTGTCATATATCTTTTATTAATTGTTTATCCTCATGTTTAAATTTGTAAAATGCTTTATTTTGTTTTTAACCTCGCCTTAATTGCATATAAAGGTATTTTACATAAGGGATAAGTGTAGGAGGATTACACACGCTTTCAAAAGAAACGTAAACATGAGAATAACAATTAACTAAAAGATATTTATGTTTGTTTGTTCGAGTCAAATGCTTGTATCGAGTCATAATGGATGTTTTTGCGTAAATTTTTCCGATTCTAAAGATGTAAATTTTCCGTAATTTTTCCGTAAAATCGCACCGCTTTTTTTGTCAGATAACCGACGGCGTCAGATTGCAACCGACGGCCGTGAAGGAGTAAAACATCGATTACTTTTTCTCGCTTTCGAGCTACTTATAAATTTTTGGAATTTTCCGTGTCTTAATTTTCTTAGAAATTCAGTAAACATCCATTCCACAAGCATTATATCCTAGTTTAAATCGAGTCTTATATATATTATTACCACCGATTTTACGCGAAGGTTTCGCTTTGTTTTCTTCAAGTGTGCAGTTTAGTTTGTCAAGAAGAAGTTACATAAGATTGGAAGGAGCTTTTCACGCAATAATTCTTCTTGAAAAGGATTTAACCACCACTTTACACGGATCCTACCGAGCTAATCGTGGAGTATTAGTTTTTTCGCTTTTAATTACCTTCCATTATCATAACTTTGATATTTTCGGGAACATTGGGGACAATGTTCATTTTAAGTGTAGGAGGGAAAATAAAACGGAACTTTGAAACTATGCTTATCCTTGATTATTTGCTTTGTCCAATTGCATTTGTGTAATAAACCATGAGAAAATGTCGGTTAGGGTAATTTTGGCACCAAATTTAAAATTTTTCATGACATATAGGAGTGGGCCATTAGTCTTAACAAAAGCGCCTCATGGATAGGAAGTTGCATGACTAGCACAAAACCCTTTACCACCCAAATTCCACCCAAAATGCGAGGATCGCCTTAGATTAGTAGGAATTAAAGCATTCATCTTCAATGCTTAGAGTGTGAACCGTAGTATATTAGATTCTAGAACTTGTTTTGTGATGCATTCCGAGATCGCAAGTGAGGCTACACTTGTGTAGTTAGGAATAACTAAATGATAAGAGGCATTAGGATAACCCTTGTTTGATACCCGTAATATAATTACTTCTTCCACATCGGTTGAGTAATTCCCCACACCCTTTGCGTTGTACTCATCTTTAGTACACGATACCCTAGTTAACCCCTCGAGCCTATCCTTTTCGCGGTTCTCGTGATGTTTCGGTTTTTCCGAATATCAATGAAGAGCATTGTTTACACCCCACCCCAAATATACACCCAAATCGCCTTAGCCTACCCTTATGCACTCACTTTTAGTGCAAATGTTTGTTATCACCCTAAACCCTTAGTTCAATTATCCGTTGCTTGCATGAGTTGCTAAGTCGAGTCATATCCTTTGTATACGCTTTGGGACGATTGGGATTCATGGAAAAGTTAAAGTTTATGAAATGACGGAAGGGAACGTTAAATTCAAATTCCCTTTGTTTGCATAATAATGTACCCCAAGTGTTTTGATCTTTTCAATTCGGGTCAAATTAGTGTTAGAGTAATAAAACTCAAGTGTAGGGATGTGCCTATAAACCCTATCATTTTGATGTTACCATAGAGGATGGTAGAGTAAAAGTGTATGAAAAAAAAAAAAAAAAAAATAAAAAAAAAAAAAAAAAAAATAGAGAAAAAAAAATAAGTAAAAAAAAAAAAAAAAAAAAAAAAAATATATATACGGCTACCATCCTACATCTATCCTTTAAATTTATGTTTGTTTATTTCGCTACCTAGAGTTTTAGAGTGTCGAGTCTTGGCTTAGCAACGCCATTCTTCGTATGCATTTAACATAGAGATTTTTGACTTGCCACCACTAAATAGCCTATCCCACCAAACCCTTGTTTCCTACCGTAAGCCTAACATTACAACCCTTTAAAAGACCTCTTTGATAGTCTTTCCTAGGTGCTTACGCCAAAGCGATGGAGGTTTGATCTATTCTCAAGCCTATGGTAATCTATGTACTAGGACCGTTAATGAGTGTTTATCTTCCATTTCCTATTTGTTATATTTCATATATACACCCGAGAGAGATGCGAGTATCCAAACACCCCATGTGAGGTGCTAGTATGTAATTTCCGTGCTTGTTATGACTTTTATGGGCTTATATGTGTTGTGGACCGCTTTGAATTAATGCTTCATGACCCCTAACTTATAAATTAATTGGTTAAAGCACATTTGCTTGAGGACAAGCAAATAACAAGTGTAGGGATATTTGATAAGGTTTTAAAAGGTACCATTTTGAGGGTCGTTTAAGTCCTTATTTGATCACTTTTGTATCCGTTATTGCTTAATATCGCTCCTTTTCACTTTTAGGTCTCTTGAAGGCAAAATGCTGGAATGGCACTTATTTGGACGAAAAGGCGCGAATATATGAAGAAAATGGCCAAAGTCGAATCGAGACACTCAAAGTCACCGAAATGTAAGGCGACGGCGCAGTGTTAATTGCGACGCCGTCGAGGATTTTTGTGACGATACAAGAGCAAAACTCCTATTTTCAAGTGACGACGCTTGCTTTAAAAGAGTAGGCCGTCGCTACTCGACGGCCTAGATGCAACCCGCACGACGCCGGTCAAGAGGACGGCGCCACACGACATAAGGTGACGCCGCCGCAAGGTTAACGCGCCAAGACGAAACCCTAATGACGGCGACACGACGGGCCACGAAACATAAGGTGACGCCGTCGATATGTAATCTTATATATAGAATCCGAATTTTTCGCTTTTAGGAGAGTCTTTTGGAGTGAAAACCTAAAACCGAACCTAAGGTGTCTTGTACAAGATTTTAGGGTTTTAAACCCTATCTTACATCAAGATAAGTATTTACTTCATTAATTCAATTATGTCTTTGATTATTTGTGTGTATGCTTGCATGTTCTCCATGTCCCGCTAATTTATTTGTGTGTTTGCTTAGGAAGTATGAAACTTAATTATTGAATATTGATTGGTTGTTTCTTATCTTAGTTGATTAATGATCTAGTAATGCGATAGGTCATTCGTTGTGTACTTAATGCTTGATTCATCTTTGTGAACCTTAGAATATGATTACCCGAGTAGTTGTAGGCTAAATTATCCAAAGAGTGCCTTAGAGTAAGAGTTTATCATCCCTAGTGGGTTTTGTAGACGAGACCCTTTGGTAAGTTCAAAGAGTTGGGAGAAACGATACCCTACAACTTTAGACACACAACGCAACTAAGAATAAGGACGTGACAACTCAACCATCAATAGGAGATAATTAAGGAGTAGTACAACCTAAGTAAACACATCTTTAAACTATCATACGAGCACACATTAATTAGACATAGACTCCCACAACCTTAGTTTAGATAATTAGATAATAGTAGAGTAATCGGTAGAAATACCAACCCCCAAATCCAATACCCGAGATTCGTACCTTTCCATTTCATAAAATATAAAAATACAAAAATAATCTTCCTCAACCTTAACCTTAGCGTAGTAACTTCTTACTAGCATTCCTATTCCCCAGAGAACGATATCAATACCCGTGGCTTACCCTAATTACTACACTACAACGATTAGGTTCATCGCTAGGTGTTATAAAACTTGCTCAAGAAAAGGAAGTTTCCTTGACCCCGAACGACGCGTGTGGCGTTATCAACACAACCAAAACCGAGATCTCGCTTTTGATATTTTACTTACATCGGTTTGAGTCATTTTGTGGATCTATGATGAGTTTGTCTCGAGTGATTGACCCTTATAGTGTCTTGATGCATCTTTAGTAACACTCGACATGGACGAGATCCAGATATAGCTTGATTTTATTTTCGTGAATGATAGTAGTTTGAGTCTTGTGATTGAATGATGAGATTAATGTTGCGGATTTGTTGTCGATGTCACACCCCAAAATATCGCAATGAACGAGCAGTGTCATTGGGTATGACGTCATAGCACAAAGTATGGATACGTAAAACGCACCTCTATAATGAGACGCTTTGAAAAGTTTACCATTCGATAAATAAGTTAAAGTTTACACAACAAGAATTCACAAGGTTTGATAATACATAAAGAGTTTACAAAACATGTCGAATGGTAATTGTTAAAAGCACGAGACTCCAATGTATGCCATGCACCCAAAACTCCGTGAAATGCTATCACCTTAAGACCGAGATAAACATGCTAAAAGTGTCAACACAAGGTTGGTGAGTTCATAAGTTTGTAATAAAATGATTTGAAATACTTTGAGAAATGTTCACACAAAGAAAGGCATTGTAAATCCACTCGGCCCAAGTTCCGCCCATACAAAACTTGCAACCTGTGTTCACAACCCACCGCCTAAAATAGAATGACAATCATGAATATGCAATATGGTAGCTAATAGTATAAATGTCACCACAAGGGTCTTCCAACAACTCGTGTTGATGTTCCTCCAACGCCACGTTGGGATGTATCCATAAAATGGCCTTCCAACATATAAATGCCGGATGTTCCTCCAACGACTCACGCTGGGTCAGATCCAAACTAATGGCCTTCCAACATATAAATATTGGGATGTTTGTTTAAGTCTAATCACTACACGCACCAAGTCTAGAGTATATGTAATGTTGTTTGGCAATAGAGTTTAAATGTTTTGATAAATAAGCATGTATCTCGCCCCAAATAGTTTATAAGGATTTAAACGAGTAAAAGCGGGTATGAACTCACCGGTGTGATTGATATGCTAACAAAATGAAGTGCACGAAGTGAGACTCGAAACTATCCGCGACCTAGAATGAATGTTATGATATGTTGATGAGTTATGATGTAATGTTATGCATGCATTTCAGTATGTTATTTATACCATTTGTGAGTTTTGAAAATAATACTTATCGTCGAAAAATACACTTTTGACGCCTTGACCATTCTTAAATTACTTTACAAGTGTTTACGCCAAAATGTCATCCTACAATAGTTTTGTAATGATTTATTGTGAAATTTTAACTTTTATAAGAAAAGTACTCCATTTTTGTTCTCCAATATATTTGTTCTCCAAATCTTTTAGCTCTTCAAATATTTTAGTTCTCCAAATGGTTTTGGTTCTCCAAACTTTAGTTCTCCAAAAGTAGTTCTCCAAAAATAGTTCTCAAGTATTTTAGTTCTCCAAAACTTGTTCTCCAAAATCTTTTGTTCTCCAAAATAGTTCTCCAAAACTAGTTCTCCAAAATCTTTTGTTCTCCAAAATAGTTCTCCAATATTTTAGTTCTCCAAAACTAGTTCTCCAAAAATAGTTCTCAAGTATTTTAGTTCTCCAAAACTAGTTCTCCAAAATAATAAAGTTACGGCAATTTATGAAAACGTGTATATCTTGGTCGTTTCAAACTGCTTTCACGTATTATACGTCCTTAGCTTCGTATCAAAGTATACTAATATATTTTTGATAAGTCGAAATAATTTGTGAAGCTTAGGACTGCTTTTGACTCGTACAAAACTAAAATAGGTTGCTGAAATTTCGTAAAATATATATTTCGTCGTCAAACTTGAAAAATTCATAACTTCTTCATTATAACTCCGCTTTAATCCGCTCAAGCCGCCACGGATTCGCTTTTAAAGTATATTTTCTAATTATCTAGGCCAAAATTCGTGCTCATCCGTCGGATTTTCCAGAAAAACAAAATAAGGACAGACCACTTTTAATACTTGTCGAAAATAGTTTTTCTCGTACTAAACCTATTCCAATCCCTTCAAATCAACTCCAAAGCTATTCTAATCCTACCATACACCTTCTTAGGGTGTCATGGATTCCTAGACATCATCAAGACCAATATATAACAAGGGAATAATTATAGGATGACCTTTATGTATATATAACACTAAAAATCATGTAAAAATGGTATAAATCAACATAAGTCTTGCATGCTTGCTATGAAAATGATAAAATACTTATGAAATGAAAAGGAAAGCTGTAAAATGATAGTAATATGCTTACAAGTAAACTTGATGAGGTGCAAAGAACAAAGGATTAACTTAAACACCCTAGGTTTTTATTTCAAAACATTTAATAAGAGTGTGATCTAGATTGTATATACTTGAGCTTGAGAAAAATTTTGTGATCCCTTGTACTCCTATAGTATAACCGGTTTTGGGAAGGAAGAAACAAAGAGAGAACTTTTCTTGACTTGAACTTGAATGATTGAGAATGAATTATGAAAGTGAGGTTGAGTAAAATTTTCAATATGTAAGAAAGACTTTGCAAATCAATTAATGATTTACCCTCCCCCATGACCGGTTTTGGGGGATGTATCTTCAAAATACATTTTTTTTATATAATGTATATATAAATCATAAGTAGTTGTAGGTAAAATAATTATAAGTTAAAGTAACTTGTAAATTGTATATACATTTGTGCATCTAAGGTAGTTTTAGGTAAAAGTAATTTTTAATAGATCAAAGTAAAGTATAATGAGATCATAAAATTGTAAAATACATTTCTTGTAAAATTTGAGTGATATAATAATTATCGCGTAGTTTTAAGAAAAGCGTCGAATAATATAAATTTAACGATTTATATACAAAATAAATTTAAAACACTAGGTAAACTCAAAATATTGTTTTTATAAACTAAATGTAAGTATAAAAATATATCGGGATCATTTTGGAAGTATCGATTAAATGTTCAAAATAATTAATTACGCGATAGCGTTTATTTAATAAGAAAATAACGCTTAATGAAAAATGCAAAACCATGCACGAACCGTTATGAAATGATGAATATGGAGTATGTGAAATGACCGAAATTGAGAATTGTGACATCGTAAGATGTAGATGTTTGAAGAATTGGTTGATGTTGATACCAAATTGTGATACGGATGTAGATGTTTGTAGAATTGGTTTAATGATGTATGTTGATGTAGATGCTTGTAGATTGTGATATAAATAGTTGTGTTTGTAGAATGTTGATGTTGTGTTTGTTGAGATGGTTGATTCACAATTCTTCTTCTCCAAAATGCATTTTGTTGATGTCAGTTTAGTGATACGGTTCTTGTATAAATTGCTTTAGAGTCAAAATGCATTAAAACTTCTTCTCCTCCTTTCAAAACGCACTCATCTTGATATTTGACAAACCGCAACCCCTTATAATCAGCAGAATAAGTGATTTTGACAAACCGCAACCTAATTTAGATTCAAACCGCATCCTTCAAAACGCAACAATATTCACTTCAAACCGCATCAGTATAGAGTCAAACCGCACAACATGATTTTTTAATACCAAACCGCAACCAGTTTATGTCATCAAACCGCATTCAGGTAGTCAAAACGCATTTGAGTGTCAAACCTCACTTGAGACATTGAATCTGGACAAACAAATGTAACAAACCGTTGTTGAGCAAACCGCACCAATGAACAAACCGCACCTAAGAAGTTCTTCAAACCGCTCTGAAGAACGTCCTTCTTACTGACCCAAATCGCAGTCAAGAACTAGGTTCAAACTTAGTCAAAAACACCAGCATAATACCCAGAATCTGAATAAAAACTTCTTTCAAAACAGATTCATAATGTATTAAAACCAGCAGATTAAACATCAAAACATTTTAGAACTTCTTCAATAACACCAACAATTTTAAAATCAACTTAAAAATCAGGTTAAGCTTTTAACACCAGAATCGAAAACTCTTTAAAACTGCTTACAACCAAGTTCAATCTGCTTAACGACCACACATAAACAAACATTAACAAACTGTATACAAGACGCATCAAAACGTCATAAAAACCGTGTCAAACCGCATCAAACAAAACCGCACAAAACTTGATACCAAAAGTGTAACCCGTTTACATACAAACAACATAGCCTTGGCTCTGATACCATTTGTAGGATCATTCTTTCTATGTTGTTTGATGATTCGGGTAGTCTAGGATGGTGGAAGAACATGTTAGCCATTGTAGAGAGAGAAAGTGTAGAGAGGTATTTCTTAGAGAGAAAGTAAAGGAAAATGTAAAATTAGATTAGAAGCACCACCTCTTCCCAAATGGGAAGAGGTATTTATACTACAAACTACACGCCTTCCGCTTGGGGCATGGATCGTGCATCTGGTGGGTAAATACCGTCCGTCCTCCACGTTGTTGCTCTAAACTAACTAACTAACTAAATAACTAGTAAATAACGTAATGTCTACGAGCTAACATATGCTAGACTATAGTTGGGGTGACGACTCTTCAACATGAATTTCTAAATCCCAACAAAAATTCGGCAAAATAAAATGATGAAATATACCTTCATATTTGCAGACTACATTGGGTGTTACATAAATTTAGGAGAAGTTGAGAAGATTGGAAATCCTAACAAGAACCAGTATCTGATACGAAGAATCAGAATCGAAAATCTCAAGTAAGCATCTTCACTAAACCTACAAACCATTTTTACACAAAACATGTTACATTACACTAATATCATGTACATTTAAAAAATACAATATAAACAGTCGCAACTTTGTGGAACTCACCTTATGGGATCACCTTGTACAAACTTTCCCAAAAGATGCCATTGACAAGCTTGAAAGGCCAATTATAATAGCTGTTTCATCCTGTAGAGTATCAAAGTATCAAGACAGAGGTATGTTAATATAAAACAATATACACTTACATATAATTTACAACCAAAATAAATATAAATTTTTCATTTACAGCTTTGCAGCTATCTTCAACACCAGGAAGTTACTACTACATAAATCCAAAAATTCCACAGCTTACCCATTATCAAGCACAGTAAGACTTACATGTTTAGTTGCTACTGTATATACCACAATATTTTTTTTAAACCTAAAATAGTATATACATTCAACATGTACAAGCAACTATATGAACATAAAGCACTTCTGGATGTAATCAGATATCGCTTAAATGACACAGAACAAGAGAAAAAAAGAAATCGATTCCCTCTCTCGCAACTCCTTGCTCAAAATCCAGAACCCTATCAAGTAAATTGTTGCAAAACATACCATTATAATGCATTCCTAATAATAGATTCATACAACTACTTATTTTAACAACTGACAACAAATAAATACATGGTGTACGTTTCACTTGAGAGGGAACCATTATAGGTCTCAACACAGAACGTGATTGGTACTATATTTCATGTAATAAGTGCAGCATCAAGGATAAAGAAAACAATGAAGTATATGAATGTAGAGACCATGGAATTCTGGAATCGACAGTTTACAGATAACAGTATTACCAATTAAAATTTTAAGTTTTTACAAACTGCGATTTAACTAACTCATATATAAAGATACAATTTCAAAGTATTTATAACAGATACAACCGAAACGTCACAGTTTACTTTTTTCACACCAAAAGCATATACAATTGTTGGAATTGACTGCCTCAGTTTGGTGAAATCAGTTGCCGACCCAAACCCACGCATTTTCCCAGAAAAAATTCAAAACATCATTGGCCAACAACATATATTCCAATTTTACTTTAGTCCTACTTGCAAGGAAGGCGCAGTGGAATTTATCCTTAGTGACATCTTGGATAACCAGCAACCAGAAGAACAGATTGAAGACCAATCTCACAGTAAAGAAAAAAAACTCAATAAAACTATTTCTCAATTTTATGCTAAAATTATACAACCCTTAAAATGCTAACCACATCATGTGCTTACTACAGGTATGACAACATCATCACATACATCCGCTGTTATTGAGTATACACCATCAATGCAGACTCTCTTGGACAAAGCAGAACCATCAAAACAAGGCGAAGTCAATGTTCAGGTAAAACAAAAATTTAACAAACGTAACTGGTCAATTTTTTTTTCTTGCTAAAATTATGTTATAACACAACCACGACTAGAAACATCAATGGGTCTACAGTCGTGGGGTGATGCTTCGGTGTACCTCAGCGACTCACCTGAACCGTAGATGTACTTCCGTATATCGTGTTAGCCTTCTTGAGGGCATCCAGTTTCAGGAACAGCCTATGCTAGAATTAGAGACGTGTTTTCACATTATGTTGTTGACACACTCGAAGTTCGAACTTGTAAGTGCTGGAAATCCCGCTAAGGAGATTTCTTTCAAGAATCGAGTCCTCGAATATGTGGGTCATTACTTGAACTTGTTCAATGTAATGCCAACCGTCCCTTACGGATTCGGACGGTGATTCGCCCGACCAAGGTGAATGGAATCAAGACATTCATCAAGAGAACAATTGTAGTAGTCAATTCTTTATGAAAAGATTACGATGATCAATTGGTGTTCATGATCAGCACGGAGATGTCACTGGCGATGGATGCTCGTGGGAGGAAGAGATCGTCCGATTCTCCACATGCTCATACCAACAACATCACAAAAGAAGTTCTCTCAAAATAAAAGGAAACACACACCATAATGACTCTTCATCTAATCAAAGAATCAACAAAGTTATAAAGACTCGAGAACTACTTCACATCCGGAATTCATTGTCAAATGAGAGTGTGAGCATGTTGGAGAAAGACGTGAGACGCTTAGAGCAACGGTCGACCAGAATGACAACAACATACTATCATAACCACCATAAAGAACAAAGAATTAAAAGAACAAAGAAAACAAGATCCCTACACTGGGAGATTGTTTGAATCAAGGCACTTCTTCTCACAAGAAAGAAGAATGTCAAGACGCCAAAGCAACTATTACATCAAGACCAACAACGCTTTAAATTATTTAAGTCATTAATTACCAACACTTAGGGGAGATTGTTGGAATCACTCCTAAACTATATTTCAAGTGTTTGTAATTAACATGTAATAGGTTGCTTAATTAGGCTTTTATGTTAGTATTTAAGGCAAGGCTTATGTAGAAAGCCCATAAGCCTTGGCCCATATCCAATAAGGAAGGAAGGGACTAGAAGTGTTGCCCTAGCTCCCTTCCCCTATAAATACCTTTGTAAACCTTCATTTGAAGGTTGGTTGTTCATCTCATTCAAATCCTACGCATAACTCTTCATATATCATTCGTGTTTTGTGTGTTTTGTTCAACCAATCTTTCTTATCTCTATTTCTTTACATATTGATGCTTGTGTTACAAACATGGGAACCTAACAATAAGACACTAACCACATCATTTACTATCTACAGATGTTATAACAACAACAGCAGACATTCCTGAAATAATTGAAACACCAACCAAAGACAAGCCAATTGAACAACACTCATCAGGTAAGAACCATTTTTATAAAATACACCGTTTATTGAAATATTAAATGTAAACCAAAGCTAATGGACACTGTTAATACAAATATCGTCATTAAACGTTATTTATATTATATGATCTTTACCTAAGTTTTGTTAACGACAAAAGTAAATTTCATTTTTGTAAAGTATAAAGCTTGTCAAGATTAATAGATATTAAAACAAGCTTTCCTTAAATAAAGTCTCCATCACTCAAGCATTTACATTTTGATTAGTCATGTATCAATTAACTTTGATATCCTTCTAAACCATAATGTGTGTCAACATTTTTAGAACAAGATATTTTAGTCTCTTAACACAACATTGCATATGTATTTACTTTTAACATATTACTTCTAAAAATAGAAAACAACATATGACATCATGGCTTGCATCACATTGAAATCTCTAGAAGATTTCATAGAATATTTTGTTTAGATTTGGATTCTACATATCTTACATGATCTTGGTTAGATTTGGTTGACTTTGAAAAGATCTTTGTAATCTTGTCAGTCGATGGCAAGGAACCAAAAATACTAGGCGGAACCCTTTTTGGTTCCGTGGTCCGTGGTCACTGCAGATCACTTTGGCCTATAAATAGCAAGCCAACCCAAGTTGTTTTCTCATCCTTTTCTAGCATAATCACATACATTCCTTATCTCTATTACTTCTAACTCAGTTTCATTTCATTCTAGTGATCCTCTTTTGTAGCAAAGAAGATCAAGGCATAATCAAGCTTCAACAAATAGTTGGAAGGCTTGTTTGTTTTGTTGTTGTATGATCTAGTCTTGTTCATACATCATTGTTGTACCAAACCATCTTAAACCTCTACGTGTGATTGGTTAGTATTTTAGTCCTCAAAATAAATAGTGTGTGGGAGTGGTTGTACCCTTGTAAAAGAACTCGACATCTAGCTTTGTGTCGGAAATATTGTGTAAGCGACGTGTAAAGGTTTTCTCCGCCGGTTAAAGGAGCTTGTTGATTAGTGAAGAGAACTCTCGAGTTGGAGACTCGAGGAGTGGAGTAGGCAAAGAAAAAGAGTCCTTGTAGACCGAACAACTATAAACAACTTTTCGTGGTTTGATTGTTTCTTTCCTTATTTACTCATTATACATTGCTTGCATATTGTCTATTCTTCACTAACATATCTTTGATCAATATCAATTGATCTTACAATAAGTTTCAAAACAAAGATTTAAACGGTAAACTATTCAACCCCCTTCTAGTTTTTCACAATTGGTAGCAGAGCCTCGTTGCTCAAGAATTTCTAAAATACATTGTATTTTATAAACTTAAAACGATCCATGGATTTTGAAAACTTTAAAGAAGGGCAATCTATGCAAAGAACACCACTCTTTGAAACCAATGGATTTATCTATTGGAAAAACCGTTTTGAAACATATGTAAAGTCAAAAAATATAGATATTTGGTTTGTTATCATTAAAGGTGATTTTAATCCTACAACAAAAGATATTTCAAGTGATGAACAAAAGAAATTAATAGCTAAAAATAATGAAGCTAAAATGATGCTTTATAATTCCTTGCCTAGAAAAGAATATGAAAGAATTTTTATGTGTGAAACCGCAAAAGAGATTTGGGAATCTTTAATTATTACACATCAAGGAAATTAACAAGTCAAGGATAACAAAATTGATCTTATTATTCAACAATATGAACAATTTGTTATCTCTGAAGATGAAACCATTGATTGTGGATTTGCTCGCTTTAATACGATTGTTGCTTCTCTTAAAGCACTTGATGAAACTTTTCGTAGTAAGAATTTTGTCGAGAAATTTCTTAAAGCACTCCATCCGGGTGGAGAGCAAAAGTAATGGATATTGAGGAATCAAAAGATCTCTCAATAATGTCACTTGACGAGCTAATTGGAAATCTCAAAGTACACGAAATGGTGATGGAGAAAGATTCGGAGATCAACAAAGGAAAAGAGAGAAAGTCAAACCGTTGCTCTAAAGGTAAGAAGGAATCTAGTGATGATGAAGAATCTCGCTCGGATAGTGAAGATGAGGAGTATGCTATGGCCGTTAGAGATTTCAAAAAGTTTTTTAGAAGAAGAGGAAAGTTCGTAAGGCAACCCTAAGATGAAAAGAAGTCATTCCGGAAAGACCGAGATGACAAAAAGGGAAAAGGTGAAAGGAAGTGCTTTAGATGCGGTGATACAAGTAATCTAATAGGAGATTTCCCCAAGCCACCTAAAAGCAAAACTCAACGAGCTTTTGTAAGTGGTGCTTGGAGTGATAGTGAGAATGATGAAGAATCAAGCAAAGATGAGATCGCTCTAATGGCACATGAATCAAACGAGGTACATCCGACTCATCTTACTCTTCTATTGATGATGACACTTTGAAATAACAATATAATCAATTGTGTGAGCTTAACTTAAAAATCATAACTAAAAACAAGTTTTTAAAGACTAACAAGGAATTTTTAGAAAACGAAATTTATAAGTTAAAAGGAAAGGCAAAACGATTAGAAAAGGGCAAAACAAATGACGATGGTTGTAAATCATGTCAAGAGCTTAGTCTTGAAATAGAAAAGCTAAAACTCACACAAGAAGTTCTCATCGAACATAACTCTAAATTTAAAATATTTAACAAAAACATTTCTTGTGCCGATGAAATAGTTAGAATTCAAAAAGTACCAGGAAATACAAGTTGATTAGGTTTTAATGAAGTAATGATTCCAAGTAGTCAAACCAAAACGACCGAAAAAGACAAACAAACTGTCACATCTCCTACAGTACAGCATGGACCAGACGGATCCAAAATTTTGGTTCCGTCCGTTGACAAAATTGGAACATGTTTGCAAAACGGACCGTAGTGAACTTGTCAAGGTAACAAAGAAAACCAATGATGTTGTTAAACTAAAACCTACTGTTACATTAGGAGTAGGACTTGCTAGAAACGAATTTAGATCTAAAACTACTCAACAATGGCTTAAAACACCTATTGCCAAACGCCCCTTTCCCAAAAGCAACTACAGCATACAACCAACTATCAACATATCGGTTGAAATCTAAACTACCCTAGACCATATCAAACTCCAAATTATATGCTATGGAACCCTTACCAATCATTTCCATACATGAACCAAGTAAATGGTATGTTTAACCCAAACGGACCCATGAGATATTGGGGGCCAAACGCTTGAGTTATTTGTGTCATAGGTATGCTTGAAAGTTGGCTTAGAACCTGATGAATGGAGAAAAGATAGTGGATGCTCAAGACACATGACGGGTAGCAAAAGTCTCTTCTCAACATACCAAGAGTATAGGAGTGGCAATTCTCGACACGACACGATAAACGACCTGAACCCGACACCCGCTTGGGTTGAATAAACGGTTCGGGTGTTTGGGTTGAGTAAGTATTAAACAGTCAACCCGTGAACCCGTTTAAGTATATAAGATCTTAAAAATAAAATATATAACATGGTTTTTATGTTAGATGTAGATTAAATGTATTTGTCATTTACTTAGTATTAGTAAATTATAATTTTATACCTTAGATATCATGAAAATTGATGCTTATAATTCAGAAATTTATCGCATAGTTATTTGTATGTAATTCTTATCATATTTAAGACCCTTATATCATTTTTTCCATTTAAACTAGTTGAATCGACCAACCATCAGCTTTATTACTGCTTGACATATTTACTTAAATGGGTTAAACGGGTTTCAAATGGGTTACACGTGTTATGCAGGTGTGGGTTAGGGTTGAGTTTCTTGACATGATTAATAAATGGGTCATGTTTGGGTAAAGGCTATTCTAACCCGCCAACACGCGAACCCGAATAGGTTAACACGAACACGACTCGATTGCCACCCCTACAAGAGTATGACGGAGGTAATCTCACTTTTGGTAGCAATCTCAAAAGCAAAATCATTGGCAAAGGTACGATCGCTCATAACTCCTAACTATTGAAAATGTTGCTCATGTTGATAGGTTAGGATTTAATCTACTTAGTATTATCCAACTATGTGATAAAAAGTATAAAGTACTATTTGAAGAAAATGGTAGTAAAATACTAAAAGATGGTATCACCATAGCTAAAGGAGTTAGGAAAATAACATATATGTCATGAAAATAGATAGAACATCTAAAGACAAACTTTGCCTAACAACCTTAGATGATAACTCTACTCTTTGGCATTGAAGATTAGGTCATGCTAATATGAGACTCATCCAAAACCTATCCTCAAAAGAGCTAGTTAGAAACCTACCCAACTTAAAATATGACCAACACATTTGCGACGCTTGCAAAATTGGTAAACAAATTCATAGTAGCCATAAGGCTAAAAACATGGTTTCCACATCTAAGTGTCTAGAGCTTTTGCATATGGACTTGTTTGGTCCATCCGCTATAAGAAGTTATGAAGGGAACCTCTACACTTTAGTCATAGTAGATAATTACTCAAGGTTTACTTGGACAATGTTTTTGAAAACTAAAAATGAAACTTTGGTAAATTTGAAATACTTAGTAAGAAAATTCAAAATCAACTAGGTGTTAACATTGTGTCGATCCGAATGATGATGGTCGCGAGTTCGACAATGAAACACAATTTGGAAACTTTTGTGATACAAATGGTATAACACATAACTTCTCGGCCCTCGAACACCCCAATCTAATGGAGTTGTAGACGTAAAATACCCCAATCTAATGGAGTTGTAGACGTAAAAATAGAACTATTCAAGAAATGAGTAGAACAATGCTAAATGAACAAAACATACCTCAAAAGTTTTGGTGTAACGCCGTTGATACTTCCACTTACATTTTAAATAGAGTTTTAATACGTCCTTTCTTGAACAAAACACCCTATGAATTATATAAATGGAAAAAATCCGACTTTAGGATATTTTAGAGTGTTTGGATGTAAATTTTCATCCTTAATACCAAAGACTATCTCACCAAATTTGACCAAAAGTCTTATGAAGGTGTGTTTCTTGGTTACTCACAAACTAGCAAAGCATACATAGTTTTAAACAAAGAAACAATAAGAGTCGAGGAATCGTTGAACATAAATTCGACAAAAGTCCACCTCCTCAAAGACATCACCTTTGGTAGATGATGACTTAGTTGAAAGTCAACTTGTTGAAAGTCAAGAAATAAATCAAAATGACAAGGAAGATGAACCATTAAATAAAGAAACTATAAACATAAAAAAATCCAAAAGTAATCCTTTAGAAAAAGTCATAGGACAATTAAATCAAAGAACATTAAGATCACAAGCCCAAAATCAAAGTAACTACTTTTGCTTTATATCGTCCGTTGAACCGAAAAACATAAACGAAGCAATAAAAGATGAATCTTGGGTAATTGCTATGCAAGAGGAGCTATACCAATTTTTTAGAAATGATGTTTGGAAATTAGTTCCAAAACCTAAAAAACAAACTATAATTGGAACGAAATGGGTTTTTCGAAATAAAATGGACGAAAATGGTGTGTTGTCTAGAAACAAAGCTAGGCTTGTGATTGGTTGTGAAGTGAGTGGTGAAAAACACAATATCAACGTATATCAAAATAATCGTAAAATTCGACAAATCAACCCTTTAGGAAAAAGGTCAACGTGCAAACCTCACGGGTGTGATAAAGTGATACCGGAAGTGATTTCCCGGTCGTGTCCAAACGAGGTGTGAATGGAAGGATTCGTTGAGTTTCGTGATTTGAACTTGAATTGGATTTTAAAGATTTTGGATTTGATTACGGATTCTACAATTTAATGAACGGAAGGTAATTAAGGCAAGGAACCCTAATAAACTAAAATTAAACTATCACTAAACCTAAGGAATGATAAAACTAAGTTACACTAAGTCCTAGGGTGCGGTGTGAAACCAATTTTCCTACGATCTATTCGACTAAAATAATTTTAGGAAAAGCGGAATATTTTTGACTTTTAAATTAATTTCTACGAATTAAAAACGATTTAACACTAATTAATTTATTAAAAATACTAAACTAATCAAGAAAAATCTGAAATTTTACAGAAAACTACTTCAATCTATGCTGGACCTAGGAAAAATAAGAAAACAGGGCACTGTTTGGAGAAATAAGCAGAAAACAAGCTCAAAAGGGCTTAAAGCCTAAACTGCTAAGGTGACCTTAAGAGATTAATAATGCAACATATGACTGATAAAAGTCCCAAGGGCGCCTGGTTGTGATGTTTCGGGTTGTGAGGTGGGTAGCGTGGTTCGAGTCCCAATATGCCACTTTTGAAAACTATTTTTTTTCAACTTTTCTTATTGCAACTTGAAGAGCTTAACAAAATGAAGATTTTTATAGATATGACTTTTCGAAAGTTGAAACAAGCGCTTAGAAACCGCTATTCCAACAAGAGGTAAAAAAAAAAACAAGCACCCTTTTCAAGATTCAACTAAGCACTTGGCTAAATCATGTTTAAGTTGCATTTGAAACTTAAAGATTCGACAAAATAAGGAACTTTTGCAAGACTTATGCTTTGAACACTCACAATAAGCTACACAAACAAATTATAAGTGATTTTGGATGTAACACCAACTAACACCCCTGTTAAGCCAAATACCAAACACTCTTTATAGCTTTTAAGCAACCGAAAACCAATTTCTAGGCTACCGTTAGATAGATTAAGGCACACTCTAATCTAAAGTTCAAAATAAGCCAACTTTAACACCAAACTTAGTTGCAAAGGGTATAAGCACTTGGAAATTAAAGATACTCTAAAGCTAGAACAAGTTTAAGTTAAGTACAAATTAAACTAATAAGCAATAAGCTTGTCCTAATAAGCTCTAAAAGGATCCCTAATAAGCTAAGTTAAACTACACTAAGCTAAACTAACCTACTTATAACTTAATAAGAAGATTATAAAACTTAATAAGCTAAAACAACAAAAACAAATGGTGACTGTGGATCGAGATCAGGGTCACAGACAAGAATTGGTGAGGGCCTATTTGCGTTTTATTTATAAGCTAAAACATGGACCTCCAAACCAAGGAAAAGCTGCAAAACATAGTTAGCATAGTGGGTTATCAAAATAAGCTAAATTGAGACAACAAAAAGCATTACGACTTCAAAATAAGTCGAGATCGATGGTGCGCACCAAGATGAGAAGTAAATCATGATTTTGCACTTCACTTTTGACTAAACTAGAAGTAATCGAGGTGCATACAAACGAAACACAATGAAGTTGTGGATTCAAGGATTTGAGGAAAACAGGTTTTACACAATTTAAACATCAAGTGAGCCTATAAAACCCTCAAGTTCAAGAATCAGGGTCACTGTTGTACCTAAAAAAAGCAGATCAACTTTTTTTTTAGCAGACATGTGATTCCTTGTTAAAGCAATTGTGACCTTGCAAAACTTACTAATCATTTTGAAAGGAGTTTGACCTTGAAGGTCAAACGGTAAAAGGATTGGTTGAGACTCTAGACTACTTTAACCAAACACCCCTTATTGGTTTTGGAAGATTTTATCACCACATCTTTAAACTTAAAATCAGATAACCTTCAAATGAGATTAGCACTATTTTAACATAACACAAAGAAACATAAAACTAAAAGAAACTTTTCATTGATTTGAAGAAATTCATTACAAGAGAGAAAACAATAAAACTAAACTTTTAAAACTAAAACTAGGGTGCCAATGAATGGCTTACAAAGTTCCTATTTATACTAAACTAATAAGTCTTCAACTCTTGAGCTTGTGCTTCTCCGTGAGTGCAAACAAGCAAAGGATTCCACTTGTGCTTCTTTTGTTCAATCTTAGCCTTCCATCAAGTAGGTACAAGAGATTTAATCTAAGCCATCCATTGAGTTCTTTTGTAGCTGGATTGCCATGGTGGCGGTGGAAAAAGGGAGGAAAGGATTAGTGGGTTTGGGAGTTGTGATGTTTACGGGTAAAAGCTAGGCTTCGGTATTGTGAAGTGGAGGGAACAAGGGCACAGTAAAACATTTTTTATTATTTTTTCTCCTTATGTTCTGTGTGTTTGTTTTGGGCGGAAGAAAATGGAGAAGAAGGCGCGGGTGGGTTGGTTTATGTTATCCATTGACCGGTGGTGATGTTGGGTCAGCGGGTTGACCGGTCAAGGTATTGGACCGGGATTGGGTTGGTAGTATTGTTGGGCTTTGGTTAATATTAGTTATTGGACTTAAGGATTAAACATGGATACTTACAATACTTTAAGGACTAAAGATGTAAAATTTGAAAATCCAAGGACCACTCATGAAATTCTGAAAATGCTATCCAAGGACCAATCTTGTGAATTTCAAATAAGTTGAGGATTATTTTTGCCAATTGTGAAATTCCAAGGACTAAAATTGTAATTTTCCAAAATCCAGGGATCAAAACTGTAATTTCTCAAACTTTTGAAATTTTTCACCAAAGGACTAATTATGACAACTTATGATTTCAAAAGGACCTTTGGTGACTTTTCTTTAAAATACGTGCTCGTGGACTATTTCATCAATTTTGAAAGTCGGGGACCAAACCGCCAATTATGCAAACTTTGTTCGCTTTTCATCCGATTTTGATAATTTTGCATCCAAACATATAAAACACAATTTTGAGATATTTTCAGATTTTGATGCCTTCTGAGTGTTTTTAGATGTTTTGCGATTCGCTGACCTAAAATGATGAGTGAATACGCACTCATCAAATCCCCACACTAAAACATTGCTAGTCCCTAGCAATCTTTGAGAAAACATAATGGATTTGAATCTCTTTACCAAAAGCCATTACTCGAGTAGCCAAATGTTTTAGTTCAAGTAAGAACTATGGTACACCGATAACCATATGATTTTGAGCAAATCACCGCCTTTCAACGGTTTTGATTTGTCTTTACCGTGTCGCTTGCTTCGGACTAGCCAACTCTTAGATAAATTATCAATATTATCTTTGGTGAGTCGATTACCAATTATGGTTTTCCAACCGCCTTTACCACAAGCCATAAACTTATGGGCTAGCCAACTCTTTACTAATTAAAGATATGGTGAATAACACCATACAATTTTGGGCAAATTGCAAGTCAAACGGGTTTGAGATATCTTTACCAAGAGCCGCTTGCTCTCGGATTAGCCAATCCTTTTGTTTATTAGACAAGGCGGATCGATAACCGTAATAAGTGCAAAACACTTATTTCAAAAAAATTTTGGCCAAAACGGGAACCGGGTGGTAAAACATATGATAAAATTCGCGAATTCCCCACACTAGAAATGAATATTGCCCTCAATATTCAAAGTACCGCCATGTTATGCCGAAACCGAGAACGTAAAAGGGAAATACTATGGCCATTATTTGGATTTTTTTTTTTTTTTTTTTTTTTTTTTTAAAACCTTTATACAACAATGGGGACAACTCCCCACACTAGGTGGTAGAAAGTAGAAAGAAGTCGAAATACGGTGAAAACCCATATAGTGT
>JAHFWF010000112.1:600000-818354 GCA_022545495.1 Chrysanthemum lavandulifolium | reverse complement strand
CAAGCTAAATCACTCAAGCCCGCCACTTGTGAATGGCGCATCGTAATCGCCTTAAACCGCTCAAACACGAATGCAAAGAAGATCGAGAGTATAGTGTTTCCCAGTCGTTAAGTCCCAACGAGTCAGTGCGAGAATAGTCAAACGTGTAGTGATCGAGAGATTTGAACGGAAAAGAAATTTGAGGATGATTATAACTAAGGAAAAGCCCATAAACCACAGGGGCTTAAATGCAAATTAAAGAAAGTTAAAAGATAAAATCTATTAAATAAACGCTATCACTATATTTAAAATGATGTTTTTGTTTTATGTTTTTATAAACTGGAATTAAAACTACGTTACGTCACAAGTAAAACGTGAAACTTACACAATATAAATCCTAAAATATGAAAAATACATTTTACAATCCTAATGATAAAAGATAATTTATAGAAAAGAAAATTATTTTTATAACTATTTATCTAATTATTATTAATTAAAACTATTTTTAACTATTTAATATTAGCCTAAAATACAAGAAAATAGGAAATAAACCTAGAAAAATAAAATTAAGACTTAGAAAAATCTAAAATATCAAAATAGAAATTTCAAAACTATTTTGTATTTTTCTGATTATTTTCTATTTTCTATGAATTTTAAACTATTAAAACTAATTAAATTATTTAAAAATACAAATTTAACTAAGAAAAATATGGAAAATATTTTTTGTCTTTTTATATTTATCTAAATTTAAGAAAATTGAAAAATTATTTTTTGAACCTTTTCTTAATTTTTGTATTAAATACTAATTAAAATGCTTAAAACTATTTTAAATTAAGAAAAATAGCTAAACACCTTAGAAAAATCTAAAAATTTCAGGAAAAGTCTAAAACATTATTATGAAGCTAGGAAAATTAGAAAACAGGAGCTTGCTTGTAGGAATAAGGAATCGATGGCACAAGTGCTTAAAATAAGCACTGAGATAAGCTAATGAGCTCCAATAAGCACCAATCGATAATGAAGCAATAATATGCAATAAGAACCAGAATGCAATGAGTCTGAACTAGCTTTGACCTCGATATGCAAGATTGATCAAATTTGAAAGATTAGCTTATAAACCAAAACAAGTGAGATGGATCCTATTTTGAGCAAGAAAATAAGCCACACAATAAGCTACAACCGCAAAATACAAATTGGAACTAATAGAAGACCTGGTTGAGACTTGGTATACCAAAGATCGACCTAGTTAAGCCAAGATGAGCCCCACAGTGCTCTACAAAACCGCTCAAGCCACATGCGGTGCTACAAGACTGCATTGCAGCACTTAACCTCATATTAACAAGCTAGTTTGAGCTTATAAAAAAATAAAAAATAGACTAAAATGACCATAAGAAAGTAGACCAAAGGAAGATTTTAAAGCAACAAGAATCACTGAAATTGGTCCAAAGATTAGTCCAAGAAAATTCACTCCAGTTGCACACAATTTGGCTTTTGCAATTTTGACTTTTGATTTTAAAATGGAAAGTTGACTTTCTTGAGTTTTGGACTTGATTTAAAGACTGAAATAGATGTATAATGATGAAATAAGGACAATGCAATCAATGTTTAAGTATTGCAAACACAAGACAAGATTTTGGATTTGTAAAAATCCAACAGTGAGCACTTAGGACAGATTTCTTGAGATTTTGACTTACAGTCATTGTTCTTTCCACTAAATGACCAAAATAGCTATTACTTACCTAAATGAAGCTAAAGCAATAAGACTTAACAGTTAAACTAATCTCCAACTTAAATAATACCTTAAATCCAAACACAGTTAAAGGATTAATAAGCAAATTCAACTACCTAATCTTAATTCTACTAATGCAATATTGAAAAGGATATCTAACAATAATCCTAGAGCTAAACTAAAGCAAATTCGGACACTATCATAATCAAATATGTACCGAATCGAGAATGAGTACATGGCGCTTTATAGAAATGGAAACCAAACTTACATGAGGCCCAACTGTTTTGCAAGCTAAACCAAACCCATATCAATATATCAATCCATTTCCAACCCATATCCAAGTCCTCATTGCTACCCACTCCATTTCCAAGATCTAATGAGACCAGTTGACTTTTATTGACCTTGCATGACATTTGCTTAAACTCGATTTGAGAGCTTATGAAAAGCTTTAACAAGCTTACACAAACTTGAGTAAACTAACTATAAGCTATTAGAAGCTTTATCACAAAACTTTGAAACTTAATTCTTCAACAAAGAAACACGAGAATTTTGAAACCAAGTAAACCTTAAATTAGTGCTTGAAATAAGTTCATAAAGATTGAGTGGCATATATTTATTACATTGAAGCTTAGATTTTACATTTTAAAACATTAATTAAGTTAACTACATAAAACGACATACGAGGAATTTTAAAAACTAACTACTCTTGTCTTCTCCTTCTTCTTTCTCTTTATAGCTCCAAACTGCTTTCCACGTGTCCTTCGATCACTTCCCACCACATCCGAGAGCCAATGGGAGGGTTTTGTGGACTCTAGGCTCTTTTATCATTTTGGCGGAAAGTTGCAATTTGACTGGGGCTCAAATTGTAGCTAGGGGGTGATAAGTAGGGGTGATGATGGGTGGGATAAGGTGATAAGGTGTTGGAAGATGGAATTGGAGAGGTGGAATAGCAGTACAGCACAAGTGGGGAAGAAACCCAGTGGGAGGAAACAGTGGAGGTTTGACCGGTTTGTTGACCAGGGGTTCAAATGGGCTAAAGACAGGGTCAAAAGGGTTAAGTGGCGTGGGTCTAATGGGAAAGGGTCAAATGGTGGTTTGTTTATTACAAGGACTAACTTTGCAATTTTCTGAAAGATGAGGGACCAATTCTGTAATTTTCCAAAGTTGTCACAAGGACTAAAATTGACAAGTTTTAATAGTACAGGGACCAAATCTGTCATTTTGCAATTTTCCAGGGGCCAAACTCGACAATTTTGAAAGTTCAGGGACCTTTTCTGCCATTTTACAAAAGATTTATTCAAGGACCATTTTTGACAAATTAGAATATTTCAGGGACCTTGAATAACATTTTTCTTTATTTAGATTTACCAGGGACTGTTTTTGACAACTTTGAAACTTGGGGACTAAAGCGCCAATTATGCAAATTTGATAAGTTTTTCACCGATTTTGATATTTTGCATTTAAAACACATAAAACACTTATTTGTGATATTTTTATCATTTTGATGCATTTCGAGTGTTTTCGGATGTTTTGCGCTTTAAATGGTACAAAATGATGAGTATTTAGACACTCATCAATCCCCCACACTAAGATATTGCTAGTCCCTAGCAATGTTTTGAGAAAAATTAATGGATTTTATCTCTTTACCAAAAGCCATTACTTCGGAGTAGCCAAATGTTTCGATTCAAGTAAGAACCATGGTACATCGATAACCATGTGATTTTGAGCAAACCACCGACTTTCAACGGATTTGATTTGTCTTTACCGTAAGCCGCTTGCTCGACTAGCCAACTCTTAGATAAATTATCAATATTATCTTTGGTGAGCTGATTACCAATTATGGTTTTTCCACTGCCTTTACCACAAGCCATAAACTTGCGGGCTAGCCAACTCTTCACTTTTAAGGATATGGTGAGCTGAATACCATACAATTTTGGGCAAATTGTAAGCCGTCAACGGATTTGAGATATCTTTACCAAGAGCCGTTTGCTCCTGGATTAGCCAATCCTTATGTGGGTTAGACATGGTGGACTGATTACCATTTGTTGTGTTTAGTACATAGTACTTCCACTAAAATTTTTTTTTTAAATTTGGCCATTTTGGGGGAAAAAGGGACTAAAAGGGTACATTTATGATCAAAATTCGCCAGAATTTCCCCCCCACACTTAGAAATGAATATTGTCCTCAATATTCAAAGTACCGTCAGTAATGCCAAACTTAGAACGTAAAAGATAACATTACTAGCTAAGTGTGGAAACACAACAATTATTTTCTTTTTAATATTTACAATTTTCATTCATTTTTAGATCTATATACAACATGTGGGCATCTCCCCACACTAGGGTGGTACACACGGTGAAAACCCATGTAGCATGCTATCGTTTTTATTACCGAGTCGCTAGCTTGACTCGACCCAATTAATTTGTTCATGGGAAGTAAGTGAAGAAACAATCTCCATCGGACTTTCATTCAAGATGTTTGGATAAACATTGAAGTGCGTGAAAGTTCCACACCGATGAGATACGAGCATGTAACCGGCTTACAAATGATAAATGAAAATGCCGGGTCAAAGATAGTGTCTTCATTCCCGAAGGAGTGAAGAAGAGAGAAGTCACATCATATGTGAGGAATGGAAGAAAGATGTTGATAACAATCAAGATCCATTCTTCATCCTCAAATGTAGACATATCGGGAGGAAGGGTGAGGTAGTATCATCAATAAGCAAACTCTTATGATAGAGTACACCTTCCTCCAAGTCAATATCATCCTCAAGATCAAAATAGAAATGATCATATTCCGAGGAGATATGTCATGAGAGAGTTCACCGGAGAACTCTTCATGAAGAGAATCATTGGAAAAAGCCTCAAGCTCGGGCTTGTCCAATGTAGAGTCACTATCCACAACGGGATAGGAGATGAAGTCGACTTAGCACAAAATGATTCGATCTTAGAAACGAGGAGATTTATATTGAACAATTGTTCACGAAGTATCTCGTCCTCAATTTCCGGATCATCGTAATCTCTCACTCCTCTAAGCTAACTAGGTCGAAGGTAGCTCCTCGACATAATCGATGTCTCCATAGGATAAAGAATCGTCAAACGGTACAATCGTTATCGAATCGGAGAACATCTCGACATGATCATATGGAATGTCAAGAGGAGGAGAAGAATCATCATTAAGAGGCTCATCACACATATTACCGGAGATAACCTCGGACTCACTGGGGTTGGGACAAGGTTCTCAACACTAGACGATTCCATTTCGGAATAGTGCTAGGAGGCTCGTCCCCATTATGAGAGAGTCTTTGGAAGCAATAAAAGGTAAGATAGGTGTGATAGCAATAGACCGAGGGAGTTGAGAAATAAGATCGTTTAATTGAGTAACACTCTCCTCGTCAGAATCATAGTATTCCTTCATTTGAATACTATCCTCATCATCATCGCCATCATATCTCGATTCTTATATTCATCTCGTCAAGCTTACACACCATTCTTTTCATTTGCGCTTCTTTCGAATGCGTATTTCTTCGTAACTTTGAGGAAGATTACACTCCTCGTAATCATTGAAATGATGTGAAGGCTCGGAAGTCCGATGAGTGATGGAATCTTGCTGGGTTGGAAATTGTCAAACCGGAGAATTGGAATTTTGAAAATTTTGATTCATCGGTTGACATTCAAAAGTCGCATGAGGACCCCCGCAATTCTCACAACAGAGATAATTGGGAGAATAACTTTCACCAAAGTTCTGATTGTAACATGGTTCCGGCTCATAGACAAGCGGGACCTGTGGTGGACAATCAAAACCGTAATGAGAATCATTCCCACAAAACTCGCATGAGTGGGATTCGTATTGGGGCTGTGGAGGTAGGTAGGAAAAATCGGGTGCTTCATTATTTGAAATGGGATCGATTATCGACAAACTTGTCTCCAAACCCACATTGGTACATCGCCGACAATTTCCACCGTTAAATGGACCTCCACACCAAGAACATGTCGAAAACCATGACATGAAGAATTAAACGGATAAGAGGATAAGAGATGAAGAATTAAACGGTTATAGAGGATAAGGAATGGGAATTAAACAGTTTGAGGATAAAGAAATGTAGAATTAAACAGATTAGAGGATAAAGGATGGATATTTTGGATTTTTGAAAAATATGTCAAAAACAAAGAATGAAAATCTTTTGGATTTTTGATTTTATAAGAAAATATAAATACATACAGATGGATGGTATGAACAAAGAGTGAATATCCAAATCACTAATCTGCTAAACGTAAGATAATCACCACGACTCCCGCAATGGCGCTAAAAATTTGATCCACAAGAAAACAAATAAGCTAAATCACTCAAGCTCGCCACTTGTGAATGGCGCATCGTAATCGACTTAAAACCGCTCAAACACGAATGCAAAGAAGATCGAGAGTATAGTGTTTCCCGTGTCGTTAAGTCCCAACGAGTCGTATGCGAGAACAGTCAAACGTGTAGTGATCGAGAGATTTGAACGGAAAAGAGATTTGAAGATGATTATAACTAAGGAAAGCCCATAAACTACAGGGGCTTAAATGCAAATTAAAGAAAGTTAAAAGATAAAATCTATTAAATAAACGCTATCACTATATTTAAAATGATGTTTTTGTTTTATGTTTTTATAAAACGGAATTAAAACTACGTTACGCATAAGTAAAAACGTGAAACTTACACAATATAAATCCTAAAAATATGAAAATACATTTTACAATCCTAATGATAAAAGATAATTTATAGAAAAGAAAATTATTTTTATAACTATTTATCTAATTATTATTAATTAAAACTATTTTTAACTATTTAATATTAGCCTAAAATACAAGAAAATAGGAAATAAACCTAGAAAAATAAAATTAAGACTTAGAAAATCTAAAATATCAAAATAGAATTTTCAAAACTATTTTTGTATTTTTCCGATTATTTTTCTATTTTCTATGAATTTTAAACTATTAAAACTAATTAAATTATTTAAAAATACAAATTTAACTAAGAAAAATATGGAAAAATATTTTTTGTCTTTTATATTTATCTAAATTTAATAAAATTGAAAATTATTTTTTGAACCTTTTCTTAATTTTTGTATTAAATACTAATTAAAAATGCTTAAAACTATTTTAAATTAAGAAAAATAGCTAAACACCTTAGAAAAATCTAAAATTTCAGGAAAAGTCTAAAACATTATTATGAAGCTAGGAAAATTAGAAAACAGAGCTTGCTTGTAGGAATAAGGAATCGATGGCACAAGTGCTTAAAAATAAGCACTGAGATAAGCTAATGAGCTCCAATAAGCACCAACCGATAATGTACAATAATATGCAATAAGAACCAGAATGCAATGAGTCCGAACTAGCTTTGACCTCTGATATGCAAGATTGATCAAATTTGAAAGATTAGCTTATAAACCAAAAACAGTGAGATGGATCCTATTTTGAGCAAGAAAATAAGCCACACAATAAGCTACAACTGCAAAATACAAATTGGAACTAATAGAAGACCTGGTTGAGACTTGGTATACCAAAGATCGACCTAGTTAAGCTAAGATGAGCCCCCACAGTTTCTACAAAACCCGCTTAAGCCCCATGCAGTACTACAGACTGCAGCAGGGCACTTAACCTCATATTAACAAGCTAGTTTGAGCTTATAAAAAAAATAAAAAAAATATACTAAAATGACCATAAGAAAGTAGACCAGTGGAAGATTTTAAAGCAACAAGAATCACTGAAATTGGTCCAAAGATTAGTCCAAGAAAATTCACTCCAGTTGGCCACAATTTGGCTTTTGCAATTTTGACTTTTGATTTTAAAATGGAAAGTTGACTTTCTTGAGTTTTGGACTTGATTTAAAGACTGAAATAGATGTATAATGATGAAATAAGGACAATGCAATCAATGTTTAAGTATTGCAAACACAAGACAAGATTTTGGATTTGTAAAAATCCAACAGTGAGCACTTAGGACAGATTTCTTGAGATTTTGACTTACAGTCATTGTTCTTTCCACTAAATGACCAAAATAGCTATTACTTACCTAAATGAAGCTAAAGCAATAAGACTTAACAGTTAAACTAATCTCCAACTTAAATAATACCTTAAATCCAAACACAGGTTAAAGGATTAATAAGCAAATTCAACTACCTAATCTTAATTCTACTAATGCAATATTGAAAAAGGATATCTAACAATAATCCTAGAGCTAAACTAAAGCAAATTCAGACACTATCATAATCAAATATGTACTGAACTGAGAATGAGTACATGGCAGTTTTATAGAAATGGAAACCAAACTTACATGAGGCCCAACTGTTTTGCAAGCTAAACCAAACCCATATCAATATATCAATCCATTTCCAACCCATATCCAAGTCCTGCTGCTACCCACTCCATTTCCAAGATCTAATGAGACCAGGTTGACTTTTATTGACCTTGCATGACATTTGCTTAAAACTGATTTGAGAGCTTATGAAAAGCTTTAACAAGCTTACACAAACTTGAGTAAACTAACTATAAGCTATTAGAAGCTTTATCACAAAACTTTGAAACTTAATTCTTCAACAGTAAACCTGAGAATTTTGAAACTGAAGTAAACCTTAAATTAGTGCTTGAAATAAGTTCATAAAGATTGAGTGGCATATATTTATTACATTGAAGCTTAGATTTTACATTTTAAAACATTAATTAAGTTAACTACATAAAAACGACATACAGAGGAATTTTAAAAACTAACTACTCTTGTCTTCTCCTTCTTCTTTCTCTTTTATAGCTCCAAACTGTTTCCACGTGTCCTCTGATCACTTCCCACCACATCTGAGAGCCAATGGGAGGGTTTTGTGGACTCTAGGCTCTTTTATCATTTTGGCGGGAAAGTTGCAATTTGACTTCTGGGGCTCTGAAATTGTAGCTAGGGGGGGTGATAAGTAGGGGTGATGATGGGTAGGGGATAAGGTGATAAGGTGTTGGAAGATGGAATTGGAGAGGTGGAATAGCAGGCACAGGCACAAGTGGGGAAGAAACCTGTGTGGGAGGGAAACAGGTGGAGGTTTGACTGGTTTGTTGACCAGGGGTTCAAAATGGGCTAAAGACAGGGGTCAAAAGGGTTAAGTGGCAGGGGTCTAATTGGGAAAGGGTCAAATGGTGGTTTGTTTATTACAAGGACTAACTTTGCAATTTTCTGAAAGATGAGGGACCAATTCTGTAATTTTCCAAAGTTGTCACAAGGACTAAAATTGACAAGTTTTAATAGTACAGGGACCAAATCTGTCATTTTGCAATTTTCCAGGGGCCAAACTCGACAATTTTGAAAGTTCAGGGACCTTTTCTGCCATTTTACAAAAGATTTATTCAAGGACCATTTTGACAAATTAGAATATTTCGTGGACCTTGAATAACATTTTTCTTTATTTAGATTTACCAGGGGACTGCTTTTGACAACTTTTGAAACTTGGGGACTAAACCGCCAATTATGCAAATTTGATAAGTTTTTCACCGATTTTGATATTTTGCATTTAAAACACATAAAACACTTATTTGTGATATTTTTATCATTTTGATGCATTTCGAGTGTTTTCGGATGTTTTTGCGTTTAAATGGTACAAAAATGATGAGTATTTAGACACTCATCAAAAACTCAGGTGAATCTACTATAGTCATCTGTGACAACTAGGCAATACATTTTCTTCATCAAACTCTTTACAAAGGTAGGGCCAAAGAGGTCCATATGAAGAATCTGCAATGGTTTGCTGATGGAGCTCACAGTCTTGGACTTACAAGAAGCTCTATGATGCTTTCCCTTCTGACAAGCAACACATTTTTCATTGATATCAAAAAGCTTGGAAGGCAGTCCCCTGACAAGATTTCCCATCACAAGTTTATTCATAGTTTTGAAGTTCAGATGTCCAAGCCTTCTATGCCAAAGTTTAGACTCATCTGATGTGGCCTTAGCAAATAGGCAAGTCAAACGTCCCCTTGGAACCATGTGCTTTAGATCAACAATGTATATATTCTCTATCCTTGGAACTCTAAGTGGGATTTGACTTTCATAAACCAACTTAAAGTTTAGGGACAAGACAATACATTCAGTGTCAGTAAAAAGGACACTATTCTTTTTGTCACACATTTGTGACACACTGAAGAGATTGAACTTGATTTCTTTAACAAAGTACACATCATCAAAGTCTAGAGAACTTGTTTTAATCTTTCCCTTTCTAGTGATCTTTCCAACCCTTGGGCTGCTTCCAAAGGCCTCATATCCCCCATCAATAGGTACAAAATCTGAGAGATAGAACATGTTGCATGTCATGTGCCTAGAGCATCCACTGTCAATCACACCTTTGTCCAATAAGTCCACCTGTGGATTGCCCTGCACATAAAATAAGAGAACTAGTTTCTCTTAGGGACCCACGCCATTATAGACTTGGATCTGCCTTGTGCATCTATGTAATTAAATCTTTGGAATACATATGATGCACTTTTGTCTTTGGAGACATTGTTTAAATCAGAGGTCTTTGGTCTCCAAGTCCAACATGCTGAGGCCTTTACAGCTTTGCCCTTTGTACCCACAACAGCATTTTTACTCACATTTGGCTTAGCAGTAGTTACTTTTCGCCAAGCAGTACTTACAGGTTTTCTTAAAGAAGTAATTACTTTTTGATTACCCCTGTTGTTTAGAAATGTTGTGCTTTTATAAATGGGTCTAAATATATTTGAATGTGCCTTTTTTGAAAAACATCTCTTTGTATTGGCAGCATTCACTATAGGTCTTGTGGTAGCAGTAGAATTTGATCTAGCAGTATTTTCATTTTTCAATCCTGATCTTATCAAAACGCTTTTGGAACAAATGAATTTTGAGCATTTGAGTGAGTTGAATTAGCAAAATTAGAATGGTTCACTCTTTTAGCATAGTTCCACACTGGTTTAGTCACTTTTTCTTTTAAGTTATTATTACACGTATAATGTAAGTGATCAAAACTTTCACAAGTAAAGCAAGGTTTATTATTCATAATAAAATCACTTCTTAATTTATCAGACGTTAATTGGTTCCAGTTCCTCTGATTTACTCTAGCAGTTTTTTTATTACAAGACTCTACTGTCTTGACATTTTCTCTAACAGTTGTGGTAAAAACAGTTTTATTTAGGACTCTAGACTTGACACTCTCTTCATCCTCATCATCAGACACCCAATCCTCAATCATTGGTGCCTCAGACTCTCTTCTAGACTATTTAGACTCTCCTCCATCAACACTCTTATCTCTAGGGGTCTCAGACACCTTTTCTTTGCTGTGGATCACTACTCTTTTCTTCCCCGTAAATGACAAGTCGAGCATGGGGACAAAAATTACCAAAAGGATGAGGGTAGCTTCACCATAACAACCTACTCCTTTTCTATATCCTATCTTTTTGTACCTATTATAGATCCGAGTGTCTATCATTTCATCGACCTCCTTAGACCGATATTCATGCCTTTCAACATGTAATTCAATGTTATTCTTTTCTATCTCAACCTTTTCCTTTTCGATAGAACTTGATCTAATTTAGTTTTAAGCACATTTATGGTCCGATGATGCGCTGCATTTAATTGTGTTTAGGTCAAAGGAACTTCTTTTCTTCGAGCAAGTTTTTCAACCACCTAGGCGATGAACCTAATCGTTGTAGTGTAGTATTGGGTAAGCCTCGGGGATTGATATCGTTCTCTAAGGGAATAGGAATTCTAGCAAGAAATGTATTACGATAAGGTGGGAGTTGAGGATGATTATTTTTTTTCTTTTATTGGTTTTTTGAAAGCTAAGGTAAATATTTCGGGGCAATTGGTTTGGCGGTGGAACTTCTATCGATTACTACTACTATCTAATTATCTAATACTATGGGTAGTTATATCTATTTGATGTGTGCTCGTATGATGATTAAAAATGTGTTTACCTAGATACTAATACTCCCTAGTTATCTTTTATTGATGGTTGAATTGTCACACCTTATCTTAACGCGTTCTGTTTCCAAAGATCGTAGGGTGTGCATATGCCCTAACTCTTTGAGGTTATCCCTTCGGTTAGCCTACGAAATCTGCAAGACCTTAAACTATCCATTCATAAGCCTCACGTTCACAAAGAATACTCAAGCATTAGAGCTGTGATGCCGTCAGTCTTCAGATGGGACGTCGTCTTGGTTCTGAATCTGGGTTGTCTGAGATGAAAAGTCGGAGTGACGCCCTTCTTCTTCAAAGCCTAACGCCGTCAGGTTGTATGAATAAAAATTCCACTAAGCCATCTGGTGCATGTTTTTATCAAGTCTCAGATAGAGGGACGGCCGCCGCTTTGATTGGGACGCCAGTTCATTTTGAGCAGCTTGAGTGGCTTCGATCTTGACTTTGCCATTTTCTTCATGTATTCACTCCTTTTCGTTCAAATATGCATCATTCCAGCATTTTGCATCCAAAAGACCTAAAAGTGAAAAGGAACGAAATTAAGCAGTAACGGATATAAAAGTGGTCGATTAAGGGCTTAAATGACCCCTTAAAAGTGTACGTTTTAAATCCTTATCAAATATCCCTACACTTGGTATTTGCTTGTCCTCAAGCAAATGTGCTTTTAGCCAATCAATTTATAGGGGGCGTGAAGCATGGGTTTAGAATAATTCATAACAAGTAAAAGCACCACAATAGTCATAACAAGCACGGAAATTATATACTAGCAACTCACAAGGGGTGTTTGGATTCTCTCATCTCTCGGGTTTCTATGAAATATAATAAATGGAAATGGAAGATAAACACTCATTACCAGGCATAGTACATAGATTACCATAGGCTTGAGACTAGATCAAACCTTCACCGCTTTGGCGTAAGCACCTAGGAACAACTATATAAGAGGTCTTTCCAAGGGTTGTAACATTAGGCTTACGGTAGGGAAACAAAGGGTTTTCTTGGATAGGCGATATTTGATGGTGGCAAGTCAAAAATATTATGTTACAAACATGAAAAGCATGGCGTTGCTAAGCCAAGACTCGACTCACTAACTCTAGATAACTTGAAACAAACAAACATAAATTTAAAGACATAAACATAAAGATAGATGTAGGATGGTAGCCCATATGTTTTTCTTCATTTTTTTTGACACTCTTTTTTCGATTTTTTTTTTTTTGCATACAATTTTACCCACCATCCTCTACGATAACATCAAAATATAAGGGATTTATCTGAGCATCCCTACAATTGAGTTTTTATTTCTAACACTAATTGACCCTATTTGAAAAGATCAAAACACTTGGAGTATTTAATTACGTAGACAAAGGGAATTTGAATTTATCGTTCTTTCCCGTTACTTCATAAAATATTACTTTTACCCATGAGTCCCAATCATCCAAAAAGTGTGTACAAAAGATATGACTTGACTTAGAAACAATGCAAGTAACTAGATATTTGAACTAAGGGTTTTGTAATGATAACAATAATGCACTAAAAGTGAGTGCATACTGATACGCGTACAACGCGCGTTCGGGGTCAAAGGAAACTTCATTTTCTTCGAGCAAGTTTTTCAACCACCTAGGCAGTGAACCTAATCGTTGTAGTGTAGTATTAGGGTAAGCCTCGGGATTGATATCGTTCTCTAGGGGAATAGGAATGCTAGTGAGAAGTTACTACGCTAAGATTGGGGTTGAGGAAGATTATTTTTTATCTTTTTAATATTTTTTTAGGAAATTGAAATTACGAATCTCGGGGTATTGGATTTGGGGGGTTGGTATTTCTACCGATTACTCTACTATTCTAATTATCTAATTAACTAAGCTAAGTGGTAGTCTATGTCTAATTGATGTGTGCTCGTATGATGATTAAAGATGTGTTTACGTAGATGCTATTACTCCCTAGTTATCTCCCATTGATGGTTGAATTGTCACGTCCTTATTCTTAATGCGTTGTGTCTTCTAAGGTCGTATGTTATGCTTTCTTCCCTAACTCTTTGAGACTACCTTAAGGTTATTTCCTATGAAATCTCTAGGATTCATAAACTAACTCTAAGGTTATCTTTGGATTTTAGCCTACAACAACTCTAGGCGATTATAAACTAATGTTCACAAAGATTACTCAAGCATTAAAAACACAACGAATGACCTATCGCAATCCTAGGTCAATTACAATTAAGATAAGAGACAACCAATCAATATTCAATACCTAGGTTTCATAGATCTAAGCAAACACACAAGTAAATTAACCGGACATGGAAAACATGCAAGCATACATGATGAGTGTGTAAATACTCATCATTTTTGGTTAAATCTGAATCGCAAAACGCCTAAAATGCTTAGAAATGCATCAAAATATCGAAAATATTCCAAAATTGCATTTTATATGTTTCGATGCAAAATGTTCAAAATCGATGAAAATGAGCTAAGTTTGCATAATTGGCGCTTCGGTCCCCAAGTTTCTAAAATTGTCGAAATAGCCCCGAGCACTAAATTTCAAAGTAAAATCACCAAAGGTCCTTTTAAAATCATAAGTTGTCAAAATTAGTCCTTTGGTGAAAAATGTCAAAAGTTTTGAGAAATTACAAGTTTGGTCCTCCAAGTTTCAAATTTGGCAAAAATGGCCCTTGGAAGATTTGAAAATGTCAAGTTTAGTCCTTATATTATTGAAACTTGTCACTTTTGGTCCCTTGAAACATCTTTGATGAATTGGCAGCATTGGTCCTCCAATTTTCAGAATTTACACAAATAGTCCTTGTGTTTTAAACCTTTGCAAACCCTTAGCCTTGTCACTAACCAAATGGACCCTGCCATAACCTTTTGGACCCCCTTTGTTTTGACCCCCTTGCAATATTAAACACCAGTCAAACCTGTGGTCAAATAATCCTACCCGCCAAGACTTTCTTCCCCACTTGCTTGCCTGCAAAACCAGAGTTCCCATCCCCCCTCCTCACCTTATCCCTTCCATGTTCCCCCCACCTCCACACAACTACAAAATGCATTAATTACCTCACCCCTCATCTCACTCAACCTCAGCAGGTCAAAACACAATTTCCCGCCAAAATGCAATCAAGGGCCAGGATTCACTAAAGTGATCCAATGGTTATGGAAAGTGGTGGGAAACAATCAGGGAAGTGAGAGAAACAATTTGGAGCTATAAAAGAGGAAGAAAGAAGCAATGGAAGAGAGTAGTTAGTTTTTTAATTTTCCTTAATATCGTTTTTTAAATAAAAGTTTTAGTTTAAGTAAAAATGTTGTAATTTCACTTTCTTTGTATCACATTTAAGTCAAATTATCATTGTAATGAGTTGTTGAGTATCAATTCAAGTTTTAGATAAATTCCAAGTTTCATGTTGATCTGTTGAAATTTCGCTTAAATTCTATTGTCCAAGTTTCTAATGGATTGTTTTAAGTTCAAAAGGTTTAGGTAAGTTATTTATAGCTTTTGAAAAGCTTAATGAATCGGCCAAGCAAATTTGGTTTATGGTCAATAAAAGTCAAAATGGGTGCAAATTGGTCTTGGAAATGGATAAAGGTTGATGCAAGGTGATATTGGGTTGAAATAGACTAGTTTAGAACAGTTTGGGTTTGGTTTTAGCCTGCATAACAACTGGACCTATGTGAGTTTATATTTCATTTTTCAATTTCAAGCCATTTTGCATATTATGCTTGTATCTGTTTCTGTGGTTACCATCAGTGTAAACTTGTTTATATAGTTGTATTTAAGTCATGTAAACTCAATTTGATCTATAGCATTGGCTAATTTGGTAGTTGGTTGAGTTTTTAGTTGCAAATCTATAGAAACAAGGGTGTTTGGATTTACTGTTTAAGCTGTTTTAGAGGTTTAGTGCAGTGGTGGAAATTTGTTGTTTTAAGCTTGTGTAACTTTATTGAACTCATCTCTGTCTTTATTTTGTATCTAGAACACTAAGAGTCAAAATCACTTGTGAATCTGTCTTAAGTCTTATCTGTTGAGTTTTTACAAGATCAAAAGCTCATTTTATGTTTAAAATACATAGGTGTAGATTGCATTAGCCTTATTTCATCACTTAACATCAATTTAAGTTCTTAAATCTAGATCAAAGTTCAAGTTAGTCAACTTTTCATAATTGCTTAAAAGTCAAATCTTGAAAAATCGCTTGAGCCAAATGGGATGAATTTTCACAAGCTCGCCTGGGCCAAATCAAAAGAAACTTGTTGTTTTAGAAAGTCCTGCTGGTCTAGTTCATTATTGTCATTTTGTATAATTTTTCAAATTTTTATGAGCTTTAAAATTAATGTTCAATATGGAATAAATACCACAGCACCGACTCAAGATCAACCGAGTCTCCACAGGATTATGCAGTGTCTTGCAGAGCTAGCCCGAGCTTATCTTAGCTCAACAAGGTCTGGTCTTTGGTCTATTGGTTCTTGGCCGTGTCTAGTTTAGGACCCTTCTTCTGCTTTTTCATTTCTAGCTAGTAGGATAGCTTATTTCTTGGCTTTAAAGTAGGCACCTAAACTGCTTTTATCACTTGAGCTCATAACCTCAAATCTTTGCAATTGGCTATCCAGAGGTTGTGGTTTGTTGTTTTAGTTGCTTTAGAGTTCTTATAGCTTATTGTAGCTTCTATATCGCTTGGTGCTCTTTGGTGCTTCTTGGCTTATTTGAAGTGCTTATTATTAAGCACATTGAACTGCAGCCTCAATTTCATGCACACAAGCACTTGTTTTTATATTTTTCCTTGATTCAGTACATTATTTTAAGCTTTCCTTGAATTTTTCAGATTTTTCCAAGTCAGTTTAGTATTTTTCTTGATTTAATTTAGTTTTTAAGCATTTTTAATTAGCATTTAATACAAAAAATTAAGAAAAGGTTCAAAAAAATAATTTTTCATTTTTCTTAAGTTAAGATAAATATAAAAAGACAAAAAATATTTTTTCAGATTTTTCTTAGTTAAATTTGTATTTTTAAGTAATTTAATTAGTTTTAAATAGTTTTTATTTCATAGAAAATACAAAAATATTCGTAAAAATATAAAAATAGTTTTGAAAATTCTCTTTGTTATTTTAGATTTTTCCAAGTCATAATTTTATTTTTCTAGCTTTATTTCCTATTTTCTTGTATTTTAGGTTAATATTAAATAGTTAAAATAGTTTTAATTAAATAAATAGTTATAAAATAATTTTCTTTTTCTATAAATTTTCTTTATTATTAGGTTTGTAAAATATCATTTTCATATTTTTAGGGTTAATATCGCTTAAGTTTCACGCTTTTCATTTGTACGTTACGTAATTTTAATTAAGTTTTATAAAACATAAAACAAAAACATCATTTTGCAAATAGTGATAGCGTTTATTTAATATTTTTATCTTTTAATTTCCTTTAATTTGCATTTAAGCCCCTGTAATTTGTTTGCTTTTTCCTTAGTTATAATAATCTCAATCCTCTTTTCCGCTCAAATTTCTCGATCACTATATCGTTTGCGATCCATTGCATAGCTCATTGGGACATAACGACCGGGAAACACTATACTCCCCGATCTTCATTGCATTCGCTTTTTGAACCGCTTTAAGTTTTACGGTCGGCCATTCACAATCGGGTTTGTTTGGGTGAGAAAACTTGACTGCTTTTGCACGGATCAAATTTTTGGCGCCACGGGAGTCAGGCTTGATTATCTTCCGCTTAGCGATTAGTGATTTGAATATTCACTCTTTGTCTATACTATCTCGTATGTGTTTATATTTTCTTTTAAAAATCAAAATCCAAAAGATTTTCATTCTTTGCTTTGCAAAATGTTTTTCAAAAATACCAAAATATTCATCTTTACCCTCTTACCCTTTTTGATTCTTTATCCCTTTACCCTCTATCCATTTGATTCTAACTTCTTCTATTCTCATGGAATCTCTCGATCGCGACGACTCGGGACGGTTGAAAACTTCGACTTTATCGCAAATGTCAAGAATTCGTGTTGTTCGTGATGATCCATTCATTCTGCGTAGGAAATGGAACGAAACCGGGGTGACAAAGGACCGTGTACTTCCTCTAATAATGGAAGTGCTAACACGTCCAACCTACGGTTATCCAAAAATCTATACCCTCAATTGCTCATAAGCCGCCTAGAATTGATCCTAAACTTTCACGATTTACGGTTAAAAGCAAACATGCGTAATTCGACCGATGACTAGCAAGAATGACTTGCCTAATCTTCACGCTTCTCAAGAACCGTAACTGAGACCATAACGGAAGTGGTGGAAATTGCTAGCCTCGAGCACACCACTTGTCCCACCTCCGGATTTTTCAAAATGTTCTTCGAGACTTGATAGTCATTCGATCACCATGTTGGTTTTGTTGATTCTTTGAATAAACCGATTCATTCTCATAACTCTCAAATGCAATCGCTATTCCTTGTGTCGGTTGTGGTGAGCCTCTTTTGGTTCACCCTCGTCGTTGGTGTACGTGTGTACAATGTGGTAATGATATTCATAACGGGAGTTGTTTGTTTTGTGGTTCGAGGAATTCATTTGATTATGATCCTAGTCCGAACTCATTTAACAACCCTCAAACTTTTCCAATTACCCACCACAAACCGACTTATCTTCATATAATCAACAGCCATCTTGTGTGAATATTGTGGAGGTCCTCATCAAGGATTTGAGTGTCAATCCGAAACACGCTTGTCTATGAACAGCTTTTCCTATGATGCTCGTAACTTTGGTTATAACCAAAATCCATATGATTCACTGGCCTGCACTCAACAGCTTTTATTGTTGTGAGTACTGTGGAGGTCCCCATTTCACTCGATTGTCAAATAGGGAACCCAATTCCTTGTAACAATTATGACTCTCACATGTTTGACAATTTCCAACCTCCACAAAGACTATACGGTTCAAACTCCACCGAGCCGTTGTCTCAAGAAATCTCCCAAGATTTTGAAACCGCAATGAAAACACTTGATGATATGATTAGTAACTTTAAGAATCAAGTAAGTGGTGAAAAGACATGGGAGAATTGCTAGTCAAGAACGAGAGGCCCGTGAATCTAGGGAAGAATTATTAGTCCTAGAGCAAGCACTCAAGCATGCTCCCAATTTCTTAAGGCAACTCTATATGACGATGACGAGGAGAGTATTTCTTTTAAGGATATTATTTCTCAACTTCCTCGCCGGTTGATATCCCAGCAGCTTGAGATTCCATCTCAAACAATCGCTATCACACCCAAAGCTCCCACTCACTCTCTAAACATGGGGATGAGCATCTTGACACTGCTCTCGAAAAGGAATCGGACGAATTCATAAAGTCTAGTGTTGAGAACCTTGTCCCAATCCCGAGAGAGTCACAGGGAACTTCGATCATATGTGTGATTCTCTTCCCTCTTGAGTGTTCAAAAGATCATTTTGAAACTTTCTCCGATCTTAGCGACGATTGTGCTTCCTATAGAAATATCGAGTATGTTGAGGCATCACTCCCACGCCCGACCTCTTCTTGAGGAGTTCTCCGATGAACTCACTCACATCAATCCACTCTTTGATTTCAAGCCGATCTTGGAGAGACCGAAAGTCTCCTTGATAATGATCGCTCACTCACTTCTTATCCCAACAAATTCAATAGAGAATGTTGATCACTTTGTTCTCGAAGCATTCAAAGCTACTTTCACCAATCCTCTATTTGAATTCGACTCAATTCACTTCAATTCTCGAGAATCCACTCTTTGATACTCGACCGAGGATAGTGATGAGCCCACAATGGAACAAGAGTTCACAATTTCACTTCATGTGAATGATTCTCTTCATAAAGAGTTCTCCGTGAACTCTCTCATGACATATCTCCTCCGAACATGATCATTTCTATTTTGATCTTGAGGATGATATTGGCTCGGAGGAAGGTGTACTCTATCATTCGAGTTTTCCTAGTATTGATACTACCTCACCCTTCCTCCCGATATGTTCTACATTTGAGGATGAAGAATGGATCTTGATTGTTATCAAAACCTTTCTTCCTTTCCTCAAATATCTTGTGATTTCTCTTCATCTTCACTCCTTCGGAATGAAGACACTATCTTGACCCCGCATTTTCATTTATCATTTTTGAGCCGGTTCTATGTATATCTCATCGGCGGAACTTTCACGTGCTTCAAATGTTTGTCCAAACATCTTGAATGAAAGTCCGATGGAGATTGTCTCTTCCACTTTGCTTCCCATGAACCAATTAATTGGGGTCGAGTCAAGCTAGCGACTCGGTAATCAAAAATGAGTTAAACATGGGTTTTCACCCGTGTACCACCCTAGTGGGGGAGTTGCCCACATGTTATATATATATAAGTTTTCACAAAAAAAAAAAAAAAAAAAAAAAAATCTTTCTAAATAATGGCCGTAGTATTTCCCTTTTACGTTCTTTGTTTCGCATAACACCGGTACTTTGAATATTGAGGGCAATATTCATTTCTAAGTGTGGGGGAATTCTCACTAATTTTATCATATGTATTATCCGCCTAATTCCCGTTTTGGCCAAAATTTTTTTGGAGTAAGTGTTCGCACTTACTCAATTGGTTATCATCCGCCTTGTCTAATAAACAAAAGGATTGGCTAATCCAGAGCAAACGGCTCTTGGTAAAGATATCTCAAATCCATTGACGGCTTGCAATTTGCCCAAAATTGTATGGTATTCATTTCACCATATCTTTAATTAGTGAAGAGTTAGCTAGCCCGCAAGTTTATGGCTTGTGGTAAAGGCAAAGGAAAACCATAATTGGTAATCGACTCACCAAAGATAATATTGATAATTTATCTAAGAGTTGGCTAGTCCGTAAGCAAACGGCTTCCGTAAAGACAAATCAAACTGCTGAAAGTCGGTGGTTTGCTCAAAATCACATGGTTATCGTGTACCATGGTTCTTACTTGAACTAAAACATTTGGCTACTCCGTAAGTAATGGCTTTTGGTAAAGAGATTCAAATCCATTAAGTTTTTTCAAAAGATTGCTAGGGACTAGCAATAGTTTAGTGGGGGATTGATGAGTGTGTAAATACTCATCATTTTTGTTTAATCTGAATCGCAAAACGCCTAAAATACTCGAAATGCATCAAAATACCGAAAATATTCCAAAATTGCATTTTATATGTTTCGTATGCAAAATGTTCAAAATCGATGAAAATGAGCTAAGTTTGCATAATTGGCGCTTCAGCCCCCAAGTTTCTAAAATTGTCGAAATAGCCCCCGAGCACTAAATTTCAAAGTAAAATCACCAAAGGTCCTTTTAAAATCATAAGTTGTCAAAATTAGTCCTTTGGTGAAAATGTCAAAAGTTTTGAGAAATTACAAGTTTGGTCCTCCAAGTTTCAAATTTGGCAAAATGGCCCTTGAAGATTTGAAAATGTCAAGTTTAGTCCTTATATTATTGAAACTTGTCACTTTTGGTCCCTTGAAACATCTTTGATGAATTGGCGATTGGTCCTCCAATTTTCGTAATTTACACAAATAGTCCTTGTGTTTTAAACCTTGCAAACCCTTAGCCTTGTCACTAACCAAATGGACCTCGCCATAACCTTTGGACCCCTTTGTTTTGACCCTTGCAATATTAAACACCACCAAACCTGTGGTCAAATAATCCTACCCGCCAAGACTTTCTTCCCACTTGCTTGCTCGCAAAACCGTAGTTCCCATCCCCTCCTCACCTTATCCCTTCCATGTTCCCCACCTCCACACAACTACAAAATGCATTAATTACCTCACCCTCATCTCACTCAACCTCAAGCAGTCAAAACACAATTTCCGCCAAAATGCAATCAAGGCCAGGATTCACTTAAGTGATCCAATGGTTATGGAAAGTGGTGGAAACAATCAGTAGTGAGAGAAACAATTTGAGCTATAAAAGAGGAAGAAAGAAGCAATGGAAGAGAGTAGTTAGTTTTTTAATTTTCCTTAATGTCGTTTTTTAAATAAAAGTTTTAGTTTAAGTAAAAATGTTGTAATTTCACTTTCTTTGTATCACATTTAAGTCAAATTATCATTGTAATGAGTTGTTGAGTATCAATTCAAGTTTTTAGATAAATTCCAAGTTTCATGTTGACTGTTGAAATTTCAGTTTCTAAATTCTATTGTCCAAGTTTCTAATGGATTGTTTTTAAGTTCAAAAAGGTTTAGGTAAGTTATTTATAGCTTTTGAAAAGCTTAATGAATCAGTTCAAGCAAATTTGGTTTATGGTCAATAAAAGTCAAAATGGGTGCAGTTGGTCTTGGAAATGGATAAAGGTTGATGCAGTGGTGATATTGGGTTGAAATAGACTAGTTTAGAACAGGTTTGGGTTTGGTTTTAGCCTGCATAACAACTGGACCTATGTGAGTTTATATTTCATTTTTCAATTTCAAGCCATTTTGCATATTATGCTTGTATCTGTTTCTGTGGTTACCATCAAGGTAAACTTGTTTATATAGTTGTATTTAAGTCATGTAAACTCAATTTGATCTATAGCATTGGCTAATTTGGTAGTTGGTTGAGTTTTTAGTTGCAAATCTATAGAAACAAGGGTGTTTGGATTTCACTGCTTAAGTCGCTTTTAGAGGTTTAGTGCAAGTGGTGGAAATTTGTTGTTTTAAGCTTGTGTAACTTTATTGAACTCATCTCTGTCTTTATTTTGTATCTAGAACACTAAGAGTCAAAATCACTTGTGAATCTGTCTTAAGTCTTATCTGTTGAGTTTTACAAGATCAAAAGCTCATTTTATGTTTAAAATACATAGGTGTAGATTGCATTAGCCTTATTTCATCACTTAACATCAATTTAAGTTCTTAAATCTAGATCAAAGTTCAAGTTAGTCAACTTTTCATAATTGCTTAAAAAGTCAAATCTTGAAAAATCGCTGAGCCAAATGGGATGAATTTTCACAAGCTCAGCCTGGGCCAAATCAAAAGAAACTTGTTGTTTTAAAAGTCCCACCGGGTCTAGTTCATTATTGTCATTTTGTATAATTTTGTCAAATTTTTATGAGCTTTAAAATTAATGTTCAATATGGAGAAATACCTCGGTAACCGACTCAAGATCAACCGAGTCTCGCATTGTGATTATGCAGTCTTGCAGAGCTAGCCCAGAGCTTATCTTAGCTCAACAAGGTCTCGGTCTTTGGTCTATTGGTTCTTGGCCAGTCTAGTTTAGGACCCTTATTCTGCTTTTTCATTTCTAGCTAGTAGGATAGCTTATTTCTTGGCTTTAAAGTAGGCACCTAAATCTGCTTTTATCACTTGAGCTCATAACCTCAAATCTTTGCAATTGGCTATCCAGAGGTTGTGGTTTGTTGTTTTAGTTGCTTTAGAGTTCTTATAGCTTATTGTAGCTTCTATATCGCTTGGTGCTCGTTGGTGCTTCTTGGCTTATTTGAAGTGCTTATTATTAAGCACATTGAACTCAGCATTTCAATTTCATGCACACAAGCACTTGCTTTTATATTTTTCCTTGATTCAAGACATTATTTTAAGCTTTCCTTGAATTTTTCAGATTTTTCCAAGTCATTTTAGTATTTTTCTTGATTTAATTCGCTTTTAAGCATTTTAATTAGCATTTAATACAAAAATTAAGAAAAGGTTCAAAAAATAATTTTCATTTTTCTTAAGTTAAGATAAATATAAAAAGACAAAAAATATTTTTCGATTTTTCTTAGTTAAATTTGTATTTTTAAGTAATTTAATTAGTTTTAAATTGTTTTTAATTCATAGAAAATACAAAATATTCGTAAAAATATAAAATAGTTTTGAAAATTCTCTTTTGTTATTTTAGATTTTCCAAGTCATAATTTTATTTTCTAGCTTTATTTCCTATTTTCTTGTATTTTAGGTTAATATTAAATAGTTAAAAATAGTTTTTAATTAAATAAATAGTTATAAAAATAATTTTCTTTTTCTATAAATTTTATTTTATCATTAGGTTTATAAAAATATCATTTTCATATTTTTAGGGTTAATACTGCTTAAGTTTCACGTTTTCATTTGTACGTTACGTAATTTTTAATTAAGTTTTATAAAAACATAAAAACAAAAACATCATTTTGCAAATAGTGATAGCGTTTATTTAATATTTTTTATCTTTTTAATTTCCTTTAATTTGCATTTAAGCCCCTGTAATTTGTTTGCTTTTTCCTTAGTTATAATAATCTCAATCCTCTTTTCCGTTCAAATTTCTCGATCACTATACGTTTGGTGATCCATTGCATAGCTCGCTGGGACATAACGACCCGGGGAAACACTATACTCCCCTGATCTTCATTGCATTCGCTTCGAACCGCTTTAAGTTTTCACGGTCGGCCATTCACAAGTGGCGGTTTGGGTGAGAAAACTTGACCGGTTTTGCGGATCAATACACACATACAATTGAAGACATAATTGAATCAATGAAGTAAATTACTTATCTTGTTGTAAAATAGGTATGAGAACCCTAAGATACGCCCAAGACAGCCAAAAATCGTTATTAGGTTTTAGTCCACAAAACTAGCTCTCCAAAAGTCTCGAAAATTCAATTCTATATATAGAGTTATAACTTGCGTGCCACTCTTTAAATGTGACGCCGGATCGCCGCCATTAGGGTTTCGCCTTGACCACATCAACCTTGTAACGGCGTCACCTTATGGTTGTGATGTCGCTTGGCTTCATCTTCTCGACGCCGATCTAAATCTAGGCCGTCGAGTTGTGTAATCCTCCCACACTTATCGATACAAGCATTTGAATCTAACAAACACAAATATATTTTTTTCAAGAATTGTAATTCTCATGTTCACGCTCTTTTGAAAACATGTGTAATCCTCCTACACTTATCCTTTTTGTAAAATACCTTTATATGTAATTAAGACGAGGTTAAAGATAAAATAAAGCATTTTCACAAATTCAATCATGAGAATAAACAATCAATGAAAAGATATATGACACACAAATAAAAAAGAAAAAAGAAAAACACATGGGTTGCCTCCCAAGAAGCGCTTGTTTTTGTTCGAGTCACAAGCTTGACTCTACCCTTATTTAATGGATAATGGGGATGTTTTTTCTACACTTAAGCTTAAGTGCGGGTGATAGTAGCGATACAAACCCTTAGGGTGGAAATTTGCTATGTGAGGAGAGGGTGATGGGTGATTTATATGCTCAAAGGGGTGTGCTCCATTCATTATAACCTTACCTAATTTTATGGGTGTAGCGGGTGAATCAAGTCTATCTCCTACAAATGGATCATCTTCTATCAACTTCAAGAGATTCTTAGTTAAGGATCCATCTTGATCTAATAAACCCGGTTTATCAACCATGAATGGGTGATGTGTGTGTAAGGTCATGGGTTACTCCTATATTAGCTTCCACTCTACATGTCCTAAAGTCCACTACCTTTATAAAGCAACTACCCAGAATATTTATTTTGATGGGTGGATTGGGGCCTAATTCAATTTCTAGATTCACATCTAGAGACGGAAAATTGGGTAAGGTTTTTGGTTGAGGCTCCGGTTCATCAAAATTAGAAACTTCCCTAAGACTAAGAGAGAGGTCATGACAACAAGCATCTAAACCTACATTCTCTAGTGGCATTTGGTCTAAAGGTTCTATATCAATCTGGGTTCCTATAGTCTCTTCTACTTCTTCCGGTAAGTTATAGGCGATGTGTGTTCCTCAAGTGATGGTAGGGCTTGTGGGCTTGGAGTTTCCACCTCATTCTCCATTATATCTAGATCTCCTAAATGTTCATCACGTGTTTTAGTATGATCTAACCCAAATACACTCCTAAGTATCTCAAATCCTTCTTAGCCATTTCAAATTCTTGGTCCGATTCATAAGAATCAGCCTCAAAATTTGATCACTATGTTCTATTTGCCTAAAGGATTCCTCATGCGTGTCATATGTTTTGAAATCTATCCCACACATGCAAATAGGTGGTTCAACTCTAACCATCTCACAATCTTGTTCGGGTTTAGGTTCCATGTTCTTAAAAACTAGGTCTTTTTTATCATCGTGCCTAAGATTATTCAACTGATGGTTTATGCTTAGGAGGCTTTTCTCAAAAAAATTCCGGATGGTCTCACTAAAAGGAGTTGATTCTAACAATGATCATTGAATAGAAGCCACACAAGCGCAAAATTTATTAAATCCATCCAACCTTACACCCGTCTCCTTTTGGATATCTCTAAGATCACTCACAAATTCATTAGAACAATAAAAGGCAATCCAATTTGCGAAATTCAATTGTTCCTCATTTGTTAATGATACAATGCAACTTCACTTGCCATAGCGACAAATGAAAAGGGTTTTACGAACACAAACACAAAGAAGGGATAGCCTACAAGGAAGCTAAAAATTGAGAAAAAGCTTACTTGATAGGAATCAAGCAAGGAAACCTAAAGGAGATAGAATCCTAACTAGCTATTCTGTTCCCCAAAAGCGCCTAAAACTTGATATGCGACAACGCGCTCGGGGTCAAAGGAAACTTCCTTTTCTTCGAGCAAGTTTTTCAACCACCTAGGCAAAGGAACCTAATCGTTGTAATGTAGTATTAGGGTAAGCTCGGATTGATATCATTCTCTAGGGAATAGGAATGCTAGTGAGAAGTTACTACGCTAAGGTTGGGGTTGAGGAAGATTATTTTTATCTTTTTATATTTTTAGGAAATTGAAATTATGAATCTTGGAGTATTGGATTTGGGGTTGGTATTTCTACCGTTACTCTACTATTCTAATTATCTAATTAACTAAGCTAAGGGTAGTCTATGTCTAATTGATGTGTGCTCATATGATGATTAAAGATGTGTTTACCTAGATGCTATTACTCCCTAGTTATCTCATATAGATGGTTGAATTGTTACGCCCTTATTCTTAACGCTGTTGTGTCTTCTAAGGTCGTATGGTATGCTTTCTTCCCTAACTCTTTGAGACTACCTTAAGGTTATTGCCTACAAAATCTCTAGGATTCATAAACTAACTCTAAGGTTATCTTTGGATTTTTAGCCTACAACAACTCTAGGCGATTATAAACTAATGTTCACAAAGATTACTCAAGCATTAAAAACACAACAAATGACCTATCGTAATCCTAGGTCAATTACAATTAAGATAAGAGACAACCAATCAATATTCAATACCTAGGTTTCATAGATCTAAGCAAACACACAAGTAAATTAGTCGGACATGGAAAACATACAAGCATACACACATACAATTGAAGACATAATTGAATCAATGAAGTAAATTACTTATCTTGTTGTAAAATAGGGTATGAGAACCCTAAGATACTACCCAAGACAGCCAAAAATCGTTCTTAGGTTTTACTCCACAAAACTAGCTCTCCAAAAGTCTGAAAATTCGAATTCTATATATAGAGTTACAACTTGCGACGGCGTCACTCTTTAAATGTGACGCCGTCGGATCGCCGCCATTAGGGTTTCGTCTTGACCACGCCAACCTTGTGACGGCGCCACCTTATGGTTGTGAAGTCCGCCGACTTCATCTTCCGATGCCGCTGATCCGAATCTAGGCCGTCTGAGTTGTGACACCCTACTCTTTAAAACCTGACGCCGTCGGGTACAAAATAGCAATTTCACTAGTGAGCCGTCACAAATTTGGAGCATGTTGCAACGGCGTCACCCTCTATCTGTGACGCCATCACCTTCAATTCCAGCAGCTTGAGTGTCTTTATCTTGACTTGGCCATTTTCTTCATATTTTCACGCCTTTTCGTCCGAATAAGTGTCATTCCAGCAATTTGCCTTCAAGAGACCTAAAAGTGAAAAGGAACGAAATTAAGCAAAGAACGGATACAAAAGTGGTCGATTAAGGCCTAAATGACCCCTCAAAAGTGTACATTTTAAATCCTTATCAAATATCCCTACACTTGGTGTTTGCTTGTCCTAAGCAAATTTGCTTTTGGCCAATTAATTTATAAGTTAGGGGTCATGAAGCATTGGTTTAGAACAATTCCCAACAAGTATAAGCCCCGAAAAGTCATAACAAGCATGGAAAATTACATACTAGCACCTCACAAGTGGTGTTTGGATACTCTCATCTCTCGGGTGTATATGAAATATATCAAATTGGAAGTGGAAGATAAACACTCATTAACCGGTCCTAGTACATAGATTACCATAGGCTTGAGACTAGATTAAACCTCCATCGCTTTGGCGTAATCACCTAGGAAAAACTATCTAAGTGGTCTTTTAAAGGGTTGTAATGTTAGGCTTACGGTAGGGAAACAAAGGGTTTGGTGGGATAGGCGATTTAGTGGTGGCAAGTCAAAATCTTTATGTTACAAGCATGAGAAGAATGACATTGCTAAGCCAAGACTCGACACTCTAAACTCTAGAAAACTTTGAAACAAACAAACATAAATTTAAAGATAGATGTAGGATGGTAGCCCGTGATGTTTTTTTTCATTTTTTTTCATACACTTTTACTCTACCATCCTCTACGATAACATCAAATTATAAGGGATTTATAGGCACATCCCCACACTTGAGTTTTTATTACTTTAACACTAATTTGACCCGAATTGAAAAGATCAAAACACTTGGAGTACATTATTACGTAAATAAAGGGAATTTGAATTTAACGCTCTTTCCCGCTATTTCATAAAATTTAAGTTTTCCCATGAGTCCCAATCATCCCAAAATCAGATACAAAAGATATGAATCGACTTAGCAACTTATGCAAGTAACTAGATAATTGAACTAAGGGTTTAGTATGATAACAATAATGCACTAAAAGTGAGTGCATACAAGGTAGGCTAAGGCGATTTGGGTGTACATTTGGGGTGGATTGTAAACAATGCTCTTCATTGATATTCCGAAAAACCAAAACATTACGAGAACCGCGAAAGGGATAGGCTCGAGGGGTTAACTAGGGTATCGTGGACTAAAGATGAGTACATCGCAAGGGTGTGGGGGAATTACTCAACCGATGTGGAAGAAGTAATTATAATACGGGTATCAAACAAGGGTTATCCTAATGCCTCTTATCATTTAGTTATTCCTAACTACACAAGTGTAGTCTCACTAGCGATCTCGGGATGCATCACAAAACAAGTTCTAGAATTTATTATACTACCGGTACACTCTCGAAGCATTAAAGGGGAATGCTTTAATTCATATAGATCTAGGGGGGAACCTCACATTTTTTGGGTGGAATTTGAGTGGTAAAGGGTTTTGTGCTAGTCATATAATTTTTTATCCATGAGACGCTTTATTAAGACTAATGGCCCACTCCTACATGTCATTAAAAAATTTAAATTTGGTGCCAAAATTACCCTAACCGATATTTCTCATGGTTTGTTACACAAATGAAATTGGACAAGGCAAATAATCAAGGATAAGCATAGTTTCAAAGTTCCCGCTTTATTTTCCCTCCCTACACTTAAACCGAACATTTTCCCAATGTTCCCGAAAGTATCAAAGTTATGATAATGGAAGGTAATTAAAGAGAAAGAAACTAATACTCCCCGATTAGCTCGGTAGGATCCGTGCAAGTAGTGGTTAAATTTTTTCCAAGAAGAATATATGCGTGGAAAGCTTCATCCAATCTACGCTTTCTTCTTTTGATAAATAAAACCAGACACTTTAAGAAAACAGACAACCCAAAGCATCAAATCGAACAAAGAAAAATCACAACAAGATGTAATTCCGCATTTAAATAAGATATAATGCTTGTGGAATGGTTGTTTGCGATTTTCCGGAAAATTAAGACCGAGAATTTCCAAAAATTTTATAAGTAGCACAAAAATGAGAGAAAGTCGATAAGTCTGTTTGCTCCTCCCGACACCGCCAGTTGCAACTCGATGCCGTCAGTTATCCGGACGAAACCGGTCTCGCTGCGATTTTTCGGAAAAATTCGGAAAATTTACATCTTTAGAATATGGAAAAATTTACGCAAAACATCCATTATGACTCGATACAAGCATTTGACTCTAACAAACACACATATATATTTTTTCAAGAATTGTAATTCTCATGTTCACGTTCTTTTGAAAACGTGTAATCCTCCCTACACGATCCTTTTGTAAAATACCTTTATATGTAATTAAGACGAGGTTAAAGACAAAATAAATAATTTTCACAAATTCAAACATGAGAATAACCAATCAATGAAAAGATATATGACACACAAATAAAAAAAAGAAAACACATGGGTTGCCTCCCAAGAAGTGCTTGTTTTTGTTCGAGTCACGAGCTTGACTCTACCCTTATTTAACGGATAAAGGGAAGTTTTTATACATGTAAGCTTATGCGGGTTATAGTAGCGATACACACCCTTAGGGTGGAAATTTGCTACATGAGGAGAAGGTGATGGGTGATTTATATGCTCAAAGGGTGTGCTCCATTCATTATAACATTACCTAATTTTATGGGTGTAGCGGGTGAATCAAGTCTATCTCCTAGAAATGGATCATCTTCTATCAACTTCAAGAGATTCTTAGTTAAGGATCCATCTTGACCTAATAAACCCGGTTTAAACCCATAATGTTTTTTGTTAGCAACCATAAATGGGTGATGTAAGTGTGTAAGGTCATGGGTTACTCCTATATTAGCTTCGACTCTACATGTCCTAGAGTCCACTACCTTTATAAAGCAACTACCCAGACTATTTATTTTGATGGGTGGATTGGGGCCTAATTCAATTCCTAGATTCACATCTAAAGACGAAAAATTGGGTAAGGGTTTCGGTTGAGGCAGCGGCGCCAAAAACTTGATACGCGTACAACGCGCGTTCGGGGTCAAAGGAAACTTCCATTTCTTCGAGCAAGCTTTTCAACCACCTAGGCAGTGAACCTAATCGTTGTAGTGTAGTATTAGGTAATCTCGGATTGATATTGTTCTCTAGGGAATAGGAATGCTAGTGAGATGTTACTACGCTAAGGTTGGGGTTGAGGAAGATTATTTTTATCTTTTTTATATTTTTAGGAAATTGAAATTACGAATCTCGGGGTATTGGATTTGGGGGGTTGGTATTTCTACCGATTACTCTACTATTCTAATTATCTAATTATCTAATTAACTAAGCTAAGGGGTAGTCTATGTCTAATTGATGTGTGCTCGTATGATGATTAAAGATGTGTTTACCTAGATGCTATTACTCTCTAGTTATCTCATATTGATGGTTGAATTGTCACGTCCTTATTCTTAACGCGTTGTGTCTTCTAAGCTCGTAGGGTATGCTTTCTTCCCTAACTCTTTGAGACTACCTTAAGGTTATTGCTCTACTTAAATCTCTAGGATTCATAAACTAACTATAAGGTTATATTTGGATTTTAGCCTACAACAACTCTAGGCGATTATAAACTAATGTTCACAAAGATTACTCAAGCATTAAAACATAGGCTAAGGCGATTTGGGTGTACATTCGGGGTGGATTGTAAACAATGCTCTTCATTGATATTCAAAACCAAAACATTACGAGAACCGCGAAAGGGATAGGCTCGAGGGGTTAACTAGGGTATCGTGGACTAAAGATGAGTACATCGCAGGGTGTGGGGGAATTACTCAACCGATGTGGAAGAAGTAATTATAATACGGTATCAAACAAGGGTTATCCTAATGCCTCTTATCATTTAGTTATTCCTAACTACACAAGTGTAGTCTCACTAGCGATCTCGGGATGCATCACAAAACAAGTTCTAGAATTTATTATACTACCAGACACTCTCAAGCATTAAAGGGAATGCTTTAATTCATAGATCTAGGGGAACCTCACATTTTTGGGTGGAATTTGAGTGGTAAAGGGTTTTGTGCTAGTCATATAATTTTTATCCATGAGACGCTTTATTAAGACTAATGGCCCACTCCTACATGTCATTAAAAATTTAAATTTGGTGCCAAAATTACCCTAACCGATATTTCTCATGGTTTGTTACACAAATGAAATTGGACAAGGCAAATAATCAAGGATAAGCATAGTTTCAAAGTTCCCGCTTTATTTTCCCTCCCTACACTTAAACCCAACATTTTCCCAATGTTCCCGAAGTATCAAAGTTATGATAATGGAAGGTAATTAAAAGAGAAAGAAACTAATACCGATTAGCTCTGGTAGGATCCGTATGGAAGTAGTGGTTAAATTTTTTCCAAGAAGAATATATGCGTGGAAAGCTTCATCCAATCTACGCTTCTTTTGATAAATAAAACCTCAGACACTTTAAGAAAACAGACAAACCCAAAGCATCAAATCGAACAAAGAAAAATCACAACAAGATGTAATTCCGCATTTAAATAAGATATAATGCTTGTGGAATGGTTGTTTGCGTATTTTCCGGAAAATTAAGACCGAGAATTTCCAAAATTTTATAAGTAGCACAAAAATGAGAGAAGTCGATAAGTCAAGTTGCTCCTCCCGACACCGTCAGTTGTAACTCGATGTCACAAGTTATCCGGACAAACCGGTCTCGTCGCGATTTTCCGAAAAATTCGGAAAATTTACATCTTTAGAATATGGAAAATTTCGCAAAACATCCATTATGACTCGATACAAGCATTTGACTCTAACAAACACACATATATATTTTTTCAAGAATTGTAATTCTCATGTTCACGTTCTTTGAAAACGTGTGTAATCCTCCCTACACGATCCTTTTGTAAAATACCTTTATATGTAATTAAGACGAGGTTAAAGACAAAATAAATAATTTTCACAAATTCAAACATGAGAATAACCAATCAATGAAAAGATATATGACACACAAATAAAAAAAAAAAAACACATGGGTTGCCTCCCAAGAAGTGCTTGTTTTTGTTCGAGTCACGAGCTTGACTCTACCCTTATTTAACGGATAAAGGGAAGTTTTTTATACATGTAAGCTTAAGTGCGGGTTATAGTAGCGATACACACCCTTAGGGTGGAAATTTGCTACATGAGGAGAAGGTGATGGGTGATTTATATGCTCAAAGGGGTGTGCTCCATTCATTATAACATTACCTAATTTTATGGGTGTAGCGGGTGAATCAAGTCTATCTCCTAGAAATGGATCATCTTCTATCAACTTCAAGAGATTCTTAGTTAAGGATCCATCTTGACCTAATAAACCCGGTTTAAACCCATAATGTTTTTGTTAGCAACCATAAATGGGTGATGTAAGTGTGTAAGGTCATGGGTTACTCCTATATTAGCTTCGACTTTACATGTCCTAGAGTCCACTACCTTTATAAAGCAACTACCCGGACTATTTATTTTGATGGGTGGATTGGGGCCTAATTCAATTCCTAGATTCACATCTAAAGACGAAAAATCGGGTAAGGGTTTCGCTGAAGGCAATGCGCCAAAAACTTGATACTGCATAACGCGCTGCTCGGGGTCAAAGGAAACTTCCATTTCTTTCGAGCAAGCTTTTCAACCACCTAGGCAGTGAACCTAATCGTTGTAGTGTAGTATTAGGTAATCTCGGATTGATATTGTTCTCAGGGAATAGGAATGCTAGTGAGATGTTACTACGCTAAGGTTGGGGTTGAGGAAGATTATTTTTATCTTTTTATATTTTTAGGAAATTGAAATTACGAATCTCGGGTATTGGATTTGGGGGTTGGTATTTCTACCGATTACTCTACTATTCTAATTATCTAATTATCTAATTAACTAAGCTAAGGGTAGTCTATGTCTAATTGATGTGTGCTCGTGATGATGATTAAAGATGTGTTTACCTAGATGCTATTACTCTCTAGTTATCTCATATTGATGGTTGAATTGTCACGCCCTTATTCTTAACGCTACAGTCTTCTAAGCTCGAGGGTATGCTTTCTTCCCTAACTCTTTGAGACTACCTTAAGGTTATTGCCTACGAAATCTCTAGGATTCATAAACTAACTATAAGGTTATATTTGGATTTTAGCCTACAACAACTCTAGGCGATTATAAACTAATGTTCACAAAGATTACTCAAGCATTAAAAACACAAACGAATGACCTATCGCAATCCTAGGTCAATTACAATTAAGATAAGAGACAACCAATCAATATTCAATACCTATGTTTCATAGATCTAAGCAAACACACAAGTAAATTAGCTTGACATGGAAAACATGCAAGCATACACACATACAATTGAAGACATAATTGAATCAATGAAGTAAATTACTTATCTTGTTGTAAAATAAGGTATGAGAACCCTAAGATACGCCAAGACAAACCAAAATCGTTATTAGGTTTTACTCCACAAAACTACCTCTCCAAAAGTCTAAAAATTCAATTATATAAATAGAGTTACAATTTGCGACGGCGCCACTTTAAATGTGACGCCATTGATCGCCGCCATTAGGGTTTCGTCTTGACCACGCCAACCTTGCGACAAAGATCACCTTATGGTTGTGACGCCGTCGGCTTCATCTTCCGACGCCGCTGGATCCGAATCTAGGTCGCCTAAGTTGTGACGCCTACTTTTTAAAACCTCGACGCTGGGTACAAAATAGCAATTTTGCTATTGAGTCACAAATTTGGAGCACGCAAGCATGGCGCCGCCTCTAACCGTGACGCCACCTTCAATTCAAAAGAACTTGAGTGTCTTGATCTTGACTTGGCCATTTTCTTCATATATTCATGCATTTTCGCCCTAATAAGTGTCATTCTAGCTATCCGCTTCAAGAGACCTAAAAAGTGAAAAGGAACGAAATAAAGCAATAACGGATACAAAAGTGGTCGAGTAAGGGCTTAAATGACCCCTCAAAGTGTACCTTTAAATCCTTATCACATACAAGGTAGGCTAAGTGGATTTGGGTGTATATTTGAGGTTGATCAGAACAATGTTTTCATTGATATTCCGAAAACCGAAACATCACGAGAATCGCGAAAAGAATAGGCTCGAGGGGTTAACTAAGGGTATCGTGTACTAAAGATGAGTACATCGCAAGGGTGTGGGTAATTAATCGACCGATGTGGAAGAAGTAATTGTAATAGTGTTTCAAACAAGGGTTATCCTAATGCCTCTTATCACTTAGTTATTCCTAGCTACACAAGTGTAGTCTCACAAGGATCTCGAAATGCATCACAAAACAAGTTCTAGAATCTCTTATACTACATGTACACTCTCTAAGCATTAAGGTGAATGCTTTATTCCTAAAGATCTAGGCGAACCTCACATTTTGGGGTGGAATTTGAGTGGTAAACGGTTTGTGTACTAGTCATATAACTCTTATCCATGAGATGCTTTATTAAGACTAAAGTTTTAGCTCGTATACGTCATAAAAAATTTAAATTTGGTGCTAAAATTGCCCTAACAAATATTTCTCATAGTTTATTACACAATTTACTAAGGACAAGACAAATGATCAAGGATAAGATTAGTTTCTATGTTCCTGCTTTATTCTCCCTCCTACACTTAAACCGAACATTGTCCCCAATGTTTCCCAAAAGTATCAAAGTTATGATAAAGGAAGGTAAGTAAAAGGAAAGAAACTAGTACTCCCTGATTAGCCTCAGAGGATCCGTGTGAAGTTGTGGTTAAATTCTTTTCCAAGAAGAATGCATATGTGATAAGCTCTATCCAATGTTGTGTTTCTTCTTCTTGCTAAATATAACCTCGCACACTTAATAAAAAACGCTCGATAAAATCGGCGGTAAACTATATATGACACAACTACACTTGGATATAATGCTTGTGGAATGGATGTTTGCGCTTTTCTAGAAAACTAAGACCGGAATTTCTAAAATTTTATAAGTAGCACGTAAAACGAAAAAATTATAAGTCGATTTCGATTGACTGACTTCACAGCTTTAATCCTAACGCCAAAGTTGTCATGACAAAACCGGTCTCAATGATTTTCCTTGAAAAATTACATCTTTAGAACTGAAAAATTCCCGCAAAACATCCATTATGACTCGATACAAGCATTTTACTCTAACAAACACACATATATATCAATTTCACTAATTATAATTCTCATGTTCACGTTCTTCAAAAATGTATGTAATCTTCCCTACACTTATCTTTTTGTAAAATACCTTTATATGTAATGAAGACAAGGTTAAAGACAAAATAAAACATTTTCACAAAATCAAACATGAGAATAAACAACAATGAAAAAGATATATGACACACAAACAAGCAAACAATTAAGCATGGGTTACCTCCCACGATGCGTTTTTCTTTATTTATGAGTCTTGTAGCTAGATTCAAAGTCGTGCTCCGACGTTGTCTCTTTTTCCTCCTCAATGAATACTCTATCATATTGACAAAATTCTCATATACTCTATACCTAGGTCCTAAGGTCAAACAATCCCTATAGTAAAGCCTCCTTTTCTCCACATAAAGTTCAAGCCTTTTTCAACATCTTCTTCGCTTCTTTTCCTCAAAAGCTCTAATTTTATCTCGTTCATAAAGGGATAGAGGGCCATAACCGTTCATCTTCCAAGGCATCCTATATGTAATTTTATCGTCCCCTTCCGCAAATCTAACCATTCCATCGGACTTGTTATAGCTTAACTTAGAGATTTCAACAAAAGGTTTTCCTAACACAACTTGGGACAAGCTATAGTCGATGACACATCCTATATCTTCTAGGACCATAAAATCAACTAAGTAGGTGAAGTTTCCTCGAAGACGTGTACATCCTTGACTCTTCCCACAAAATTGCAAACCCCACCGGATACTTAGGGTCCTCATAATCTTAAGTCGCTCATTCATTATATCATTGTAAACAATGATGACATCACATAGATGGGGAGTCCGTATTCATGTAAGCATGCTCGACATTCCTATATCCAATCATACAAGGGATCTTGATGTTCCGTGGATTTCTCTCCTAATCTTTGGGCATATTCTAATGATGGGTGATCGAGATTGTCGATTATGTATTGGTGGTAAGAAACTTCTTCCTTAGTAGGGTAACGATTGAAATAGGCACTATTTTCCATGTTCTAATTTTCATTTAATAAATCATTACATGAACTATTGTTAATCATGGAGACAATAATCGAGGCGCTAACCGCTTTTTCAACAGTATTCCTAATTGTAATTCTCAAATACCCCGCACAATTATTGAAGCTCATTGTTTCTACTAACATTTCGGTTGCAGCGATGGTTAGAGGGGTGTTGGTCAATTGGTTGTGGTTTGAGTGAAGTGGTTTATTCGGTGGTAGGTTGTTGTTTGATGGGTTATCACCTTCCATGATGAAAAGTGATGGGTTACGACAAATTCACGAACAAGGGGATAGACTACGAGGAAGCTAAAATGAGAAAACTCTTACTTGATAGGAATCAAGCAAGAGAACCTAAACGAGATAAAATATAACTAGCTATTCTATACCCAGCAGCAAATGCCTAAAACTTGATGCGCTGCATCAAGCTGCTTTGGGTGAAACGAACTTCCTTTCTTCGAGGAAGTTTTTCACCATCTAGGTAGTGAACCTAATCGCTTGTAGTGTAGTATGGGTAAGCCTCGGGATTGATATCATTCTCTAAGGAATAAGAATGCTATCAAAAAATGTATTACGTGAAGTTGGGGGTTGAGGATGATTATTTTTTTTCTTTTATTGGTTTTTTGAAAGCTAAGGTAAATATCTCGGGGCAATTGGTTTGGGGGTGGTACTTCTACCGATTACTTCTACTATCTAATTATCTAACACTACGGCTAGTTATGTCTATTTGATGTGTGCTCGTATGATGACTAAAAATGTGTTTACCTAGATACTATTATCGATAAGGATTTAAACCGAACCGACAAGGCCCCAATCATAGGGCTCAAGTGGAATTTTTGCTCATAACACCGGACAGGCCAGTTTTGAAGAAGAAGGGCATCACTCGACTTTTCATCTCATACGCCCATATCTAGAACCAAGACGACATCCCTTATGAAGATCGACGCCACAACTCTAAGGTGACACCATCCCATCGATAACTCGGTCAAGACGAAACCCTAATGACGGCGATCCGACGGCATCCCACCTATATATGACGCTGCCGCAAATGTAAATCTATATAAATAATTCGATTTTTCTGCATTTAAGGTGGTAGACTTTTGAGAACGATTCTTATGAATCGTACCAAGAATTTGAAATGGCTAAAGAAGGATTTGAGATGCTTAGGAGTGTATTTGGGTTAGATCATACTAAAACACATGATGAACATATAGGAGATCTAGATATAATGGAGAATGAGGTGAAAACTCCAAGCCCACAAGCCCTACTATCACTTGAGGAACACACACCGCCTATAACTTACCCTAAGAAGTAGAAGACACTATAGGAACCCGATTGATATAGAACCTTTGGACCAAACACCACTAGAGAATGTAGGTTTAGATGCTTGTTGTCATGACCTCTCTCTTAGTTCTAAGGAAGTTCCTATTTTGATGAACCGGAGCCTCAACCGAAACCCTTACCCAATTTTCCGCCTTTAGATGTGAATCTAGAATTGAATTAGCCCCAATCCACCCATCAAAATAAATAGTTCGGGCAAATATGATAAAGGTAGTAGACTCTAAACCATGTAGAGTGGAAGCTAATATAGAGTAACCCATGACCTTATACACTTACATCACCCATTCATGGTTGATAACAAGAAACATTATGGGTTTAAACCGGTTTATAAGGTCAAGATGGATATTTAACTAGGAATCTTTTGAAGTTGATAGAAGATGATCCATTTCTAGGAGAAAGATTTGATTCACCCGCCACACCAATTGAGTTAGGTCGTGCTAGTATGATAGGAGCACAACCCTTCGAGCATAAGTATAACCCATCACCCTCTCCTCACGTAGCAAATTTCCACCCTAAGGGTGTGTATCGCTACTATCACCCGCACTTAAGCTTAAGTGTAGGAAAAACTTCCCCTTTATCCGTTAAATAAGGGTAGAGTCAAGCTCGTGACTCGAACAAAAACAAGCGCTTCTTGGGAGGCAACCCATGTGTATTTTTTTTTCATCTGTATTTGTGTGTTTATATATCTTTTTCATTATTATTTATTCTCATGTTAGACTTTGTGAAAATGTTTTATTTTGTTTTTAACCTCGTCTTAATTACATACAAAGGTATTTTACAAAAAGATAAGTGTAGGGAAGATCAAATATGTTTTTAAGAACACGAACATGAGATTAACGATAATTGAAATTGATATATTTGTGTGATTGTTAGAGTCAAATGCTTGTATCGAAGTCATAATGGATGTTTTGCGTGTATTTTTCCGTGTTTTAAAGATGTAATTTTTCGAATTTTTCCAGAAACGCAGCGCACCAGCTCATTATGACAACCGACGGCGTTAAGATTAAAACCCGACGACGCCAGTCAAGGTAAACACTTATCAATTTTTCGTTTCAGGCTACTTATAAATTTTGAAATTTCAAGTCTTAATTTTTCTAGAAAATCAGAAACATCCATTCCACAAGCATTATATCCTAGTGTAGTTGTGTCATATGTAGTTTTACCACGATTTTACGCGAAAATTTCGCCTATTTTCTTAAAGTGTGCAGTGTTATATTCGGCAAGAAGAAGAAACTCAACATTGATGGAGCTTATCACGTATACATTCTTCTTGGAAAAGAATTTAATCGCAACTTCACACGGATCCTACCAAGCTAATCGTGGGAGTACTAGTTTCTCTCTTTAATTACCTTCCTTTATCATAACTTTGATACTTTCGGGAATATTCGGGACAATGTTCGCTTTAAGTGTAGGAGGAGAATAAAACGAGAACTTAGAAACTATGCTTATCCTGATTATTTGTTTTGTCCTTGGTCATTTGTATAATAAACTATGAGAAATATTTGTTAGGGCAATTTTAGCACCAAATTTAAATCTTTTATTTTAGTCTTAATAAAGCGCCTCATGGATAGGAGTTATATGACTAGCAAAAAACCGCTTACCACTTAAATTCCACCCCAAAATGTGAGATTCGCCTCTAGATCTTTAGGAATAAAGCATTCACCTTAATGCTTAGAGAGTGTACCTTAGAGTATAATAGATTCTAGAACTTGTTTTGTGATGCATTCGAGATCGCTAGTGAGACTACACTTATGTAGTTAGGAATAACTAAATGATAAGAGGCATTAGGATAACCCTTGTTTGAAACCTGTATTATAAGTACTTCTTTACTACACGATACCCCTACTTACCCCTCAGATCCTATCTTTTTCGTGGTTTTCGTGATGTTTCGGTTTTCTGGAATATCAATGAAGAGCATTGTTTACAATCCACCCCCAAATGTACACCCAAATCGCCTTAGCCTACCTTGTATGCACTCACCTTTAGTGCATTATTGTTATCATTACTAAACTCTTAGTTCAAATATCTAGTTACTTGCATGCTTGCTAAGTCGAGTCATATCTTTGTACAGCTTTTGGGATGATTGGGACTCATGGGTAAAAGTAATATTTTTATGGAGTAACGGAAGGAACATTAAATTCAAATTCCTTTGTCTACGTAATTAAATACTCCAAGTGTTTTGATCTTTTCAAATCGGTTCAATTAGTGTTAGAGAAATAAAACTCAAGTGTAGGGATGCTCTATAAATCCATTATATTTTGATGTTATCGTAGAGGATGGTAGAGTACAAAAAAATGATGGTAGAGTAAAATGTATGCACAAAAAAAATGAAGAAAAACATACGGGCTACCATCCTACATCTATCTTTATGTTTATGTCTTTAAATTTATGTATGTTTATTTCAAGTTATCTAGACTTTAGTGAGTCGGTATTGGCTTAGTAATGCTACGCCAAATGTATGCACAAAAAATGAAGAAAACATACGGGCTACCATCCTACATCTATCTTTATGTTTATGTCTTTAAATTTATGTATGTTTATTTCAAGTTATCTAGACTTTAGTGAGTCGAGTATTGGCTAGTAATGCTACGCTTTTCATGCTTGTAACATAAGAAGCCTAACGTTACAACCCTTGGAAAGACCTCTTAGATAGTTGTTCCTAGGTGCTTATGCCAAAGAGGTGGAAGTTTGATCTAGTCTCAAGCCTAAGTATGTATTATGCCAGGTAATGAGTGTTTATCTTCCATTTCCATTTACTATATTTCATATAAACCCGAGAGATGAGAGAATCCAAACACCACTTGTGAGGTGCTAGTATATAATTTTCGTGCCTTTATGACTATTGCGATGCTTTTACTTGTTGTGAGTTATTTTAAACCTATGCTTCATGCCCCCTAACTTATAAATTGATTAGCCAAAACCACATTTGCTTGAGGACAAGCAAATACCAAGTGTAGGGTTATTTGATAAGGATTTAAACGTACACTTTTAAGGGTCATTTAAGCCCTTAATCAACCACTTTTATATCCGTTCTCGCTTAATTTCATTCCTTTTCACTTTTAGGTCTCTTGGAAGCAAAATGTTGAATGATGCACATTTGGACGAAAAGGAGTGAAAACATGAAGAAAATGGCAAAGTCAAGATCAAAGCCACTCAAGTCGCTAAAAGCGAACCCCGATGGCGCCCCAATCATAGGCGACGCCGTCCCTCTATACTGAGATATGATAAAACATGCACCGACGACTCGGTGGAATTTTTCTCATAACACCGACGGCGCCGCTTTGAAGAAGAAGCGCCACTCGGACTTTTCATCTCGACGGCCCGGATCTAGAACCAAGACGACGTCTCGTATGAATACTGGCGGCGTCACAACTCTAAGGTGACGTCGTCCCATCGATAACTTGGCCAGGACAAAAACCCTAATGACGGCGATCTGACGCGGTCGCAAGTGTAAATGTATATATAGAATTTGATTTTTCTGCATTTAAGGAGGTAGACTTTTGGAGTAAAAACCCTAAACGTTTGTAGTCCGACTTGACAGTATCATAGGGTCCCGAACCCTATTTTACACATCAAGATAAGTTTTTAATCCAATAGTATCACTATGTCTTCCATTGATTGTGTGTATGCTTGCTTGTTTAACATGTCTAGTTAAATTTCTTGTGTGTTTGCTTAGATCTATGAAACCTAGTCATTAATTATTGTTAGGTTGTCTCTTATCTTAATTGTAATTGGCTTAGGAGTGCAACTAGGCTATCGTTGTGTTTAATGCTTGAATAATCTTTGTGAAAGTTAGTTTATGAATAATCTAGCGGATTTTGTAGGCTAAACCAAAAGGTAACCTCAAAGAGTTAGGGCATATGCACACCCTACGACTTTAGGAAGCACAACGCGTTAAGAATAAGGACGTGACAATTCAACCATCAATAAAAGATAATTAGCGAGTAATAGTATCTAGGTAAACACATTTTTAATCATCATACGAGCACACATCAAATAGACATAGCTACCCGTTGAATTAGATAATTAGAATAGTAGAAGTAATCGGTAGAAGTACCACCCCCAAACCAATTACCCCAAGATTTTACCCTTAGCTTTTTAAAAAACCAATAAAAGATTAAAAAAAAAAGAATCATCGTCAACCCCCACCTTAGCGTAATATATTTCTTGCTATCATTCCTATTCCCCAAGAGAACGATATCAATCCCCGAGGCTTACCCAATACTACACTACAACGATTAGGTTCACTGCCTAGGAGGTTGAAAAACTTGCTCGACGAAAAGGAAGTTCCTTTGACCTCGAACGCGCTTCGTACGCGCATCAATTACTCCCTAGTTATCTTTTACTAATGGTTGAATTGTCACACCTTATCTTAACGCGTTGTGTTTCCTAAGGTCGTAGGGTGTGCATATGCCCTAACTCTTTGAGGTTATCCCTTGGGTTTAGCCTACGAAATCCGCAAGTCCTTAAACTATTCATTCATAGGCCTCACGTTCACAAAGAATATTCAAGCATTAAACACAATGAAAGCCTAGTTGTAATCCAAAGCCAATTACAATTAAGATAAGAAACAACCTAACAATTTAGTAATAACTAGGTTTCATAGATCTAAGCAAACACACAAAAAATTTAGCTAGACATGGTAAACAAGCAAGCATACACACAATCAATTGAAGACATAATGATACTTTGAATTAAAACACGTATCTTGATGTGTAAATTAGGATTTGAGACCCTAAGATACTGTCCAAATCGGACTACAAACGTTTAGGGTTTTTCTTCCAAAAATCTACCTCTTTAAATGCAGAAAAATATAATTCTATATATAAATTTACACTTGCGACGGCGTCACCTTATAGGTGGGACGCCGTCAGCTTTTTGTCATTAGGGTTTTCGTCTTGGCCAAGTCATCGAGGGGACGGTGTCACCTTAGAGCTATGATACCGTTAGTCTTTAGATGGGACGTCGTCTTGGTTCTGCATCTGGGTTTTTTGGGATGAAAATCTGAGTGACGCCCTTCTTGTTCAAATCCTAACGCCGTCAGGTTGTATGAACAAAAATTCCACTCAGCCATCTGGTGCATGTTTTTATCAAGTCTGTATAGAGGGACGGCGTCACCCTTTGATTGGGACGCTGTCAGGTTCATTTTGAGCAGCTTGAGTGGCTTCGATCTTGACTTTGCCATTTTCTTCATGTATTCACTCATTTTCATTCAAATATGCATCATTCCAGCATTTTGCTTCCAAGAGACCTAAAAAGTGAAAGGAATGAAATTAAGTAGTAACGGATATAAAAATGGTCGATTAAGGGCTTAAATGACCCCTTAAAAGTGTACGTTTTAAATCCTTATCATCTGATCTCTTAATTATACTTCAACCTCTAATGTTCTAATCTTTTCACATAAGACAGTTTCATTAGATTTGAAGTATTCTAATCTTGCTTCTACAGATTTCAGACCTTGTTTATAACCTAAAAGTAATAATTTAGCATCATCAAGTTCCTTTGTTACTTTATTTTAATCATCTCTATAAAGCATGAAGTTGAACATGATTCATAGGATACCTCAGAATCAGAAGGACTTAAGGTTGTGGATTGTGCCATAAGAGCAAAGTCAGTAGGGCCTTCTGCAGCTTGATCACTCCAAGCATAGCCACCAAGCCCATCACAAGACACCAAGGAAGTTGTTGAAGTCTCCTGCACTGGAATGGTCCTCCTTTCCATCTCCATTGTCTTGTTCTCCTGAGACCTGGGAAATCTACATTCTCTTTCAAAATGACCTTTCTTTGCAATTATAGCACTCTACTTTGGACTTGTCAAATCCCACTTTTTCAGAACAAGTCATTTGCAAGCTTCTTCCACTCCTCTGAAGAAACCTTTTTGCCCTCATAGTGAGCATGGCCATTTGCCACCTAAGATCCATCTCTTCAACATCATCGGGATGGATCTGTTGAATGTCCTCATTTTCCAGTTGAGTAACATAACTTTGATTGGCAAAGAATAAGCACACTACAGCATCCTTCAGATTCTCACCTCTAGCAGCACTTCCCAATACACTAGCAGCACTTCCTTCCTTAGCAGTAGGGACATCAACCATTGTGCTACTAATGCAATTTGATGAAAAAAAATGCCAAGTTGTTTGAATTTGTGCTTGAACTTAAATTTTGCTTCATTTCAGCCTCGTAGACCTTCAGGTTGTTGCGCAGATCATCCAGGCTTAACTTTTCCAATTCTGGCTTGTTCCTCCACACAATAACATGTGTGTCCAATTCAGATGGAAGACTAGCCAGAATTTTTGGTTTAAGTCTTCTTGTTCGCTGGTCACCCCACAAGCTCTAATTAGCTTACCGCTTTTGCAACAGTTGCGATTTCATCAAGGATTCGATTGCTTGATGCGTAAAAGTTGGCATATTGTTGCTTTAGAAGATTCTTCTTGCTCTTCTTTGTAGCTTCATTTCCTCTAAACGTTTTTCTAAAGCATCCATCAATAGCTTAGCATCCTTGATAGAGTTGAAGGATAATTTATACTCATCCGGAATGGCCATCATGAGAATATTTATGGCCTTCATCTCCGATTTCTTTTGGCTATGTCCTCTGCAAAGAAGGAGAGGAATGATTTTCCTCCATCTCTAGTTTTAAACTAGACAGTGTTTCCAGTTTCAATAACCTCCCACAATCCAATATCAATCATTGGGATGTGTTGTTCTATCCTCATCTTCCACATCTCATACTTATCTGGTTTGAGCATGGGAACCTTGTTATGTGTCAAAGAGTGTGTAGATTCCATCTTTCATAATTGTTGGTAGTATTCCTCTTGTTGTAACAGCTTCTTGATCACACAAGCTCTGATACCACTTGTTGATCCTAGTTCACCTTGTAAATATAGATCTTTGATAGCTTTTGTATAAGAAACTGTTTGATCCTTTAAGTATCACGTGAAATATAACACTTATAGAATAGTGAGAACACAATGAATTCACAATCAAAAGCTTCAATATTATTAGAATAATAATACGAGTGATCTTGATATCACTAGGGTTTACAACCTTGAAGCCGCCATAAACTTATATGTAAAACAAATGACCTAGGATCTCCATTTATATGTTAAGGAGTCCTAGTAGGTTACAATCACTTCCAATACAATGATATCTTTTCTATTCTTATCTAATACTACATTATAGGAATGCGACATTCCATAAATACAAAACATACTAAGACTCCAGCAGTAGTTAAACAAAACTAGCAGTAGATACATATACTCTGGAAGCACTTCAGTCTTCAGCAGCAAAAACTTTACTCTAGCAGTATTTTCTCCAAGTCCAGCAGCAGTTACCACTTAGTGTATTCTCATGATTCTTTCCAGCACCATCTAGCAGTCGGTAGAATACACCAGCAGCAGTTTCAGTAACACCAGCAGCAGATAACACTTAGACCATTTTATCAGGAATCTCATAAGCAGTTGATTCTCCCAAAAGCAGTAGTATCCATAAAACCCAACAAATTTTAAAGAATTTTCATAGGAAAGCTTGTCGTATTTGTTTCTTCAATTTTCAGCTACCAGTTTGCTTCAAAAGTTAGGCTTTATTTTTCAAGTTTTGCACAAGCATTTTCAAATCTGGCAGCATGACAAGTCAATCCCTCATTCAACTCAACATTCTTGTTCAAACAATCTTTTACAATCTCTTTGAGTAAAAAGTTTTCCTCTTCTAAAAACATTTGAACTTTTTCAGATTCTTCATATTTTGAAGATTGTGGTTAGATTGATTCAAATTGATTTGAGAAATATTCTTTTTGGATGTCAGAGTTTAGGCTGGGAAAGTCATATGCATCTTCAAGAGATGTTAAGTAAGTTAAATCAGTTTGCATTTCAGAAATCAGTACTTTCTTAAAAGCTATAAATTGTTCATTAACTCTATTCATGAAAGGCTCAATAAAGGTTTTCAAAAGCTTTTTAACTTCCCTTAAGATTTTCATTTCGTAAGAATTGGATTTCAAAAGTTCAAAAATTTTAAACTCTTGCTTCTATGAATAATAGATAGTGTATAATTTATTTGGTTTTTGAGATTACAAAAAGTTTTTCTAACTAAACCATCAAATTTATTTTGATCATATGGATTTTCAGAAATCTATTCCACATGAGTTTGTACATTTGTTTGTTTTCTTGAAAGAATGTTTTCTTGAAAGAATGTTTTCTTTGTTTATCAAACCATAATCTACGCTAAAGTAGGAAAAATTGGTTTTCTTATGTGAAACATTCAAGCGTTTTTCAGTTTCCTCATTAGAGATGTTATTAGGAACAAAAGTAATCTTTGAAGGTGTCACGTCTCATATAATCAACATTATACACACTTGGTTCAATACGTGTAACCGTATCAAGATAAGATAGTTTATAAAAACCAAGACCTTATTTTAGATCCAAGATTGAATCTGGTTTAGGTATTAACATGTATACAATTTGAATAGTCTCGATCGATAGTGCGAATTTTAGTTTCAACTTTTCGTTAATCGATGAATACAATTAGCTTTTTATTTGTTAAGTTTACAATTCTTTTAATGTTATCAAAAGTTGAAATATATCGTTATAAATAAAAATCTCATCTTGTAACTCGATAATTTGACGTTTTAGCACTAATGGTCGCTCATACTGCTCATCATGTAACATTTTCTTGATTTTCTTTCCGATGAAGCACTTTTATCTTGTTCCGCTTTATCAAGTTAGCATATTTTGAAATTGAGATTGAATGGTGGCATAGTTTTAAAGCATAACATTTCGATCTTGATTTGTTGATTCAGGGTTACATTCGACACTTGTAGTGAATAATTGAAGATCATCACTTGTAGTTGTTAAGCTGCATGTGTTGATTTCATTTATCCTACTACTTGTTAGAATGTTGCCATGAAACAATTCATCAAGTTCAGTTATTTTACAAGCATCAGATGTATGTACCTTATTGATGAACGTGTCATCTTCTTCAGCATTAGTGTCATAGCTTGGAATTGATTCTCCATCTTCTAGTTCTGCTTCAAATCCTTCCACATCTTCAATGTTCGCCATGAACACCATGTTTGTTTCCAATATTTCTCCTTCTTCATCCGAGTCAACCATAAAATCATTTTCATCTGCAGTCAATGCCTGACTCTTTTCCTCCATATCAACTAAAAAGATTTTCTCTTTGTAATGAGCTTTGTTACGTACTTTGCTATTTGGATAAGCTCTTGCAAAATGACCAGTTTGACCACATCTGAACCATTTTGTTTCTTGAACTTCCTGGACAACATCATTCTTTTCACCCCTTGGAGCACCCTGCCTAATCACTTCACCTCTCGGTTGAACATCTTGTCTTTTATTAATTACAGTTGGTGCAGAAGTGGGTCGAAGATTGTTGTTGGTTGGAAGTTTATAGAAAGATTTTTGAATTTGTTTCCCAAGTAATGCCAGATTGTGAACTATTTTTTTTTAGTTCAAGGTTTGTAGTGTTTTATGATGTAAGGTCTTTTGCATCTTCCATGGGTGAGTAACTTATATCGTTGTTTGAGCTGACGGAAGGTAAGTGATTTGGTTGAAATCTTGAGACTAAAGCAAAAGGATCATGCATTGGTTGTTGAGTTGATGATTCCTTTTCCTTTTCTTTTCCTTTCTTTTCTAATCTTTGATGTCATTGACGTCAACCTGATTGTGTTTTAATAGATCAAATAGATTGTTGATGTCTTTCTTAGTGAGGTCTTGACTATGTCTGATTGCAATGGGAAACGTCGCCATTATGGTTGTAGTTTTGTGAGAAACATAGTGTTGTGTCTATGTCGGTTCTTTTAAGGTTGTGACAATTCATTTCGTTGATAATCTTGTTGAAACGAATGTATGAATCTTCTAGATTTTCCTTAGGGAATTTCTTGAAAGACTGATAATTCCACAAAGCTAATGTTTGTTAAGTTTGTATACCAACATCAGCACCTTGCATCAATCTTTCCAAAGCTTGCCATAGATCATGAGCAGTTAGATTGCTATCAATGGCATTGTATATCTCATTTCTTAAGCCAAACAAAATTAGATTCTTATCCAGAATATCAGCTTCAAATTGTGCAAGTTCAAGAGGACTAAGATCATCTTCTTCTTGAAGTTTCTTTTGTTCAGGATTAGTAGCATCATCAATCTCTTTCATTATGTATGGACCATTTTTGATAGAGTTAATTAACAACTTTGTTTCTTTGTAGCCCATTGGAACATTCATAAACCTCGAGGACCATTGAACATAGTTTCCCTGATACAACATGGGAGGTCGTGCATCACTCCCTGCGGCCAATGAATCTTGACTAGTAGACATTGTGATGTTGGATCTTTGATATGAGATGTTGTTTTGTTAGAAGGTTGTGTTTTAGCTTGGTGGTTTAGAGATTGTTGAGAATTTGTAGAAAAATGTTGTGATTTTAAGTTGATTAAAGCCTCTTAGCAATTTTCACACTTACAAAGTTTATTTAAATTAAAGTCCAATTGAAATGAAAAGTCAAGTCTTGTGAATCATAGTCAAATTCTTGCAAACCAAGTCTTAAAGATGCTTAGTGAGTGTGGTAAAAAGTGTAGGTGTCTTATAAGAAATGACTCGCAACATATAGTCTTTCAAATAGTAACTCTCGCAAAATCTCTTGAGAAACGGGCAGAGTTTTATTTCGTAAACAGTAGGTAACATATTGTCCCGCAAATGGAGGTGTCACAAGCTTCTTTTTATTAAAAATACAAAGAAAGCTCTTGCAAAAATTTCTTGTGAAATGGGCAAAGTTTTCTTTAAGAACAAATGGTTAACCAAAGGCTTCATAAAGCTAGTATCACAAGAATAGCTCTCGCAAACCAAAGACAAAGGCTATCGCAACCTAATCTTTCGAAAACGATAGACTTCACAAAAAAGCTATCACAACCCAAAAACAAGGTTCACAACCTTTTCTAAGCTAGCTGTTGCAACAAAACCCTAATCTTGCTAACAAATTTTGCGAGAAAAAATAAAGCCTATTTTTACGAGAAAAAGTACTTTTTTAAAACTTTCTAACCACGTTCCTAAGCACAAATCTTCACCAAATTCATAAAGTATTTGTATATAATGATAAGAAAAAGTTTCCTAAATTTCTAGAATGTTTTTCTAACACAAGTTTTTAAGATTAAACACGTTAATGACTAATCTTTATAAAGTCGTAAACTAGAAAAATGTTTTAGAGAGAGAAAGTCTTAAAAATAAATAAAAATAAAAACTTTGCTACTAAGGAAGATCTAAACGAAGCTAAAACACTACTAAATGAAACAACTGATCATATTTGGCTCTTGATACCAATTGTTTTTTTCAAAATATCATGTCTACTTATTAAAATCTTAAAGAGATAAAGTGGGTGTGGACACTTTATCTTAGAGAGAGAAACGAGAGAGAAATGTAGAAAGTCTCGCAAGATGAAAAAAACTTGGAGAAAAGGGAAAGCTTCAAAGATGAAAAAACTGTTGACGATTTCAAAGAATATAGAGTGTTTTGTGGGTAAATAGAAAAACGAAAAGTTAAAAATATAACTTATCTCCTCTGCCGCCCTATTTATAGGGAGGTAAAAACAAATGCTAGTGGGAAACAGTTGCCACGACCTATTGCGTCAACACAACCAGTACACGTGCATGACGTTTATGATCCGATAAGACGCGTGTGCAGTCAGTATCAGGATGACATCAACCATAGTCGAATCGACATGTATGACCCGCCAAGAATATCGAAAGAAGAGATTTAAAATCATTTCAAAGAGACCCCTTTTACATTTCCCACGCAAGCATTTAACACAAGCTTTCCCTAAACACCCCACACATCTCTTAGGGAACACAACCTACAACCTAGGTCATCATCATAAGGTAACTCATGAGTCAGCCTAGAAAGTCTACCTGGACACACGGACGCTAGTCTCCTGATATGGGACTAGGGGGACTCAGTGACTTATGTTGGTTTGTGGGAGTTATAAACACACGTAAACGACTAGAAATGTGTGAGCCGATGGGGGCACACACGATAAACACGAGTATACGTGACGAACGTAATTTAAACTTGAATTATTTACCCGTATTGTACATACTACTTGACCCGATCACCCTATACGATCCATGGACAGTTTTCATGGACTTGGGTCGAATTTGATTAAGCTGCCATGGGCCTTGAGATTACATATGATCGGGCAAAAAGGGAGCTTGGGCTTGTTAGCTTGTCGACCAAGCCAAGCCTTCTACAAAGGGTCGTTTGGTGTGGATATAGAAACACACACCCTCACCCATTAAATGTACGTATGATGATAACCCTTCAACACCATAAAAACGATCCCCTGGTTGTGTTAAAACTCAGTCGATACCTTATTATATCGATTAGGGTTTTGAGACTTGATCTTGGTTTTAATAATTCCTATACTTGCATTATTATCTGATCCAAGTGTGTTAGGTTTTGTTGTTAGTACTTGTTCCTCCTGAATCGACAGTAGCAACAAATATAAGAAGGGTTTCTATTTTGATTCTGGTCGTGGTAAACATCTCGGATAGAAGGCAGTTGATATCGGACCTTCTATGTCCGATATCGGGTAAAGCTGATAATAGATTCTATCGTTGTTTGGTTATGTTCTCGGACATGATTGATAGGGCAGGAAGGAGACATGTTTCTTGGAGGTTTCCTGCTTGTGTTTTATTCAAGTATCAAGTGTTGACTTGGTTTTATTGCTTACGTTCTCGACTAGCGTTTTAATCGAACGTATATGTTAAACGGGTGTGTGTGTGATACTCTTCGAGGTATCTATTTTAGATACTTAAGGTTTCGTTTTGGTTTATTGTTCCGTTACTAGAGATCAATTGCCAAGCAAGGTTAGCTTTTCTATATACCTTTTATTAATTAATTGATATATTAATTATTGTTTATTATTACTTGTTAATCTAATTTTGATAACTAGATACTTATCTGCTACGTACTCGTAGATGTTAATGGTTAACTTAGTTCTAAAATCCCAACAGTGGCATCACGAGTCAACTCGTTTTTGCGATTATGGGTTACACGTTTCTTATTAATAAACATGTTTAAAAGGCTGCATGAAACCTAATTAAGTTATTCGTTTTATTTTGCTTTGACAACTATATGCAATACTTATCAATTTTTAATAAAAAATAACTAGTCACGCACAAATTAAATTATATTGATAATTAGAATTATTTGTTAATTTAAATTACATGTTAATTAGAATTACTTTGCTAATTGGAATTAACTTGTTAATTAGAATTACATGTTAATTAGAATTACTTGCTAATTAGAATTAAATGTTAATTAGAATTAATTAATTATTAATTAGAATTATAATGATAATTAGAATTACATCCCTATTGTTTATCAAATACATAAAATTGCATAATTACTTGTTAATTGAGATTGCCATGCTATTTTATGTGTTTTCCGGCCACAAGACCCACTCAATTGCTTTTATAAGTGATGTATGGGGCGATCTAGGTATTGTATCCTAGTGACGGTCTTATGGTTCTCCGTTTGGGGAAGACTCGCAAGAGAACTCGGAACAATATGTGGTTATATATTGATGTTTATCTTTATATGTTTGTGATTCCTATATGTGCATTATTACTTGCTTTGACACCTAATTGTATGCAATATGGAATAATACATATCGTAACCATAGCATCAATAATGGGTCTTTATTTACACGCCTAAATATCATGCTCATTGTGGCCTGCTAGTTGATTCGTAGAAAATTGTTTTTGTAAAATAAAGTAACCTAATATATGAAACACGCCAAGAATTTAAAAACTAGACGCTATGGACACTTGGGATGTACGGCTCACCCATTAGAACAAACTCAAAATGGGGTTCAAAGAGGTGCGCATACATGCACCGAAAGGATGTTTAGGTTATGCTTCAGCTTACCTAGTCCTCTCGCCTCCTCAGACGTTAGATTGAGCTACCGTGAACCATGATGATCACTACAGTGTCATTACCAAAAGTTTTAAAATCGTGTTACAAAGTTGTTTTGCATGCTTCTTTGTACACGACTTTTACCACATTTATGTGTGCATACCTACTTGTTAATTTTAAGTCTAGGCCATCCAACTATGAACACGTGCACTTGATTGAATTCTCCGGTCGGACCTAAGGGCCTTTCCAACCCATGGTAATTATTTCTCACCGTCGACCTCCGTTATTTTTACACGCTCATACTTGGTCGACGATCTCGAGTTAACTTGGTCGACCTCGAACCCGAGGCATAAGATGAGAACTAAACATGCTTTAGACATTATTACTTGATACTAATGCCTTAAATATCTCATAAATCTAAGAGTTGCATTATGCAATTAATGCTCGGCGCTTACCTCTTGTCCTATTTTTTTATACACTAGTCAGACCTATGGTAATTATATGGGGTTTCAAGATGGATCTTAGTCTTACTAGTAATTAATTGGGTAGTTAATTCTTTTAAGAATGTAATTATCGAAAATACTAGAATTGAAATTTTTATGTTCTGATTAATTGTGTTATTGCAACATAATTCGTAAAAAAGTGGTTTTTCTTTGAAAAACAAACTTAGTCTCTTTTCCTAGTAAGAAGAGTGAGACTTATACCTATCTTTTCTCCTTAGTTGACTAACTAAGATAGGATTCCAAAATTGATAAACTCGTTTATGATCTTTCATTACCCTCTAGACTTAATTGATAGATAGAATATTTTGTGTGAATTGAAACATTGTGTTTAGAGCTACCAAAATAAATAACATCCTGCAATTTTCACGATGTATGAGTTTAAACCGCAAAGAGTAAAGAAATTACTAGCATATTTGCTAGGTAATCTTCTTGGACTCTTATTATTCCTAAAGTGCTAATTACCCTTGGGGCTATGCAGACGATAAAGGAGGAATTGCATGCTAAAGATTCAAGTTAATTGAATAAAAGAATGGCTAGTCCATTGTCTACATAATTAGAACTTCATATACTCTGCTCAATACCTAAGTACATGCTACTCGTAGGCAATTGAAGAGAATAGGAAAGTATATAAAACTGCTATATGCTTTCTACTGGAAATGTAACACTTACAACGTTGACAAATCCAGTGGGAGGTTGCATTTTATGACTGAAAAATCATTCATGTAATGTTGTCAATTTCAGTGGGAGCTACGGGATTTATTTCCTGTTAGTCACCCATATCATTTCAAACTAGCTTTGAAATAATCCATTACTTTCCGGATATGAACAACCATTGCTTAAAGGAAAATTGTATTTTATTTTATAAGATAACACGTTGCCTTCCTGCTGTCGCTTCCTGAAGTGTTATCTATAGAATATAATCCACAATTCCTTATTTCAGGTTATGGTTCTAAAACTACTTATGATATCTATGACATTATCATATCGTTTGAACAATAATACACGTGTTGTTTGTTTTCATAATATAATGTTGTACCTTTCACAAGTAGGAGAAATCTCAAAGTGTGTGCAAGGAACAACAATATTATTGGTATCTCTTGACCGCAAGGTAAAGGAAACTAATAATTCTACTAGGACTTAAACACATTAGATGTTTAATGCCCTACTACATGTAAATAAGAATTTTACTAGGACTTAAACACATGAGATGTTTATTGCCCTACTACATTCTAATAATGATTCTACTAGGACTTGAACACGCTAGATGTTTGTTGCCCTACTACATTCAAATGTCATGATATAGTGTTAAGATACTTCAACATTTGACTACATGTTCTAGTCAACATAATTATGGTTATATGATAATGATCATAATTCTGAAGTATATAATTAACTTGAAATTATTATAGAACTCAATAGTTTGCGTTCATGATTACTTTTGTTAGTATAATTATGCTTACATGTTAAGACATAATTATGAAGTCCTTGTATTAATCAATGACTTATAACATAAAGTATATATAGTAAATGTGTTATGTCTTCTCATTAACACATAAACATGAGGCTTTGATTTATTCAAAGACTGATAATGTACTATTGAAATGTTATGTTTTCTTGTTAACACATGAACATATAATCCTTGAACAGTTCTATCTTCTTGTGAACACATGAACATAAGGTTCTTGTATTGTTCAATGAATATACATTATAGCATGCACTTGGTTCATAAATACTTTATATGCAATTTGGCTCGACCCAATTGACAAGTATTTGGTCCAAAGAGAATTAAGTTATCTATAGAATTCTGATATAGTTTCACAATTCTAATAACTCATAGGATACCACTTCATTATGGTATGTCTAATGTGTTGGATCAAACCTTATTAATATTGTTTGGTTCCTGATAGCTTTAATTGCTCTACCTCCAAAAACATATCAAGGTTAGAAATTGCGTGTGTCATGGATACACTCAATATAGTTCAAACCTAGAAGGTATTCAAGACAACCCATAACTGAAAACCCAAATTCATTAGGTATTTAAGGTTTTTCCACTCAAACCAATTGAATCATAAACCCTTTAGGATTTTTTATTTATCTACACTTCCTAGCTTGAAGATAGTAGTTTTGGTGTTCTTCCTAGCTTGACGAAACACAAAACTGTTGCTAGAGCTTTTGGTTAAAGAGTGATACTAAATTAGAGTTTTTCTATAAACCCTAATTTGAGTTGTTGGAAGGAATTCCATTATGTCTTGATTTAAGTTCTGAATTTGTTAAAATCTTATGAAGCATTTTATTAACAAATCTTGAGATGAGAACTTAAAATGTATTTTGTGGTTCTCCATAAGGAACAATTTATTGTTGCTTAAATACTTAATATTTAGAGAATTGTCTCTACTTAAAAAAGTAAGTGGGAGTATATACATATCTCAAAGTTTTTGAGAACAAAATACTTAACCTTCTAAAATTCACTTATTAATGTCATACTAAGGTTAAACATGAAAATGTTAACTGAAGTATAATAATTACTCTCATTCATAAATCCTCAAGGATGCCTCATCACCTGAAGTGATATTTTTAATATCAATGCTGAGGGATATAAGTTAGGATTTTTAATATCAATGCTCAGGTGATGAGGCATCCTTGAGGATTTTAAGACTTACATGGATGAAAACCTTGTGTATTTTAACTAAGGGTTTATCATGTATATATTATATTGTGTATAAGACTAGTTTTTGCTTTTGTACAAGAACAAAATGAGCTGACAACAACAATATCTAATTGAGAGTGTTTAGATTATTGTTAATATAGATGTTTACGAATTATAAAGCATAATGTTGTATAAGTACAAATGATGCTAGAGGATTATTTATACTAGTTGTAGTAGGAGTTTATCATTTATGATAAATCTGCTAACTAGTTATGCTCAACATAGAGTATAGTTGCATTACACATTAATGAATGAGAATACTTTACACTTTGGAAACCCAGAAGATGACCGTCAAGATGTCGTTGATTTTACTACCTCATGCAAGGTAAGACGACATCTCCATACTATAACTCTTGCAATGGTATGAGCATATGAGATAAGACACTCATCTTATATTTCAAATCACTCACTATATGTGAAATTTGAAACAAGTATTCGGAAAGTTTACTCAGATGACTATTTAGTTTTTCTTTTAAAGAAAGGTTGATAATGTTGGAAACATTAGAGTTCAACTTACTAAATGAGTTTCATGCATATCTGTTTTAGTATTTGGATAATTGGGATTGAAAGACAATTTTTTCTTTATAATGAATAAAGATACTTGGCATTTGTTATTCATTCATATAATAATTGATATCCTATATTTGCATGTTTAATCCTTGAATAATTTTATTATTATAAATATGTCCATTGTCGGTTAACAATATGGGAATATTGTTATGTAAGGCAAATGTGAGTGTTGGTTATATTCTAACGAGAATTTGGATTGTTCCCATAAACTCATATGTATTCACTAGAGATGCATATTGATTTCCCAACTTTCAAACATTTACTTTTGGATCCTTGTCATAAGTAAAATATTGAAAATGGTTTGTTATCTTCATCCTTAGACTTGAGATGCAAGCAAGTTCTGTTATGTGTGGATATCATTTTTTGTAAGTATACGCAAAACGTGTTAGGAATTAGAAAATTCCTTAGTGAAGAGCGGTCACCCCAAATGTTATCTAGCTTAAGTTAGCTCGTAGACTTGTCGTTAGTTACGTTATTTATCGCTTTATTAGTTAGTCATTAGTTTAGTTTAGCGTAGTGCAACACCGTGGAGGAAGGACGGGTCTTTACCCATCGTATCCCCGATCCACAGCCGATAGAGGTCGTGTATTGTGTAACTATAAATACCCCTTCCATCCATGGAAGGGTGGTGCTCATAATCTAATATTTCATACTTTGAGTAAACCTCTAGCAAGAACACCCTCTCTCTCTCTCTAGTTTCTCTCTCTAAAATGGTAAACATGTATTTTGATCATCCAAGACCACCCGAATCATCAACACAATAAAATAATGATCCTACAATTGGTATCAGAGCCAAGGTTTGGTTGTGTGTGTTGATTCTCGTGGTTTTTCTTCATGGTTTGATGCGGTTTATGTTTGACGCGGTATTGGTACCGGTTATGTTTGTTTTGGTCGATTTTTTGTGGTTATTTTGGTGGTTTGAATCTTGTCTAAAAACTGGTTTTCATCACTCTATATGGTCGGAAAACATTCTTCTTGTTCCTATTCTTGTTATAACCGTTTTGATATATAAGAAAACTGTTTTTTCCATTTACTTTTTGATATACTGTTTTTAACAAGTTTTGAGTCCTTTTTGGTCAAAAACAAAGAAGTCTTTGGGTATAATATCTGTCTTGGTCATTCTCTGCTGGTTAAACTGCAAGTCTAATATGGGTCAAAATAAAATATTTCATAGCACTTCCATATGATGTTTCTGGGTTTCATATGAATATGGTCGGAATTTGACCGGAAAACTCATCAGAAAACATAAAAATCTTGCTAGCGATTTGACACAAAACTGACCAGATGCATTGCACCTCTTATAGCGACTTGTCTTTACAAGTCGCTACGACTTGGCCTAGCGACTTGGTCGTGGCGAGTTAGACTAGCGACTTGGCCGTGGCGAGTTAGCCTAGCGACTTGGCCGTGGCGAGTTAGCCTAGCGACTTGGCCATGGCGAGTTGGCCGTGGCGAATTGGCTGGCGACTTGACAGAAAGAAGATGAAGAGGAAATGACTTGACCAACGACCACATACCATAAACCATACTTCTCGACCTCTGGTTCAACTTTAACCATCCTCGGTCCATGAAGGCTTAAACATGACTTCTAAAGACAAATCAGATCCGAATCTTTTCAAACAACTAATCCTAGACTTAGACTCACTTCAAGGACCCTCACAATCACACCCCAACTCACATCTTATCATACGACTCGAAGCTAAAATGAATAACAATTGAATCTCATCTCTTGTTCGTGTTGTTCAATACCATTCAAGGCCTTACACACGCAACAAGTATCATCATCGATTCTATTTTGAAGACTAAGCTTCATTTGTATCCGAATAATTAAGAAAGATCAAAAGCTTAAATCTTTTTCCTTTCTTCGTTCGTTTAGGTCATCATAGATTCACTAAATGACTCGAATGACTATAAGGATCTCAGATTTTTTTCTCTCATGGTTTTTCAAAGTTTCATCAAGCCACAAGGGCCACACACATGAGAAGAGCATATATCATCATTGATCTAATTCGGTGATACTATACGAATTAAAGAAATGAGTGTAACAAGTATGTCAATTCATTTCCTTGGTTCGTTTAAGACTCATAAGAAAACATAAACAAAAGTGGCTAAATAAAATACCTACCCGTGACCTAATTGTTTGTCCTTGAAGCCGATTCAAACCTACTAGCCAACCCTGTGGCGAGGTCTCTTTGAATTAAAGGGAGCGTTTTTTTTTAGATGTGATGGATTGATAATTTTTGTTTGAGAAATATTTGAGATTGCTTAAAAGCTGCGTTGAAGGTGTTATTGGAGGAAAGAAGCAGACTGATTTTCTGGTGACTGAAATTAGGGTTAAGGTGAGAGAGGTTATGATGGGGGCGGATACTATGAGAAAGATTAGGGTAATGATAATGAGTTATGTGTGCCTTATATCTCTGAATTATTAGGGCTGTTGGTTATGTGGACTTCACTTAGGCCATGTAGCAGTGTTTTTAATGATATTGAATGATGATGAGTCGTGGGCCTCAGGAGGATTATATGATTTGAATGGGCCAACCGGGTTTTACTATAACAAGAATTGGTGTTTATACATTGGTAAAAGTTTGGTACCGACTAGCGTGGGGTTCATTTTTTTTGTATTAAGGACCACGAATTTATTTTGGTTCATTGCACATTCAAGTACTAAACTTATGAGGGAGGCCATATGTTCTTCATGATTGATGAGTTAGTGAAGCTCAAGTTTATTCCGAAACTATATTTATCAATTAATGAGCAAAATATACTAATGAGTATCTCTACTTTATTGACCTGCTTGTCGAGTTAGTATCGGGTTAGTACTTTGAGATCATGGGCTGAAATGCATGCTTTATAAACTTGATAAAAGGATTTAAATTGGAATGGATTGAGTCTTCATGAGCGAAATTGAGTGGGTTTGGGTGATTATGTTGTCTACGGGGTTGTTTTGACGGTATATCTTATTTGGATTTGAAGTGAGGTCTTCCGGGCGCATTTACTTATTTCATCTTCTTTCTTTCTACCCTTCCGCGAAGATGACTTGTTTGGGCATTTAAAGAGGGTGATAAAGACTTGGCTATTTAATTACGGTTGTGATTCTTTCTCGCTTAACCCACAACGTAATTATCACTTCGGTGTCTCACGCAGTTGAGAATACGTCAAGAGGTTTTGTACATTGGGTACACCGTTTCTTTTTCACGAGGATTAGTACAAGGTTAAGTAACATATCTGGGAAATTTTACTTCATGATCAAGTTTGGTATATCGGGTATATTTCTCCTTGTGGTCACTACTTTAGCCAACTGAATGCGTGAATGATGTGCTTACCAAAGTGATTATTGGATGGTTGATGAGATTGTTGATGTTGGATAATGAACCACTGATGAACCGCTGCATGTTCCCCTAAAACATATATTCACTGAAACCAAAGTTGTTATAACACATTCAAGCTGACATTGTTTACGGTTTTGTCTTGGTTTTGTAAAATCCCGCGAAAGAACCTATTTCTGGTTTAAATCATAGACTTGTAAAATCCGTGACAATGGAAACATCCCGGTAATAGTAAAGTGCATTTCGGATCTATCTTACGGTTTATTCTTGGTTTTGTAAAATCCCGAAGAATTTATTTCGGTTTAAACCATAGAGTTGTAAAATCCCGTAATGATGGAACCATCTTGGAGAAAGGAAAGTGTATCTCGAGATCTCTTATTTGATGTCGGTGCTACGGTTTCGCTTCAAGAAGGGATAAAGGTGTACTTCATGAATTGGATGTGTGTTTGGATATTCGCATGGCGGTTTAGTTACTTCAAAGTTTTACGGGTTATGCTCATTTAACCATGGTCGGGATGAAACCATTATCAAAGTTCATTTAATTGTCAAAGAAGGCTAGATTTGAGCGGTTTAGAAGATGTGACAACGGCAAGTTAATTCAAGATTATTTATTTGAGGTTGAAGTGAAATATCACGGGTGAGTGGACTTAGTATCCAAGGTATCGGGATGGTTGGATGAAGATTCTTCGAGATCCTTGTTCGAGCTTATTATAAAAACGAAGACTTGGAAATCTAGTTATTGTTGGGTGTCTTTACCTCTTCTCATACCACTGGGGAATTGGGCTTTATCACCACAAAATAACTATCACTTAAAGGAGTTACGTTGTAGTGCTCAAAGGTCACATTCAATTGTGGATTTTCAAGAGGTGATATACGCCTTATACTCGATGGTTGGTTGGTTGAAGAGTATAGAGTACTTAGAGATTCAAATGGGCATGAAGTCTCGCACCGCTCTTTGTTACATATGTACAAGTTTAAGTCACGAGTTCGGGGTATTTTACTTGTGGTCAAATTCATCATATTGGGTTTCTCCATCGCTTGTCACGACAAAGAGCCTCATCGAATGATAATGGGCTGATTACATGTTTTCTAAGAGAGTCGAAAAGAGAGAGATTATGACGCCTGCTCACTTGGGCCTGTGCCTCGTGACTCCAAAGAAAAGAAATGTGTACGTTTCGGTCGCAAGATTATCTTATGAAGAAGAGAAATCTTCTTATGACGTATGAACACATCACCATGCCTCGTCCTTAAAGAAAAGAAATGTGTACGCTTGAAGCGCATTATCTTCGAAGAAGAGAAATCTTCTTATTATGACCATTCTCATCAACATGCTTCATGCTTTTCCATGCGCTTCAATTCTCAAGTGAACCGGCTATCTGTTGATTGTTTTCTTATTCCACTTGCTCAACTAATATGACGATGGCGACATCATGTGCTAATTTTATGGGGAGAAGTGTAAATAGACTACATTTGTTGAAGATATTCACTTGTTTAATCAAGAATGGCAACTCGTATGCAATTCTTGAGGGGAGAAGAAGTGTGAATTTACCGCATGGTTGATTGATTTCGAGGATAATGGTCAAACGGCTCCCAACTCATGTAAGAACCGAGCTTCTTCTTATCGGGTCATCGTTACATGGAGTTTCTTCTATGAGCCGTTAGTTGACATCTTCACAAGCTAATATGAGTTTATTGACAAAGTGCTTCCGGTTAATGCTTCACGTGCACATCAACATGATGATTCCGAACAACCTTCATTCTTGTTTGATGTGATTGTTTGCTTGGTGTTACCATTTCGTGTGTTCGTTCGGCCTCGATTGCTGATTTCCTTGATGAACATCTTTCGTTCTTGTTTGATTGGGAGGATTTTAGTTAAGGGATTTGCAAGATGTAAGTTGATTGGGATGCTTTTGGTGATGTTCTTGTTTTTAAGTGAGTTGAAGATGTTAACTATCTATTCCCCAACTGAACAATCTTGAAGAAGGTCGAGTCTACAGTCTGTTCTACATTTTCTGCTACATGTTAGAAGACTAAAGACGAGTTGCATTTAACGATCTAAAGACTTCTTCTTAATCTGGGCATTTATCAAACAGATTGTCGGTTTAGGGGAGAGCACTAATTGGGAGTGTGGTATAAGTCAGATTCAATCCCCAATTAGACTTGCTCATATTCTGTAGCAGTGACTCCTCGAGACGTTGTTATTGACTAATTCTCGTATTGGACATTTGACTCAAGTTGATTACTTCGGAGTTAATCATTTATCACTTATTTGAGATTGAAGTTGATTTTCACAAAGGCGTGTTCTTATTTGATAGCTTGCTCGGGCTTAATAATTTGAGTTGAAGACTTGGTTTATCTAGTTACCGCAATGAGGTGGATGGTTGAAGACCGTTAACTATCACTATTAGGAGTTACTTTGTTTTACTCAAAGGTCACACGATATGACGGTGTGGATAATCTCAAGAGGTGTTAATGTCTCATACTTTGTTTGGGTAGTAGTACTTAGAGATTTGCTTGAAGCATAAATTCTATAACCGCTCTTCCATCATTAGGTGCAAGCTTAAGACACAAATGTGAGGAAGTTGACTTCAGCTTTCAAGTATGGTATATCGGGTTTTTCTTCTTCATCGTCACTCAAATTGTCTACATAAGGGTTGATAAAATGGTCGAGAGAGTCTTCACAAGTTGATTCTCACAAGATTACATGTGTTCTTCTCAACAAATTTCTAGTATACGGGTTTATAATGAGTTGTCGATTCAAGTGTCAAAACCAAGAAGGAGAAAGGAGACTCACATATAAACACAAAGCGAGTAAACTTGATGAACTTAATTCTTCTAAGTGATTGAAGATATCCCGGAAGACAAATGTTATTACCGCAGAGAAACTCAAGGTTTAACTCATGACGAGTAAACTTGATGAACTTAACTCTTCTAAGTGATTGAAGATATCCCGTAAAACACATGTCATGACCGCAGAGAAACTCAAGGTTTTACTCATGAAGGCTTTTGTGTTATTATTCCAACGACGTGGGGAAGAGATGGAAGAGTTAGTTTCAAGATGAAAGAGGTACACAAGTGTGTGATGATTTTGATCATCGTGGATAGAGATTGTGTACATTGGGGATGCTCACTGCTTTTACCCGAGGGCTTAATATGTGATTCGAGATATAATCACTTATTCCGTGTTGACATCCGCAGAGATTGTCACCCGCAGAGATAATCGATTCGCCCGCTTCTTCAATGTTATCGGTTATTCTCTCTTGGGCATTCGGTACTTGGTTCTTGAGCTTCATACACTTTCTTCGTGGGAGAGAAAAGTATACATCGGGTTATTCTTTGGCTATTGGACTTAATCTGCTACTTGATGGTATAAGTTTCTTTGTCTTCGTGTATGTGTATTCGGGTTCGTGAGCTCTAGTCTAAGAGACCGACCGCATCAATTCAACTACGTGGGAAGTGTTCTCTTGACACTTTTGGAATGGATTGCTTCGACGTCGAGAGAAAAGAAATTTGAGAAGATTATTTTATGTGTGAGATGATACGTTGTTGTTCTTCTATTGGATGATATAACCTCAAACGGTGAATCTCGATCATCGGTCTTAAATGGAGTAGCGGGATTTATGATTATGGTGTGCATCTCATGCACCGCTAAGACAAGCTTGAAATATAGCTTTGAATCTGCTCAACATAAGGATTTTCGGTTTGGGGAAGTCGCAAAGTCTCACTTTCAAGTGGCTCAATTTCTCTCTTCGATTCAAGAGTCTTGGAAGCTTTGGTGGTGAAAGTTTTAGGATAATGACTTCTATCTTCTACAACGGGTCATTCGATATCCTTATCTCAAGACTCAGATCATCATCTTCTTTAACTATATCATCTACTCTATCTTTGTATATATTTATCCGAAAACCAAATACAAAAATAGAAAACCACAAAAGAAAATAGAAAATATAAAACCTTCAAAACCCATAAAAATCGAAAATTTCAAAAATACCAAAATATGTTTTCTCAAGACATGTCTTCCGGTATCGATAACATCTACGGTCTTAGAAATGTCATTCAATAATGGCACGGGACCATAGATGAAGTTCGAGCAGAGGTGTAAATATTCTTTCCAATACATGTCAAAAAAAAAAAAAAAAAAAAAAACATGGCTTGCGCTACTTCAGATCAGAACCCGTGCTTAAACCATGGCTTGCTATTATTTCGATGGCAACCCGCTCTTTAAAGGAAGGAAAGTGTTGCGCTAAACAATTTTTCAAATATTTCGTGCACTTTTCCTAATTCAAATGAGGAAAGTATGTCAAGGATCATTGCTCCTACACAAATGTTTTTCCGTCTAAAATTCTTCGTAAAAATATTTGTTGTTTTCAAAAGTGGTGGTAAATGAGTTGCTTTAAAAACAATCGACTCGGTGTTTTTATAAAATTGAAAACTCAATCAATGACTTCGCTTTTAACCTTTTCAAGAAAATAAGTCATTGATCGAGGGAGAATGTTTTCAAATTTATATCATCTAACGGACTTTCTTAATTATCCCACGTGCTTATCTCGAAAAATATAATTGCCTATGTTGAAGGACTAGGTTTATAGGATATGATTGTTAGGTTTAGATGATTAGAGTTTGAGAAACACATTATTCTCATACCTTACATGATCCGATTGATATGTTGGATTGACTTTTATTAGTCGATTGTTGTTTGGGTGTTGTCGACCACCATATATTTGTATGTGTGTTCACTAACGTATGCGTATATTGGTTATAAGAATGTTCCCGATCCGGATCCCACAATTGAAGATGATTGGATGCCGAAGGAAAGGGTAAATATATCTTGGGTTGACAAATGAAGAAACGGAGCTTAACTGGACTTCAATGGAGAGTTGGCATGAAATGCAACGAAGAGGTCTTATCGCATCGTGAGATGGTTTTCTTCAGAAGTGAAGAAACGGAGCTTAATTGACCTCGCTTGGCATTCAAAATGCAACATAAGAAGAAGTCTCACCGCATTTGCGACGGTTTTCTTCCAACCCTACAACAACAACAACGGAAGCTTCTCAACCACTAACGATCTTTGTGCAGATACCATTTTAAACAATTTTGATATATTGGACTAAATTTTGAAAATCACGGACTTCATTTTATCAAAACTTAAGTCACTCAATTATCGACTTCGTCATCGATTGAGGGGAGAGTGATTTAATTTAAAATATTTTCATACAATATATCTTCAAAAAGTCCGTTTTGTACAACAAAAGTGGCGATCTAAAGATTTAATGTTATGTCATGGTATGATTTTCTTTAAAACTCAAAGATCCGTCAAAATGAAATTTTTCTCGTTCTTGTTTGATTGTGAAATTGTTTTATTTTACTAAAAGATCTCTTAAAACAATCATACCCGACACTAACAATCTTTAATGTCTTAAAATGGTCCTTATCTCATCATTTTCAAAGTTAAATCAAGCCACGCCTTTCCCCAAAATCTTTTAAATGATTTAAATCAATTGGGATCACAAATCTCAAAAGGTTTGAAATTTTGATCGAGGTAGAGATCGTGAGTTAAATCTCTTATCTGCTTTAAATGGAATTGGTTTTAGTCCTTTAAAGGCACTCCCGCCTCCATGTGCCAAACGATTTCATACACAATGCACATGTTGAGGAAGAGGATTTATCCAAAACATGATGAGTATTTAAACAAGGCCACATTTTCTCCCATGTTTTCTAAACCTAATTAAATCACTTGGGATCCAAAATCTCAAAGGATTTGATATTTTGATCGGGGAGAATTTGTGATTTAATAATGAAATTTGATAAAAGTTGATCGGTTTGATTCAACAGCAGTCGCTTCTCTCATATGTGCTAAACGCTTCGAATCTCAAGCACATATTGAGGGGGAGCAAAACCATCGAGGTACAAAAGTTTTTTAAAAGAGATTATAAAGTACCTTGATTGTGTTTTCAAATGGCTTCTTAATGGATTTTGTAATTGTGGATGTGCTTCAAATTAACTCTTGCCTCTATGTGATAAAAATGATTTCAAAAATCCTATGCACATATTGAGGGGGAGAATTTTACCATGAAAATCAAATGGCTTTTTCGGATGAAAATTGTGATCAAAGAAAATATTTCAAAGTCCTCTTGCCTCCTTGTGCTAAACAATTTCTAAATCATACGCACATGTTGAGGGGAGGTTTTCAAATGATCAAAACTATTAAGGTACAAAATGCTTTGATCTCGTATCACAAGTACCTTGATTGTTTTTCCAAATGATTTTTCAATTGGTTTCATGAAGGAAAGAACAATACCAAAAGACCGACCAATTTACTTTATGCATGGAGTTATAAGGATGGTTAGGTTAGGTATTCGTTCCCACGATCCGCCGTAACCGGAGGGATCTACCGAGGACAATCCACTAGATAGTGTAGAGTCCTTAGGTATATTGAATAAAAGGAGAAAAGTGAGGAATGGGAAGAGTGCGGATCGAGACCGAGCTAGTAATCGAATTAACCCAACAAGGTTCTAGTTATGAAGTCTCGTAAGCAATCGGGGGTTGAAGAATGAAAAGAACCGAATGTGAAAAGGGTGAAAAGATATAGCCCTCCATCAATTCAACCTTAGGGCGTGAACCGGTTCAATACATATGCTACCGGTGTTTACCATGGTAACGCCGGTATTGAAGACAAGACGTCATGGACCCAAAGGACGACCGCACTACAACTTCCCAAACCACTCAAGTTCCTCTTAAAAGGGCTTGTTTCACTCTCACGGGAACCGACATTATCTATCGACTTTCTCTTAGAGATTGTTGATATTGAAGAAGGAGACCTCTCCCTAGTCTCCCACACAGAACCAAAATGCACTATTGAGTCTAGAGCCAAGAGATCATCCACAATATCTCGCTAAGACACTAAATTCTTGAAGACTTGTTTTTCACACAATGTGGAAAGTAAGTACATATTAAGAGTCCCACGATTATCCTTGTGGTATTGCCGTAACATCCGAGTGATATGAAAATATTCACGATGAAGATGGAAATCCTTCTAGAGCCAACATCAAACAAGCTCTTGGTGGGTGACATGTGAGATCTTCTCGTAAGATCAAACTTGTGACAACCGGATAGAAACAATGGGGCGATTCGGTCTTGAATCAACCTTGGTCCAGAATGGAATTGATTTAATACTTTTAGAAAACCGCTCGATGTGCAAATCTTCTTTTCTCTAGCACGTCGAATGTGTACTTATGGTTTCAAAATTCAAAAGTATCTCCGATTGAAAATACTTTAGAAAACCGGTCGATGTGCGAATCTCTTCTTTTCACTAGCACGTCGATTGTGTACTATTTTCAAATACAAAAGTGTTTTGATTGAAAATTGATCTTTCTCATAAAACCTTCGTCGATTGCAAAACTCTTTATTCTAAGCAATACGCGATTGTTTTCAAATCAATTTTCATCAATCGCTGAATCTCAATTACCGGTTCACTCACTCCGTGTTGTCTTCTTTGAGACGTTCGGCTTGAGAACAAATAGAACATTGCGAAACCCCGAAGGAGATTCTTAGGAATCCTACCGATCACAGCAAGACTTGTACCGATCAACGGGAACCATGGGCCGTACTCAATTCAAATGAAAGTGATCAAAGACACTTTCGTGTGTTTTATTGCTAACTGTTGTTTGCGGTACACTTGACTGCTTGGTACCGATCGAATCGAGGTGTCAATCCAAAGTCCGCATGCTCACGCTTCCACACTTAATTTGAAGAAATCATGACCGGTGCATATCTACATAACCCGGCTCGATATTTCATACTATGCTTATGCTTCACCGCAAATATCATGAACCGAAGAAGGCTTCCGCTACTCGATGGAAAGATGTCATGATTCAAAAGTGTGAGCATGTCGGTCCAAAAGTCACAACATCACATGAAGGCAACACAACTATGGATGATCCAGAGATTTATCGTGGTCGATGATCTCAATGAAAGCTCAAGATCATCAAAGATGTGGATCGCTTAAAGGCCTCCACCGAAAGTACAAATCAATGCGACTTTGAAGAATCGCTACAAAAGCACAAAGATTGCGAAATTGAAGAATTCAAGTCTACGAGCTCCGAATCGAAGACAAGAATAGAATGCTAGGATTCAAATGTAAAAATGGGGTGACCTCCTTGGGGAGATTGTTAGGAATTAGAAAATTCCTTAGTGAAGAGTCGGTCACCCCAAATGTTATCTAGCTTAAGTTAGCTCGTAGACTTGTCGTTAGTTACGTTATTTATCAGTTTATTAGTTAGTCATTAGTTTAGTTTAGCGTAGTGCAACACCGTGGAGGAAGGACGGGTCTTTACCCACTGTATCCCTGATCCACAGTCCGATAGGAGGTCGTGTATTGTGTAACTATAAATACCCCTTCCATCCATGGAAGGGGTGGTGCTTCATAATCTAATATTTCATACTTTGAGTAAACCTCTAGCAAGAACACCCTCTCTCTCTCTAGTTTCTCTCTCTAAAATGGTAAACATGTATTTTGATCATCCAAGACCACCCGAATCATCAACACAATAAAATAATGATCCTACAAAACGCTATCTGAACAAGGTAGTTATAAAAGCTATATTTCGGAGTGATGTGAAGCAGCATCCACAACACTTGTAGTCAATAAAGGATTTGTTACTCCACTTGATATGTGCAGAAAGATACCATGGCGCCTCTCCAAATTTAAACAGATAACTATTTAGCCAAACCCAAAGGGTAATGCAAGATGATTCTTGATTACATTTGCTATATCTGAATTAATATCTATAACGAGATTCTAAATGGTTAAACTATATGGAATGATCTAAGATCCATAATCCATGGTTTAACGGTATCTATAACAAAGGATGATTAGAGCAAGACATTGAATGACCATGCTATGGAGATAATTTTATTTAAACTATTCTCTCGCACACTTTTAGTTAAAAGCGAGTGAGAGCGCCATATGCGTTCCGTCGTTAGTTTTGTGTGCCATTCGACACACCAACTCCCAAGTGGGAGCTGTTGGTTTGTGGGAGTTATAAACACACATAAACGACTAGAAGTGTGTGAGCCGATGGGGGCACACACGATAAACACGAGTATACGTGACGAACGTAATTTAAACTTGAATTATTTACCCGTATTGTACATACTACTTGACCCGATCACCCTATATGATCCATGGACAGTTTTCATGGATTTGGGTCGAATTTTATTAAGCTGCCATGGGCCTTAAGCTTACATATGATCGGGAAAAGGGAAGCTTGGGCTTGTTAGCTTGTCGAACAAGCCAAGGCTTCTACAAAGGGTTGTTTGGTGTGGATATAAAAGCACACACCCTCACCCATTAAATGTACTTGTGATGATAACCCTTTAACACCATAAAAAGGATCCCCTGGTTGTGTTAAAACTCAGTCGATACCTTATTATATCGATTAGGGTTTTGAGACTTGATCTTGGTTTCAATAATTCCTATACTTGCATTATTATCTGATCCAAGTGTGTTAGGTTTTGTTGTTAGTACTTGTTCCTCCTGAATCGACAGCAGCAAAAAATATAAGAAGGGTTTCTGTTTTGATTCTGGTCGTGGTAAACATCTCGGACATAATGCATTTGATATCGGACCTTCTATGTCCGATATCGGGTAAAGCTGATAACAGCTTCTATGGTTGTTTGGTTCTATTCTCGGACAGGATTGATTGGGCAGGAAGGAGACATGTTTCTTAGAGGTTTCCTGCTTGTGTTTTATTCAAGTATCAAGTGTTGACTTGGTTTTATTGATTACGTTCTCGACTAGCGTTTTAATCGAACGTATATGTTAATCGGGTTTGTGTGTGATACTCTTCGAGGTATCTATTTTAGATACTTAAGGTTTCGTTTTGGTTTCTTGTTCCGTTACTAGAGATCAATTGCCAAGCAAGGTTAGCTTTTCTATATACCTTTTATTAATTAATTGATATATTAATTATTGTTTATTATTACATGTTAATCTAATTGCGATAACTAGATCCTTATCCGTTGCGTACTCGTAGAGGTTAATGGCTAACTTAGTTCTAAAATCCCAACAACTTCAAAGTCCAGCATCATCTCACTTGTACATGACATAATACTAGACTTGAGGAACTTGATAGCGTATCATTATTAGTGGTCCAACCCCACTAATCACACACTTGAATCAAGCCCAAAAAACAATTGTTTGTGAGTCAATCTTGACAACAACTACATAAACCCAGGCCGAGTAAGGCCTGGTAGTGATTCTCAGGCTGTAAAGTACATGCACAAAGAGACAACTATTTCAACTGTCGTTAACGGTTAAGACGTACGAGTCTGACATAGCACAGTAGGGAACACACAACCAAAAAATAGGAGAGCAAAGCACTCTCCTGTACGAGCTAAAGGACGCATGACACCTGTCCTCCTTGTCTGATCTTGGATGATCAACATCTGGCTCTCTAACAGCCGTTAATCATCCCCAAAGTTTTTATCGCCAAACTCTACAAGCCTCTCTATAAATAGAGAGCAACACAAACAACTTCACAAGTTTCACACATTTAGGCAAATACTGCCTCACAACAGTAAATAATGTTTTTTTTTTTAAGTGTTACCCAAGCTTCTTGATCCTTATCAATCTCATCGGGTCATTACCGTTCTATACGAGAAACCAAACAACCAAAATCATTTGCATCACATCTCTAACCGATTTACATACCATACGTAAACAAAAATTAATCTTTAGTGATTGACCCGTTAACATAAAATTGGGGTCGGTTGTTGTTAAAACGTTTTGTTGTCGTCGGAATTTCAGTCTTTTTTTTTTTTTTTTTAAGTTTTGGAAGACATTCTTTGACTTGGTATAGTTGTGGAAAAGAATGTTAAAAAATGAGAAGACAAAAGGAGGTTTTATAAAGAAGAAAGTAGGTTTAAAAAAATTTATACAAACACCCCCAACGGTTTAAAATAAGTAGTCAATGGCTACGTTCTCTTCATTTCATTAGGTCCAACAATAGACCAAATCAATTGATACTATTTTTCATTTTATTTCTATTTTTAGGGGTGGGGACGCGTTGCTTTCGGTTGAGGGTTCGAGGGGGGACGCGTTGGGAATGGGTGGACCGATCGAATGATACAATCTTATTACATTCGGTCTAAGTTATCATAATCAAGTGTGATCTCTAATTTATTATACTTAAAGTTTCCCTATATATCTACTTTAAATAATACTTAGACTGCAAAGATATTTTTGGAAAACATATATGCATCTTAAAGTAAGGATCAAATAAGAAATAAAAGTAAAATGAGAATGATGAGAAATAACTACAGCCGCACATTTCAGATACATTCACAAAAAGAGATGCTAAAACTCTACTTCTTTATTTAAAATGTGTGGCTGAAAAAAATTTCTCATTCTTTTTATTTTTATTTTTGTTATTAGTGAATCCATTCCCTTACATCTTATCACATTTTCAAAACTTGTGTTCAAAGTGGCTTGATTGTTTGTTTTAGGGTTAAACTTTTATAAAACCAAAAACTGCGATTTGAACTAATCTATGTATGTATTTATGTAGCATATTGGATTTCATAAACACATCAAATCATATAGAATGTAGGCGTATGAAATTAGTTCTTAGAGAGAGAAAGTAAAGAGAGTTGGAAACTTAATGAAACAAAGAAAAATGGTATTGAAATCTCCAACCCTCTACCTTGGGAGGTAGAGGGTATTTATAGTTTCTTACAAGATTCGCCACCTACGGGCTGTGGATCAGGCATACAGTGGGTAAAGACACCCGTCCGTCCTCCACGGTGTTACTTAACAAACTACTTATTAACATAACTTGACTACAACAATGAGCTTTCTAACGAATACATATACTTGAGATGACCGACACTTTAACCAATGGATTTTATAAATCCTAACAATCTCCCCCTAAGGGAGGTCACCTCAATTTACATTGAATACAAACAGATATTACATTATGATTGTTCTTGGATTCTTGATTAAGTTCTTTGCTCTGTAGCCCATAGTCTATGATTCATCATGTTCTGCATGTTTTGTTAATCCAAGTAGAGGTCTTTAACTGATCCACGTGATGATGAATTTTGAGCCAGCTTTGAGATCATCAGCTACCGTAAATCTCTGACTCTTCCTTTGTAGTGTTGCCATCATGTGATGTTGTGACATTTGGACCGACATGCTCACATTCTGGATCATGATATCTTCTCATCAGAGTTGCGGAAGCTTTTGTTGATTCAAGATATATGCAGCAGCTTAGCAGAAGCATGGAGTGAAAATATCAGAGTCGTTGATGAAGATATGCACTTATCATGAATTCTTTAGACATGAATGTGATGTGTGAGCATGCGGCTATGGATTGACTTCTCAATTCTGATTAGCTGCAAACATTGGGTGTACCTACATACAACAGTTAGCAATAAAGTGCATGAAAGTGTCTTTGATCACTTTTGTTGAATTGAGGTACACGGCCCACGGTTCTCCGTTGATCAAGACAAGCACCGCCTGTGAATCGTGTAGAATTCCTAAGAATCTCCTTGATAGGGTTTCGCACCGCCTAGTCGTTTTCAAACCGAACGCCTCAAAGAAGACAACATAGAGTGAGTGAACCAAATAATTGAGATTCACCGATTGATGAAAAGTGTTTTGAAAAACAATCGTGTATTGCTTAATATAAAGTGTTTTGCAATACAACGAAGGTTTTTAAGAAAATCAATTATCAGTCATAAATACCTTTTATTTTGAAATATTAATACACAGTCGATGTGCTAGAGAAAATAATTTTTAAGCACAACGATCGGTTTTTCAAAGGTATCCGTCAATCCATTTCCTGTACCAAGGTTGATTCAATATTGAATCGCCCCATTGTTTCAATCCAGTTGTCACAAGTTTGATCTATTGGATAGATCTCACATGTCACCTACCAAGAGCTTGTTTGATGTTGGCTCTAGAAGGTTTTCCATCTTCATTGTGAATATGTGAACATGTCACTCGATGTTCCGCAATACCACAAGGATAATGCGAGGACTCATAAGATATATTCTCACTTTCCACATTGTGTAAAACAGTGAGTCTTCATTGATTGTGTCCTAATGAGATTTATTGATGATCTCGTGGCTCTAGACTCAATAGTGCACATATGGTTCCTATGCCGGAGACTAGGGAGAGGGTCTCCTTCTTCAATATCAACAATCTCTATGAGAAAGTCGATAGATAATGTAGGTTCCCCGTGAGAATGAAACTAGTCCTTTTAAGAGGAACTTGAGTAGCTTGGGAAGTTGTAGTGCGACGTCACCTCGGTCCATGACGCCTTGTCTTCAATACCGGATTTACCTTGGTAACTACCAAGAGCATATGTGTTGAACCCGGTTTACGCCTAAGGTTGAATTAATGGAGGGCTATTTCTTTTCACCCTTTTCACATTCAATTCTTTTTCATTCTTCAACCCCTTCAAGCTTACCGAGACTTCATTACTAGAACCTTGTTGGGTTTGTTTCAAGACTAGCTCTGCCTCATCTTCCCATTTCTCACTTTTCTCCTTTTTTCATTATACCTAAGGACTTCTACACTATCTAGTGGATTGTCCCTGGTAGATCCTCTCCGCTCTGGCGGGATCGTGGGAACCGCATAAAATAAATTTCAAAACCATTTATCGAATTTGTTAATACAAATAAGCCGTAAAAACGTTTATTTATATTTTACGATCTTCTAATGTTTTGTCGATAACAAAAGTAAAATCATATTAACGAACAAATAAAATACGTAAATGGTTTGAACTAATAGTTTTATAACACACTTACGTTTTCACATAAAACACTATAACAAGATTAAGTGATTTTATATTTTAGATACACATGTACAACAACTAGTGTTTACATATTGGCTTAACAAGTTTAAGTAACTCTATGAGTTAGATACATATGTACAACAACTAGTGTTTACATATTGGGTTAATACATACTTATATTAAGTACACTAAAATGGGTAAAACAAGTATGTACTAAAATGGGTAAAAGCAAGTATATACTAAATAGATAAAACTAGCAAATGGTTTTGACCCATAACCCATGGTTTTATATATACCACTTACACAAGTTCAATGTATCCTTAAGGTACATTGTATCTAGATAGAAAACCATGGATCAACCCATAACCCATGACCCATAATAACCCAAAATACCCATGGGCAAAGAGGAGCGGACCACGGATCCCTAGCTTTGTGCTAGCCGGATCCCAAGTGGAAGGGATCCGTGGGATCCGGGAAACAAGAGTGAATTTCCTCTATAAATAGAGAGCCATTTCTTCCTTTCTATTTATCCCTTTACACACATACTTCCCCAAGTATTCTAACCTCTAACCTCGGATCCAAGAGATCTATGTAGCTTTTCTCTTTGTTTTGTGTGATCTTGTAGATTCCTATTAGAGGAAAGATCACCACATCTTGAAGACGCAAGCTCAAGTCCATGAGTTGCCATGCTTCGTCATCATCAAGACAACGAAGGTTCTCTTGTTGATAAGTTCTTCCTTTCTCCATAGATGTTGGGTTGAAGGCATTAGTGAAGAATGCCGAAAGTGTCAAGATGAAAGCATTAGTGAAAGATGCTAATCATCCGCCAAAGCATTAGTGAAGAATGCTTAAGGTGTCAAGACGAAGGCATTAGTGAAGGATGCCAAGCGTTGTGTCAAAGGCATTAGTGAAGGATGCCAAGAATCAAATCAAGTAGCATTTGGGAAGAATGCTTAGGTCGATAATCGATGAGGTGCATCGTTATACATATAAGTGTTTATTTATTCACAAGGATGGTGATATCCTTGATGGTGTTGTAACAAGGAGTAGATCTCCTTGATAATAGGTGTTGTGTCGTGAAGGGTAGTAGTTCCTCCATAATGGAACTAGGTGCTTAGCCTAGTACCTAATAAAGGGTAGGCGACGTTGTGATAGGATTAGTTCTCCTAAGGTGTGAAAGAACTCGGTGGTTAGCCTAGCACCGTATAAAGGGTAGGCGACGTTGTGTTAGGTGTGGTTCGCCTTGGTGTGAAAGAACTCGGTATTTAGCTTTGTACCGAAAAAGGTTAAGCGACGTTGTGAAGGCTTCTCCGCCATAAGGAGTTGGTGTAGTGCTTACGAACTCTCGAGTAGGTGACTCGGGGAGTGGAGTAGGGCAAGGAAGGTGTCCTTGTAGCCAAACCACTATAAATAACTTGTGTCGTGGTGATGTGCTTCTTACTCTTTATCTTTCATTATATGTTTATATATCTATCTATCAACGTCCAACATAAACAACCAAATAGATTGACATAAGTCGATCTAAATATTTAAAAGGAAGTTTTAAATTGGTAAAACTATTCAACCCCCCCTTCTAGTTTTCCACAATTGGCATCAGAGCTTCGTTACCAAGTTTCTTAGAGTATGTTGTACTTTAAAAACTTGATACGATCCATGTATGTTTGAAAACTACAAAGAAGGATTATTTTTGTCATAATTTAAATCAATATATTGTTTATTGTTGGACAATGATAGAATGCTCTAACATGTTTTTTTAAGCATTATCCATACTTGGATTTGGAACTACCAAAAAGATCATGAAGAATTCATCTCAATTGTTCCTCTCGCAAAAAGAATGTTTAAGTATCCTTACAACATTAATCTGGAGATTCCAAGAAACATCTAAATATTTCTTTTCCTTAAAAGAATATTTGGCAAAGGTATGATATTTAATTACTTATCTTTATTTGTTATTATTAGTATCTTGATTGCATGTCTTAGTAATAATAATTCTAGTAATTATTCCTTTATAGTAATTTTCTTTTTAGTGTTCTCCGTTTTTGTTTTGTAGACTTTATTACCAACTCATAATAATGATATCTAGTTATATGATAACATCAATCATTATTCACCACAAAGGATTTATTGACATCTCATGCACATCAATAAATATCCATGTGAAACTTCTTATATTATAATAAAATGGGATTTTATTATAATATTTGAAAAGCTTCCCAAGAATCACGACTAATTCTTAAAAAAAAGGGAACCTTGTCTAATAGGAATAGCATTTAATCATCAAAACCTCAAACCACAAGTTTTAGAACATTAACACCAAAATACTAGGTATCTTAGAACTCCCAAACCAAAGTTATCAAGGAATTTCTTGAGCTGACTTTTACTGTCATGCCGGATCCCTAAGTTTATACTAGACGGATCCCAAATGAGAGGATCCGCGGATCCGTGCAACGAAGACAAGATAAGCTAAAATGATCACCGTGGATGTTTCACCATCACTCATTTCACGCACTCACGAACAAGAACTCGACATCGCTCATAGGAGCTAATTGATCATTTTTCTCAAGCCTAACAATCACGTGTGTAAGTTTAATCTTCACTACATTGTTAATCTAATTCCTTGATTCTTAGAATTACAATTACTTCATCTTTAAGAGTTGGGTTCAAATGGGTTTACCATTATTTGTCATCACATTGTTTTCTAAGATAATCTAAATCAAAGATTTAACATTGTTAATACAAATTAAACACATTTCTTGAACCCAACAAAGATGATGAGAGCAAAATTGTGATGAAACCCTCTAGGTTACTATTCACCATTAACACCACATTGTGGTTACATTGTTTAGGAACATCATGCCAAGAAACAAGCAACAAGATTACCAAGACACCACTCACTACATTCCCATGTACCATAGGAAAAATGGATTAAATCCGAACGATAGGAAAGCTTTTAAGTTACTTGAAAGGAGACTCTTTCATGAAGGTAGAGTTGTTGATCCATCATTTCTTGCAAATACCAACATGAGGGAAGTATTTGGAACTATTGGGTTTGATTGTTTATTGGATATAAACGAGCAAATTTGCCCGGTCTTTGTGCTTGAGTTTTACAAGACTATGGGTATAATTAGAAATGATGATGGGTCCATCTCAATTGAATTTACCATAAATGAACATAAGTATACTCTTTCACTTGTGGAGCTTGGAAGAATTCTAGGGGTTACATATGATGGCGTTTGTATGTACTAAAATGAATGGTCTTTGGAACAACTACACACAATGGTTGATCACCATGATATCTACCACACTTTGATCCCGAAGCAACCACGGTGAGGACACCGTATTTATGCCAAGAGCATCACCATCAAGAGTCACAAGAAAGTCAAAAGTGATCTATAGGATCCTTTTCAAATGGAGCTTTCTGAAATGTATGGGCTATATAAGAAATGGGAAGTTGTGATAAGAGAAAATGTGGTATGTCTAGTAGGAAACAAGGATCACCCCAATGCTTGCCTAAGCTTCATGATATATTGTCTAGTGACCAATACTAGATTCAACCTTGCCTACTACATGGTCAAAAGAATGGCAAGTGTGAGAAGCATGGACAAGATGGTACTCCCGTATGCAATGCTTCTAACCCGTCTTGCCAAATTCATCTTTGCATTAGATCCTTCCCCACAATCCCTTGATCATAACTTTTGCAATAAGGTCATGGTTCCACTAACCGAGGGTAGAACAACAAGGTTCATGGTAGAAGGCAAAAGGCCACATCCACCCACGGATTCCTCGGACGAAAGGGAGAGGCAAGAAGAAGGTGAAGGTGAAGGGAGTAGTAGCAACCCACTTGAGAATATTGATCTTGACCCTTTTGACTACATTAACCAATTGCCAAACATCCCCAATGAATCGCCTGAATGGCAACAAACCAAGGAATCTTCAAATGCTTCGCCAATTTCTTGAGGAAGAAGAAGTGAAGATGGTTTGATAAAGGACGGTGAAGAAGTGAAGAAAGGTAAAGTCCTAAAGCTTAAGTACTTGATGAACAATTTCAAACAATGGTTTGTAAACAACTTTAACTATGCTTGTAGTATGTAGGTATTGCCATATCTTGGCACTAAACATTCTAGCTTAGGTATTTGAAAATGAGATTTTACGACCTCTTGGTATGGTCGTCACACTCATTCTAGGAACTCGAGTGTTTCCCACTTTGATACAAGTCTTATTAGTTATGTTCTTGCCCTTAGTCTACTTAGAAACAACTAAGAAAAGCATTTTCTATAATATGCATAAGCTGCACATTTTCTGCAAGCCTTCTGATCTACAGATTGGCGGATCCCAGATTTTCAACTGGCCGGATCCCTCCCATAAGGGAACCGTGGGATCCGTATGCAACTGATGTGAGAAACAGATTTAGCTTCATCAAAATAGTCCACTAGAACACTTCCAACTAGTCAAAACTCACCATTATTCCGCTCCAACACTCACACATTATCCATCACATTTGATAGCACTTAGTTTGATATGTCCTTCAATTTTAGCAAATTGATCTCAATCTCCTTTGACTCAAAATTAGAGCCAAAAATAAGTTTCTTTTTATTTTTATAGATTTTAGTGAATCTATTATAGGACATCATCTGACTTTTAGGACTTAGTATCATCATTTTCTCACAACATATTGAAAGGAAACCTTGACTAATAAATTGTTAGATTACCCAAGGTAAGTGTTCTTAGTCTAACCATCATTAAGTACCATTACTTGTTATGGTTGAGGATTTGAGATATCCAACAACTATAAACTTCAAAGTTAAGTCAAAACCTCGAAATCCATCACTTGAAACCTTACAAAGGCATGATGACTTCACTTAGAACTCGTCGATAGCCGGATCCTCGGTCTATAACCAGCGGATCCTCATCGAGAGGATCCGCGGGATCCGTATATACGTAAAGAATAACGATTAGCCTCCTTAATTCAAATTCAAGTTACCTTTTCTCTAACCACCTTTAAGCATTCATTAATTACCTTCCTAGAGTGATCAAAATCTCAAGAGCATGCTTAATCCTCTAAGTGGTCAAGGATTTAATTTCCTATTTCAAATTTTCCTTTATAACCAAACACACCTTAGGACTAAGTCACCACTCTTAATCACATCTCAAAATCGAAATTTGAAGCTCACATTAGCACCTTCATCACCATGACTAAAGCTCTTAGCAACAACTCCTCAAACATAGGATCATCCAAAAGAAAGGGTCAAATGATCCATGAAATTTCATCCACCAAACATCCCTATTAGAGATAATGACTCTAGAATCCCACCTCATCAAACCCATCCAACAAAAGCTAAGAGAACCGCAAGGATTAGCATCAAATCCTTCCAACTAGAAAAGGGATCATCTAGTTCCAAACCTAACATGGATAGTTCTAGCAAGCCATCAAAACCTTCATTCATTGAGAATGGACTACACTCATTGAATGAGCCTCTTCCGCATCCAAACATATATTCATTGTTTCATTCATCACCAAGAACCTCCCATTCACCAACCTTTTCATTGAATCGGAACCACCTACAACACCAACTAGCCCATCATGGGAAACAAGGAACAACCTTGATCATATGGAAGAAGCTCCATTACCACCCTCATTTTTAGAACCTCTACCTACTTCTCAAAATGAAGACCCTCAAACACACATTGAGCCCCCTCAAAACATCCTTTTTCCTTCGGGGCCAAACCAAGACAATACTTGCCCAAATTGTCTAAAAACTCAAGGACTTGTTCAAGAAGTACGAAATGAGATACATTTCATGTTCAATCATCTTCTTGCAAAGTTGGATCAATTCAACAAGTCCACCCATCCCTAGACTTAAGCACATTGTCACATTCTAAATCCCGAAATAAGATTAGTATTAGTAGTACTTATATGGCTAAAGTTCATTCTCTTAGTTTTTAGAGATTTGGTTGTGTATCTCTTGTTTTATTGAATGAATACTTTTATGTCATGATTATTATATGTGTTGTGCTTGTATTATTGTACACTTATCTCATTGACATTTCTTCACCTTCAAGAAGAAACCGTAATGATAGCCGGATCCTTCCTCGATAACTAGACGGATCCCTCCTTGAAAGGAACCGTGGGATCCGTGGTACAGAAGCACAAATTTCTACTAACTTGAGTCTCTTTTGCAGGAAATTATGCACTATACTCTTGTTTTTCTAACCTTTACTTTGTAGATTTTCAAAATAACACATGAAGATTTTGACACCATAAAAGCTAGGGGAGCTTTGTGTCAAACAATATTGCAAAATCATTTGCAACTTAATCCATTTTTGGATTACACTTCATGATACCCCATTGCAACTTTGCAATATTCGAGGGGGAGCACGTTTTCGTCACTTAGACGAACCATTTGCAAACTTAATTGCAAACACAAGTAGCTTATTTTACATTATGTCCTTGACGCCCTTTTTCAAAGGGATGGACTCGTCAAGGGGAGTTAAGACGAGTACCATTCCGCCACTTGCTCTCATTACATCTTTTATAATTTTTCTTATAAAAATTGTGTTAGTTTCTTCAAACACTTTTGTTTCGACAAAAGGGGAGAAGAAAGTAAAACTACAAATTCAAACATTTATTTAATTTTAGCTTTTCCTTAAAATAATTTTATGTTTTGTCATCAACAAAAAGGGGGAGATTGTTAATACAAATAAGCCGTAAAAACGTTTATTTATATTTTACGATCTTCTAATGTTTTGTCGATAACAAAAGTAAAATCATATTAACGAAACAAATAAAATACGTAAATGGTTTGAACTAATAGTTTTATAACACACTTACGTTTTCACATAAAACACTATAACAAGATTAAGTGATTTTATATTTTAGATACACATGTACAACAACTAGTGTTTACATATTGGCTTAACAAGTTTAAGTAACTCTATGAGTTAGATACATATGTACAACAACTAGTGTTTACATATTGGGTTAATACATACTTATATTAAGTACACTAAAATGGGTAAAAACAAGTATATACTAAAATGGGTAAAAGCAAGTATATACTAAATAGATAAAAACTAGCAAATGGTTTTGACCCATAACCCATGGTTTTATATATACCACTTACACAAGTTCAATGTATCCTTAAGGTACATTGTATCTAGATTGAAAACCATGGATCAACCCATAACCCATGACCCATGACCCATAACCCAAAATACCCATGGGCAAAGAGGAGCGGACCACGGATCCCTAGCTTTGTGCTAGCGGATCCCAAGTGGAAGGGATCCGTGGGATCCGGGAAACAAGAGTGAATTTCCTCTATAAATAGAGAGCCATTTCTTCCTTTCTATTCATCCCTTACACACATACTTCCCCAAGTATTCTAACCTCTAACCTCGGATCCAAGAGATCTATGTAGCTTTTCTCTTTTGTTTTGTGTGATCTTGTAGATTCCTATTAGAGGAAAGATCACCACATCTTGAAGACGCAAGCTCAAGTCCATGAGTTGCCATGCTTCGTCATCATCAAGACAACGAAGGTTCTCTTGTTGATAGTTCTTCCTTTCTCCATAGATGTTGGGTTGAAGGCATTAGTGAAGAATGCCGAAAGTGTCAAGATGAAAGCATTAGTGAAAGATGCTAATCATCCGCGTCAAAGCATTAGTGAAGAATGCTTAAGGTGTCAAGACGAAGGCATTAGTGAAGGATGCCAAGCGTTGTGTCAAAGGCATTAGTGAAGGATGCCAAGAATCAAATCAAGTAGCATTTGGGAAGAATGCTTAGGTCGTATAATCGATGAGGTGCATCGTTATACATATAAGTGTTTATTTATTCACAAGGATGGTGATATCCTTGATGGTGTTGTAACAAGGAGTAGATCTCCTTGATAATAGGTGTTGTGTCGTGAAGGGTAGTAGTTCCTCCATAATGGAACTAGGTGCTTAGCCTAGTACCTAATAAAGGGTAGGCGACGTTGTGATAGGATTAGTTCTCCTAAGGTGTGAAAGAACTCGGTGGTTAGCCTAGCACCGATATAAAGGGTAAGCGACGTTGTGTTAGGTGTGGTTCGCCTTGGTGTGAAAGAACTCGGTATTTAGCTTTGTACCGTAAAAAGGTTAAGCGACGTTGTGAAGGCTTCTCCGCCATAAGGAGTTGGTGTAGTGCTTACGAACTCTCGAGTAGGTGACTCGGGAGTGGAGTAGGGCAAGGAAGGTGTCCTTGTAGCCGAACCACTATAAATAACTTGTGTCGTGGTGATGTGCTTCTTACTCTTTATCTTTCATTATATGTTTATATATCTATCTATCAACGTCCAACATAAACAACCAAATAGATTGACATAAGTCGATCTAAATATTTAAAAGGAAGTTTTAAATTGGTAAAACTATTCAACCCCTTCTAGTTTTCCACGTAATTATAGTTTTCCACACTAGGAAGAGCTTTGGTGAAGATGTCGCTAACGATAATCGATCTTCACAAAGCGGTTCCACCACACCATTCTCCACTTGCTCCCCGATGAAGTGATGTCGAATGTCGATATGCTTTGCTCTTGAATGTTGAACATTGTTGCATGAGAGAGCAATGGCACTCTTGTTATCACAATATAGAGGATTTTGTTGAATTCAAAGCCATAGTCGATAATTGGGATCTCATCCATAGGATTTGAGCACAACAAGATGACATGGCTATGTATTATGCCTCTGTAGAGGATATTGAGGTACTCATTTATTTCTTTGAAGACCAACTCACAAGCTTATCACCCAAAATCGAGCACCTCCCGACGTGCTTCGACGCGGTATCTTGACACCCTACATGGTTAGCATCGGCATAGGTCGTTAGTGACATACCGTGTCCTTCGGTACTAAAGTCCCATGTTGATGGTTCCTTGGAGATACCGAAGACCCGCTTAACCGCTTCAAGGTGCTTTTTGGTAGGCTTAGCTCGGTATCTAGCACACATGCATACAAATGAACATAATGTATGGTCTCATCGCTGTAAGGTACATCGTGATCCAATCATACTATGATATTTAGTTTGGTCAATCATGATCCTCGAGTGGTCCTCATCCGCTTTAGTACGCCCACCATGGAGTGTCAACGGGTCACAAGAATCAAATCCAAATTTCTTTAAGATTTCATTAGCATATTTAGACTGATTGATAAACATGCCTCCGGGACTTTGTGAAATTTGTAATCCCAAGAAAAATGATATTTTTCCCATCATTGACATTTGAAATTTGGAGCCCATCTCCTTAGAAAATAGGTCACATTCATTGGGGTCATCGAGGCAAAAATAATATCATCAACATAGATTTGAACATGAATTAAGTGTTTGCTCGACTTTCCGGTGAACAATGTTGGATCAATCGCCTTTTCTTGAATCCATTAGATACAAGAAACTTCGATAAGCGGTCGCACCATGCCCTCGGAGCTTGCTTCAAACCGTAAAGGGCCTTCTTCAAGCGATAGACATGAGTAGGATGCTCGATTCACAAAACCTTCAGTTGGTCGACGATACAACCTCTTTTAGATCTCCGTTAAGAAAAGCAATCTTTACATCCATCCGATAGACTACCATGTTCTTACTAGCAGTTAGCTAGGAAGATTCGATTGCCTCGATACGTGCAACTGGAGCATGATTCTTCAAAGTCAATACCTCCTCTTGACGGTATCCTTTGCAACCAATCGAGCCTTGTTCTTTAGTACATCACCATGTTCATCAAGTTTTACTTTGAAGATCCATTTTAGAGCAATGATCATAGCACGATCAGAGCGTGTACTAATTCCCATACATCTAGTTGATCGAACTCATGAATTTCTTCTTGCATGGCATTGAACCACCTTCATCATGGTCGTCTTAACATCTTTTGGTTCGACCTTAGATAGTACGGAGTTGAAGAAGCACTACAAGGTATCGCTTGCAAGTTGTTTACGAGTGAATACTTCGGACGAGAAGGGTTCCCAATGATGTTGTCCAATGGATGGTCATGTGTCCATTTTCTAAGGTGCTCGTGTGGTTGTTGTTGAGGAACCAAGTAGCGAGTTTGGATCTCCGATGAAGATGGTTCAAGTTGGTTCGGAGCAAATATGTTCTCAAATGGAGCATTTTCGTGAGTAGCAACGGGTTATCTCCATCATAGTTGCCAAAACATTTCCGTGTACACTCGATGATTGAGGATTTGATGATGATGATGATGAGTGATCCGCAGAGGCGCTTCTTGACTCAAAGGACACGTAAACCAAGGGTTAAATACGTTGATCAAGTTAGGGGCACCATTGTTGATGGATTAGACTAATCATTAGCAATAGGCTCATAGTATTCATCAAACATTAGATCGAACAATTTCTTCAAATCATCTTGAAGGAGGTACATATGGAATCGCTGGTGAGGGTTTTGTACAAGAGAAGAACTAATGGGACTACTTAATGAATGTTGAGATGCGGTCAAGAACTTGATTGTCCGGAGCCATTTGCCCGCATGTACTCATCGAACGTGACGTGAATAGTTTCCATGATATCTCGAGTTCTTTTGTTGTAGATTCGTAACCCTTCTTGTTTGGTGCATATCCCACAAAACACCAATGTCCGCTTTAGCTCTTAACTTACCTAAATCTTGACCATCATTTGTTGGATAGCACAAAGCACCAAACACACGAAGGAAGGAGAGATCGGTTTCGATTGTGGACAAGTTCGTATGGAGTTTTTCCATGAGTGGTGTATAAGGGAACGATTTTGGGTATAGCAAGAAGTGGCAATGGCTTCACCCGTAGAAACATTGGAACCTTTGAGTAAATTAGCATAGTTCTTGCAGCCCACAAGGGTCCGATTTCGTCTTTCAACTACACCGCTCGCTGAGGAGTACGTGGAACACTTCTTTGATGGTCGATTCCAATACTTTCATAAACCGACTTAGTTCTTTGTTAACAAACTCGCCCATTGTCTGCTCGAATAATTCTATGACCTTGTTAAGTCAAACTCGCACTGCTTGATAAGTTTGATGATGACATCCGAGTTTCATCCTTTGACCTCAAAACTTAACCCAAGTAAATCGAGAGTAGTCATCAACAACGACTAAGATATATTTCTTCCCATTTATTGTTTGTACTCTCATGGGTCCGCACAAGTCCATATGAATTGTATGTAGAACTTCCATAACTGAGTTTGCAGGTTTGGGTTTATGGGCATATTTCTTGCTTTTTCCCAATTGGCATGCTGAGCAAAGGTGATCCTTTTCATACTTTAATCTGGGCAAGCCTCTTACGAGGTCCTTTCTAGAAAGATCATTAATGGTGCCGAAGTTTAAGTGATTGAGACAACGATGCCATAACCATGACTTTGATTTTGAAGCCTTTGACAACAAGCAGATTGGAGAAGACTTCATCATGTCTTCGATAGAAATGATGTATAAGTTTGTACCACGTGTTCCTCTTAAAAGCTCCACACCATCGAGCTCTCTAACGAAACAAGTGTGTTTTCTAAAGGCCACTTCTAGATCAGAATCACAGAATTGACCGACGGAAAACAAATTGTGACCAAGACCTTCAAAATAATATACCGGGGAAATTACACTATCGTCAACCATATAATCTCCTGTCACACCCCCAAATTACCTGTTTTGCAGTGGAATGGAATTCTCGGGATTGATCATCATAGCATCACAATCACAGTTATATTGAACGACCTAAAGTGTCGTTTGGAAAATACATCGTTTGATTTAATAAAATAATCGAGTTACAACATAGGTCCCAAAAGTTTACAAAGTTTGCGGAAATATAAATATATTACAAGTCCAAACGATGGTTTTAAAAGAAAGTGCCATAATGTACAATGATGTAAGTCGGCGCCATGACTCAAAAGGTGGTTCCTTAACCATGCCATGATGATAATGCCTTAGATACCGAGAATAAACATGCTAAAAAGGTCAACACAAAGGTTGAGTGAAATCCATAGGTTTAAGTAATTCGCTTGAACACAATAATCGTAGTGTGAGTTAAATGGTTTCACACTCATCGTTAAAAACAAAATCGTATTTATTTCACTAAGTTCATGACACCAAAGCGTAAACATCGCACCAATAAAAATTGGTAATCATCGTTTCATCGCCGCCTAATAGGTAATTTGCCAATTTACCTTAATGATTCAATATAGTGCTTCGATTTCCTAAATGGGTCAATAGGATGGAGTGTTAATTCCAATAGCCTATTCACAATATTCACACACTGCAAGTGACTAATGGTGCATGATGTAGGGACTTCAAACATGACAAATACTTAGTGACAATAAAACATTTGAATATAGCATACAGCTCAAAGCATTTGTGTTCGATTAAAAATATAGCATGTATCTCCCCAAGAGTTTGTAAAACAATTAAGCAATAAAGTGGGGCTATGAACTCACTTGGTAAACTGTGTGTCGACAAGAGTGAGTACACCGAGGTATAATGTGATGCGTCAACCGTGACCTATTACGAATGATATGATATGTAATGAGTTGCAATGTAATGTTATGCATGCATTTCAGATGTTATTTATACCATTTATGAAGTTTTGAAAATATTAATTATCGCCGAAAAATACTCTTTTGACGCCTTGACCATTCAAAAATCACTTTACAAGTTTTTACGCCAAAATGTCATCCTACAATGGTTTTATAATGATTTTGGTGAAATTACCACTTTTCGTCGCAAAACAATGTCGCCGGAATTTTCTTGAAATTAACAAAACGGCTCCGGAAAACTATTCAGAAATGGTGTACGTCGATCGTTAGAGAACCAACTCGACGGTTTTGGAAAGTTTGTATCAATTCTAGAAGTTTCAGCTTCGTGAGTTTTCGTCCAAAAGGTCTCGATCATAAAGATAATAAAGGTTAAAGTTGGTGGTTTTGGCTAATTGTTGTGCGTAAAATGAGTTTCGCCAAGTTTGAACATCCGCAATTAATTTACTACAACTCCGCTATACAAACGGCTTGTCGCTTTGAAAAATATGGCCGATGAACTTGGTTTTACTAGAAGACAATTGCTCCAAAAGTTTCACATCATGGTTAAAAACAAGCAAAACATGGTCGTTCTGTACTAATGTAACACTTGTAACGTAAAAATAATATAGTTTTCGTAAAATAATAGTTACGCAACTTTATGAAAACGCGCATATCTTTGTCGCTTCAAACCGCTTTTCACGTATAATATGTCCTTAGCTTCGTATCAAGTAAACTAATATATTTTGACAAGTCGAAATAATTTGTGAAGCTTAAGGCTCGTTTTTGACCCAAACAATGTCACAACAGCTTCTTGAAAATTACGAAAATAATACGTTTGTCACCAAACTTTAAAAATCCATAACTTCTTCGTTATAAGTCCGCTTTTATCCGCTCAAGCGGCCACGGATTCGCTTTTAAAGTATATTTTCTAAATATCAAGGCCAAAGTTTTGTACCAACTGTCGGTTTTTCCAGAAAATCGAATTAAGGACAGAACCTATTTTATAGTTATCGAAAATAGTTTTTCTCGACAAAACCTATTCTAATCCCTTCAAATCAACTCCAAAGCTAATCTAATCCTACCATACACCTTCTTAGGGTGTCATGGGTTCCTAATCACCATCAAGACCAAAGAATACCATGGGAATATTTATAGGATGACCAAATATGTATATATACTCTAAAATCATAAAATAAAATGGTATAAATCACATATCATGCATACTTGCTCCAAAATGAAAAGATGAATATGAAATGAAAAAGGAAACATGAAAATGAAAGAAACAAGCTTACAAATGAATATGATGAGGTGAAAGTAACAAGGATTAGCCTAAATACTCTTGGTTTTTATTTCAAAACCTTATATAGAGTATTAACTAGATTATTAAAAACACTTGAACTAGAAAATCTTTGATCCCTTTGTGATCTTGAGGTGTGGCCGGTTGAAGAAGCAAGGAAACAAAGGAGAGGATTTTTTTTTAACTATGTGAAATTAGATACATGAATGAGACTTGATAATAGAGGTAGACTTTGTGTACAAGTGTGAAACATTTAACAATCATAAGCCATACCACATTAATAACATACCCTCCCCCTTGGTCGGCCAAGGGGGGAGGACTAGATATTTTATGTTTTTTTTTTTAAATGTAAACTTGTATATTATTTGTAAAGAAAAGTGTGTTAAATAAATCTTGTAAGGTAAATGGTAGAATTTTGGTACAAGTAAGTTTTAATAGATCCAAAATAGAATGTAATGATATAATAAAATTGTAAAATACATTCCTTGTGAGATTTGAGTGATAAAATAATTATCGTATAATTTTTAAGAAAACGACGTAATAATTTAACTTTAACGATTTATGTACCAAATAAATTTGAAACACTAGGAAAACTAAAATATAGTTTTTATAAACTAAATGTAAGTTTAAAATACATCGATCATTTTGAAAGTAACGGATTAAATGTTAAAATAATAACTCACGCAATAAAGTTTATTAAATATAAAATTACGTTAAATGTGAAATGACATGTCATGAATGAATTATCATGATGCAAATGATGTCAATGAAATGTAGACTAATCTTAGTCCATATGAAATGTAATGATGTTATGATCATGAATTCGCCGCTAAACCATAAAGGTCACGCGAATTTGGAACAAGTAAACCAAGTTTACAATAAATGTTGAAATAATGAGGCATAAATTGTGTCAAGAAATGACCGAAAGTACGGGTTGTCACATCTCCATAACCCATAATTGCCCCAAAATGGTCGCTCCCGAATCTAATATCCCGATAAATTTACTCACGGTTCATGAGCATGAGCGATCTCCATCATATGCTTGGAACAAATGAGTCTAGGTACCACGTAACGATTTGAACGACCGCAATTGAACACGCATAAGTATGGATGACTAGACAGCTTGGATCCCCATGCGAGAATGGGTTCCACTTGGTTAGAAAACGAGATTGGAACATCCACATCGTAAACAGAGTCAATGAAATCATTAGAGGTAGATGTCGCTAGTAGTTACGAGATCTATTCAAAGTATGTTCACTTCTTAAAGGTATAGTTCTACCAAGAGGCATCCATTTCCTAATGGGCATTGATCTAGATAATTTAGGGCACACTCATTAAGATTGAATTTACGGCCAGTAGGTATCCAATGATAACCTACACTACTAAATTTTCATTGGTTTCAATGTTTTCTAGCCCTCTTCCACCTTGGTCTTCCGACCTTCTTAACCTGTTTTCTAGTGTTGACATTGTTTACCGGAGATTTGATAGAATTTTTACATCATTCACAACACATTCATGATTAATACCGTAAATCAAACATTCATTACATGTTTTGCAAGAAGTAGCGTAATCAATTAATTACAAGACGCTTATAGCTAATACTAGAATCAACACGATTCGTCTTATTCAACACAAACTTATAGTTCCTAGGGTGGTCTTCTACTTTCTTTCATTGATCACTCTTAGCTTGCGAGGTCCTATCTTGCTTTGTATTGCCTGGAGGCTTTGACCCGCTTGCTTTAGTGTCACTGATTACTCCTGTAGAGGGAATGATGGGAACATTAGTTGGTTTTACTACTTATGCATTCCTAATCTAGAAGTGCTGGGATATGAAGTACTTGCAGGCACATCAAAGTTCACATGCTTGACTTTCAGCACAGAACATGAAATATCATGGGTTGCATGCTTAACACTAGGCATTGAGCAAGGTATAACGACTTTATCTTTCTTACAAAAGGATTTAGGGCATGTTGCTCTTCAACATTCTAAAAGTTCTTGAGATCGTTTGGCATATAAGCATGCATACCTAACTTCACTATCAAGTGGTTTATTTATGCTATCCTCTTCAACAATCTCACGAAGATATTCTAGACTATGCTTAAGGTACGAAATATATTCTTGAAACACAAGTTCGTTATTTCTAAGGTGAGGAGGAATATATTTTACAACACAAGATACTTAGAATCTGCAGATGCCTTTGATGCAACATTCTTAATCTGCATAAGTGGCATTTTCCTTTTACCCGACTCTTGAGATTCTCAATTTTCTTTTGCAAAGAAGTTATTTTTCATTGTTCTTGTCACGAGTGACTTTCATTGAATCATATAACTCTTTAAAGTGTCGCTTAACCTTTTCATTTTCTTCTAGAAAACTCTCATTTTCTAGTTGTAATACATTAATGATGTTTTGAAGATGAAAGTTTTGAGAATACTGAGAATCTAAAGGAGGAGGCATTTGGGAGCCATTCACATTGTTCTTTTCACCCTTTAATTGTGAAATTTGGGTTTCATCCTTCTTGATCGTGTTACAGTTGAGCTCGAATATGTTCGCCACGTTTGTTTAATTCAAAACCGCATCAAACTCAGGAACATCCGAGGATGTCTTGATATTTGAGGTTTTAACATTTTCTTTGAGATGTTGATATTTTAGTTGCAAATTAAAAATGTTCAACTTCTAACTTAGAAAAATGTTTTACCAAGTTATCATGATCATCCTGTTCTATTTTCTCATTCAGTTCTGAGTTTTTGTTTTCAAGCTCAATGACACGATCATCCGAAACTTTCAAAGCAAATGATAATTCATGAAATTGAGAAGCGATATAGAATACTTCGTAAAGATAAAACACATCTTGAGCAACACAACTAGAAATCAAGTTCTCATTTAAGATATGCGATTATTCCTTTCAATTTCATTACATTTGAGTTCACGCTCATAATCATTGACCTCAATTATCATGTTATCAAATTCCTTTTCCATTTCATTAATCTCTGAATTTATGCCCTTTTGAAGACTTTCAAATTGATTTTTAATTGTTTAAAGAAAGGCATGACCTCGCTTAAATAGCATTCTTTAGTTTGCTCAAACCCCTTTCCCTTCGGGCTATCCCTCAGGTGTGATTCTATTCTTACATGTCTTTGATAAGGTTTTAAATGTACCTTTTGAGGGTCGTTTAGGCCCTTATTTGATCACTTTTGTATCCGTTATTACTTAATATCGTTCCTTTTCACTTTTAGGTCTCTTGAAGGCAAATTGCTATAATGGCACTTATTTGGATTTAAAAGGCGCGGATATCTGAAGAAAATGGCCAAAGTCAAGAATCGAGACACTCAAGTCAGTGAAATACAAGGTGATCGGGCCATCGCTTAAGCATGACGCCGCCGGAGTATTTTAATGACGACCTGAAGCCAAATTTCTTATTTTCAAGTGACGGTGTCAGCTTTAAAAGAGAGGTCGTCGCAACTCGGGCGCCTAGATTTGATCCGCACGGCCGAAGTCAAGAGACGGCGTCACAAGTACAAGGTGACGCCGTGCAAGACTAACGCGGCCAAGACAAAACCCTAATGACGGCGACCCGGCGTCCACAAATCATAAGGTGGCGCCGTCATCGATTGTAATATTATATATAATCCGAATTTTTCGGTTGTAGTGTGTAGTCTTTTGGAGTAAAACCTAAACCGAACCAAGGTCGTCTTGTACAGATTTTAGGGTTCCAAACCCTATTTTACATCAAGATAAGTGTTTTACTTCATTAATTCAATTATGTCTTTGATTATTTGTGTGCTTGCATGTTCTCCATGTCCGGCTAATTTACTTGTGTGTTTGCTAGGAATATGAAACTTAATTATTAAATATTGATTGGTTGTCTCTTATCTTAGTTGATTAATGATCTATTAATGCGATAGGTCATTCGTTGTGTAATTAATGCTTGATTAATCTTTGTGAACCTTAGGCTATAGCACTTAGAGCGGTTGTAGGCTAAATCATCCAAAGAGGGCCTTAGAGTTAGAGTTTATAATCCCTAGAGGGTTTTGTAGACGAGACCCTTTGGTAAGTTCAAAGAGTTAGGGATAAACGCATACCCTACGACTTTAGACACACAACGCGATTAAGAATAAGGACGTGACAATTCAACCATCAATAGAAGATAATTAAGGAGTAATAAAACCTAAGTGAACACATTTTTAAACTATCATACGAGCACACAATTATTAGGCATAGACTACATACACCTTAGATTAGTTAATTAGATAAGTAGAGTAATCGGTAGAAATACCAACCCCCAAACCTAAACCCCGAGATTCGTACCTTTCCATTTCATAAAATATAAAAATACAAAATAATCATCCTCACCTTTAGACTTAAATCGACATACACTTGACCCTAACGACACTATTCCCAGAGAACGATATCAATACCCGTGGCTTACCCTAATACTACACTACAACGATTAGGTTCACCGCTAGGGTGTTATAAAACTTGCTTGAAGAAAAGGAAGTTCCTTTGACCCCGAACGACGCGCTGTAGCGTTATCAAGTTTTGGTGCCACGCCGGGGAATAGTTATTGTTAGCTTGATTTATATCTCGTTTAGGTCTACTCACAAGATTCCTATCAAGTGAGATTTTTCCTTTTTATTAGCTTCCTTGTAGTCTATCCCCCTTCTTTGTGTTAGTGTTCGTAAAACCCTTTTCATTTGTCGCTATGGCAAGTGAAATTGCATTTGCATCATTAGCAAATGAGGAACAATTGAATTTCGCAGATTGGATTGGTTTTTATTGTTCTAATGACTTTGTGAGTAAACTTAGAGATATCCAAAAGGAGATGGGTGTAAGGTTGGATGGATTTGATATATTATGTACTTGTGCGGCTTCTATTCAACAATCGTTGTCAGGATCAACTCCTTTTAGTGACACCATCTAGAGAATTTTTCAGAAAAGCCTCCTATGCATAAACCTTCAGCTGGTACAACTTAAGGGAAATGGATAAAGCACGTGAGGAATCCTTTAGGCAAATAGAACTTAGTAGTTAAGTTTTTGAGAATAATTCTTATGAATCGGACCAAGAATATGAAATGGCTAAAGAAGGATTTGAGACGCTTAGGAGTGTATTTGGGTTAGATCATACTAAAACACATGATGAACATTTAGGCGATCTAGATATAATGGAGAATAAGATGGAAACTCCAAGGCCACAAGCCCGACTATCACTTGAGGAACACACATCGCCTATAACTTACCCTAAGAAGTAGAAGAGACTATAGGAACCCGATTGATATAGAACCTTTGGACCAAACGCCACTAGAGAATGTAGGTTTAGATACTTGTTGTCATGACCTCTCTCTTAGTCCTAGGAAGTTCCTAATTTTGATGAACCGGAGCTTCAACTAAAAACCTTACCCAATTTTCTGTCTTTAGATGTGAATCTTGGAATTGAATTAGTCCCCAATCCACCCATCAAAATAAATAATCCGGGTAGTTGCTTGATAAAGGTGGTAGAATCTAGTCCATGTAGAGTGGAAGCTAATATAGGAGTAACTCATGACCTTACACACTTATATCACCCATTCATGGTTGATAACAAGAAACATTATGGGTTTAAACCGGGTTTATTAAGTCAAGATGGATCCTTAACTAAGAATCTTTTGAAGTTGATAGAAGATGATCCATTTTTAGAGAGAAATTTGATTCACCCACTATATCAATAGACTTAGGTAAGGTTATAATGAACGGAGTACACCCTTCGAGCATATAAACCACCCATCACCCTCTCCTCATGTAGCAAATTTCCACCCTAAGGGTGTGTATCGCTATTATCACCCGCATTTAAACTTAAGTGTAGGGAAAACCTCCTCTTTATCCGTTAAATAAGGGTAGAGTCAGGCTCGTGACTCGACAAAAACAAGCGCTTCTTGGGAGGCAACCCATGTGTATTTTTTTTTCATTTTTATTTGTGTGTCGTATATCTTTTAGTGATTGTTTATTCTCATGTTTAAATTTGTAAAAATGCTTTATTTTGTCTTTAACCTCGCCTTAATTACATATAAAGGTATTTTACATAAAGGATAAGTGTAGGAGGATTACATGTTTTCAAAAGAAACGTGAACATGAGAATAACGATTATTAAAAGATATACATGTGTGTTTGTTTGAGTCAAATGCTTGTATCGAGTCATAATGGATGTTTTGCGTGAAATTTTTTCGATTCTAAAGATGTAAATTTTCCGTAATTTTTCCAAAATCGCAGACCAATTTTGTCAAAGCTAACTGACGGCGTCAGAAGGAGTAAAACAATGATTACTTTTTTCTCATTTTCGAGCTACTTATAAATTTTGGAATTTTCCGGTCTTAATTTTCCGTAAATTTCAGAACATCCATTCCACAAGCATTATATCCTAGTTTAGTAGAGTCTTATATATATTATTACCGATTTTACGCGAAGGTTTCGTTTGTTTTCTTCAAATGTGCGGTTTTATTTATCAAGAAGAAGAAACAAAAGATTGGAAGGATCTTTTCACGATACATTTTTCTTGGAAAGGATTTAACCACACGGATCCTACCGAGCTAATCAAGGGAGTACTAGTTTCTTTCATTTTAATTACCTTCCATTATCATAACTTTGATACTTCGGGGAACATTGGGGACAATGTTCGGTTTAAGTGTAGGGAGGAAAATAAACGGGAACTTAGAAACTATGCTTATCCTTGATTATTTGTTTTATCCAATTGTATTTGTGTAATAAACCATGAGAAAATTTCGGTTAGGGTAATTTTGGCACCAAATTTAAAATTTTCATGACATAGGAGTGGGCCATTAGTCTTAACAAAAGCGTCTCACGGATAGGAAGTTGCATGACTAGCACAAAACCCTTTACCACCCAAATTCCACCCAAAATGTGAGGATCACCCTTAGATTAGTAGGAATTAAAGCATTCATCTTTAATGCTTAGAGTGTGAACCGGTAGTATAATAGATTCTAGAACCTGTTTTGTGATGCATTCCGAGATCGCTAGTAAGACTACACTTGTGTAGTTAGGAATAACTAAATGATAAGAGGCATTAGGATAACCCTTGTTTGATACCCGTAATATAATTACTTCTTCCACATCGGTTGAGTAATTCCCCCATACCTTTGCGTTGCACTCATCTTTAGTACACGATACCCCTAGTTAACCCCTCGAGCCTATCCTTTTTATGGTTCTCGTGATGTTTCGGTTTTCCGAATATCAATGAAAAGCATTGTTTACACCCCACCCCAAATGTACACCCAAATCACCTTAGCCTACCCCTGTATGCACTCACTTTTAGTGCATTATTGTTATCACCCTAAACCCTTAGTTCAATTATCTAGTTGTTTGCATGAGTTGCTAAGTCGAGTCATATCCTTTGTACAGCTTTTGGGACAATTAGGACTCATGGGAAAAAGTTAAAGTTTATGAAATGATTGGAAGGGAACGTTAAATTCCCTTATTTGCATAATAACATACCCCAAGTGTTTTGATCTTTTCAATTGGGTCAAATTAGTGTTAGAGTAATAAAACTCAAGTGTAGGGATGTGCCTATAAATCCCTATCATTTTGATGTTACCGTAGAGGATGGTAGAGTAAAAGTGTATGGAAAAAAAAAAAAAAAACGGGCTACCATCCTACATCTATCATTTAAATTTATGTTTGTTTGTTTCAATTATCTAGAGTTTAGAGTGTCGAGTCTTGGCTTAGCAACGCCATTCTTCGTATGCTTGTAACATAGAGATTTTGACTTGCCACCACTAAATAGCCTATCCCACTAAACCCTTTGTTTCCCACTAGTAAGCCTAACGTTACAACCCTTTAAAGACCTCTTTGATAATCTTTCCTAGGTGCTTCACGCCAAAGCGATGGAGGTTTGATCTATTCTCAAGCCTATGGTAATCTATGTACTAGGACCGGTTAATGAATGTTTATCTTCCATTTCCAAACTTGTTATATTTCATATACACCCGAGAGATGTGAGTATCCAAACACCCCATGTGAGGTGCTAGTATGTAATTTCGTGCTTGTTATGACTTTTGCGAGGCTTATATGTGTTGTGGACTGTTTTAAACCAATGCTTCATGACCCTAACTTATAAATTAATTGGCTAAAGCACATTTGCTTGAGGACAAGCAAATACCAAGTGTAGAGATATTTGATAAGGTTTTAAATGTACCTTTTGAGGGTCGTTTAAGCCCTTATTTGATCACTTTTGTATCCGTTATTAATTAATATCGTTCCTTTTCACTTTTAGGTCTCTTGAAGGCAAATTGTTGTAATGGCACTTATTTGGACGAAAAGGCACGGATATCTGAAGAAAATGGCCAAAGTCAAGAATCGAGACACTCAATTCTTGAAATACAAGGTGGCGAGCGCCATCGCTTAATCTAGCGACGTCGTCGGAGTATTTTGTGACGACATAGAAGCCAAATTTCTTATTTTCAAGTGACGGTGTCAGGGCTTTAAAAAGAGTAGGCCGTCGCAACTCGCATGGCCTAGATTTGATCCGACGGCGTCGAAGTCAAGAGGACGGCATCACAAGCACAAGGTGATGCCGTCACAAGACTAACGTGGCCAAGACGAAACCCTAATGACGGCGACTCGACGGCGTCACAAATCATAAGGTGACGCCGTCGCGATTGTAATATTATATATTGAATCCGAATTTTTTAGTTGTAGTGTGTAGTCTTTTGGAGTAAAAACCTAAACCGAGCCAAGGCTGTCTTGTACAGTATTTTAGGGTTCCAAACCCTATTTTACATCAAGATAAGTGTTTTACTTCATTAATTCAATTATGTCTTTGATTATTTGTGTGTATGCTTGCATGTTCTCCATGTCCATTAATTTACTTGTGTGTTTGCTAGGAATATGAAACTTAATTATTAAATATTGATTGGTTGTCTCTTATCTTAGTTGATTAATGATCTAGTAATGCGATAGGTCATTCGTTGTGTAATTAATGCTTGATTAATCTTTGTGAACCTTAGGCTATAGCACTTAGAGCGGTTGTAGGCTAAATCATCCAAAGAGGGCCTTAGAGTTAGAGTTTATAATCCCTAGAGTGTTTTGTAGACGAGACCCTTTGGTAAGTTCAAAGAGTTAGGGATAAACGCATACCCTACGACTTTAGACACACAACGCGATTAAGAATAAGGACGTGACAATTCAACCATCAATAGGAGATAATTTAGGAGTAATAAAACCTAAGTGAACACATCTTTAAACTATCATACGAGCACACAATAATTAGACATAGACTACATACACCTTAGATTAGTTAATTAGATAAGTAGAGTAATCGGTAGAAATACCAACCCCCAAATCTAAACCCCGAGATTCGTACCTTTCCATTTCATAAAATATAAAAATACAAAATAATCATCCTCACCTTTAGACTTAAATCGACATACACTTCACCCTAACGACACTATTCCCTGAGAACGATATCAATACCCGTGGCTTACCCTAATACTACACTACAACGATTAGGTTCACCGCCTAGGGTGTTATAAAACTTGCTCGAAGAAAAGGAAGTTCCTTTTACCCCGAACGAGCGTGTAGCGTTATCGGCTTCTCAAAATCAACGAATAGTTGGTAAACAACATACAGGCTGATTAAGGTCTTGCTCTTAGTAGGAAGAGTTCTAGGCACTAAATGTATTGGTGTATTTGGAGGATACACAGTAGCTGGAGGCACTTTCCTAAGAGGAGGGTTTGTTTCAACAAGTTCATTAGCTTTTTGCTTATCCATGTCCTTTTTCCAAAAAACTTGTTCTAAGGTTAATTTAGTTTGAGGCTTAAACTTGTTCAAGGAAATCCAATTTTCTTTAGTGTAATCATGGGGTTTAATCATTATATTTTGCTTTTTATACTGAGGATCTTTTAGCTTCTTTTCCATTTTCTCCCTAAAGGCATCTTCTAATTTTCTATCCTCTTCAGTGCTTCCAATACATGATGGTGTTTGCCTAGGCTTGAGGATCTCATTACCATCATATACTACCTTATGATAAGCTTTATCCTTTTTACAGAACTCGGGATTTGGCTCCTCTACAAGGGGAATACTATGCTTGTCGCTTAAGACTCTGTGCTTAGTGATCATTTGAGCGATCACAGAATGGTGTTCTCTTGTACGTCATGCTTTTTTTCAAGTTTGTTTTCAAAGTTTTTAGATTGGAAAAGTCATTCAAAAGTTTTGATTCCTTAGCATTAAATTCTGTTTAAGCACTTTAACATTTTCTTGAAGTTCTTGCTTTTGCTATGAGTTTTAGTGAGCTTTTCTTGTAAGGAGTTTAACTCTTGTTTTAACATTTCTTCCTAAAATTACTTTTCTAATGACCGTATGTATTTGGTTATCCATCTCTGCTCACGGGTGGTCAATTTAAACTTAGCACGTTGTTCATAAATTGCAACTTGTTCCTTATTGGCATTAAGTTCGGAGGTTATGGAATCATCGAGGAGCACATGCGGTGTATTCATCAAAACATAGTCATCATTGATTACAAAAGATGCATTACTTGGTACATATTCACTTCCATCTTGCTTCACATATTGATCATATGGGACAACATTGCTATTACCCATATTTTCAATATTCGATTCAATGATTTGATTGATTGTACTTTGTCATGCATCTTTTGCACATCAACCTCATCGTATAGTTTTAATACCTCTAAGATAATAGATTCCACGGAAGGATTGGCTGTTTTGGTGAAGAAGCCCTCGGAGAGACCATTGGTGAGATACTAGCCATGAAGATGGTGCAGGCGTTGGTTCATCATCAACATCTCGAATCAAATGCATCACGATTGCAACTTGAAATGCGTTGGGATTGTTCTCGACCCATACACCGCCTTGTTTGCTCATCCACATCAAGATCATAAGTTCTCTTGCTTCCTCAAAGACGGAACAACAATTCTTCCTCATTCAACACACTCCACTATCTTGAGCTTGCATCAAGAACATCTTGTCCTCAAGTACTACGTATTTTGGGGACGTTTTGGAAGAGTGCAATTCCTTGCGATGTGACCTTCTCCACCACAGTTGTAACACTTGATAGGCTTTACTTGACCCTGAGCCATATTCCTTCCACGATTCTGATTACCCACATATCCACCACCACTGCCAGCACCAACATTTCCTAGCTCATTACATCTTATCACATTTTCAAAACTTGTGTTCAAAGTGGTTTGATTGTTTGTTTTAGGGTTAAACTTTTATAAAATCAAAAACTGCGATTTGAACTAATCTATGTTTGTATTTATGTAGCATATTGGATTTCATAAACACATCAAATCATATAGAATGTAGGTGTATGAAATGAGTTCTTAGAGAGAAAAAGTAAAGAGAGTTGGGAACTTAATGAAACAAAGAAAAATGGTATTGAAATCTCCAACCCTCTACCTTGGGAGGTAGAGGGTATTTATAGTTTCTTACAAGATTCGCCACCTACGGGCTGTGGATCAGGCATACAGTGGGTAAAGACCCGTCTGTCCTCCACGGTGTTACTTAACTAACTACTTATTAACATAACTTGACTACGACAACGAGCTTTCTAACGAATACATATACTTGAGGTGACCGACACTTTAACCAATGGATTTTATAAATCCTAACAATTTAGTTGTCGGCAACAAAACAAAATTTATCATTAGAAATGGACGCTTTCAATATCGTTTTGAACTGGTTAAAAATAGAGACTTTAAATTGAACAAACTAAACGAGGATGAAAGCCTCCATTTCCAATGATAAATTTTGGTTTAGTATTACGACAACTATGTAATAAAAAAATTCTTTCCAGTGACAAATTACATTATTTTGAATCTTAATTTTTGATTGGCAAATTGTGCGAAAAGGCATCGAACTTGCCACCTTTTTCTTTTGTGGCATCGAACTTTTTTCCTAAAGTAGCCCTAAACTTGCCTAATTTTCCTATTGTAGCCTCTAATCAAAAATTAATTACATAAATTTACATAAATCATCCCCGGGCTCTAAACAATTACATCGCTCATCCTTGTGTAACTTTATATCATAAAATCTATCTTCTACTCTTTCTCACATCCCTTTACCGCCTCTCCCTCTCCTCTCTCTCTAGCACCACCACACCGACACCACACCCACCTCCACCGCTTTACACGCCACCATCATCAAAAGATGCAAGTTAGATCAAAGTCAATGGATCGAATCGGGTTTAGATCGTGATGGAGCCCAAATGGTTTGATTCTATCAAGGCACATTATGTTGAATTTAATCCTAGTTTCTTTTCGTTAATGGTGGATGTGATGTGGGTATGGATTCTGTAACAAAATACTTTCTTTCCGTTAAATGAAGGTGGCTTATTTTGAGCAAAATATTACAATCATATAAGCGAATAATACAAGTTTGTTGATACATAAAGGGATATACAAGGCACCGAGGCGAATAAAGAGGTTATAGTTCGTAGTAGTTTCTGTTTTCATGGAAGTGTCCATTGAGTGAGCAGCTAGTTATGTGAGTATATGGAGATAAGAAGTCAAGACGATGACACGTCTGCCTATAACAGTCCTACAACAGCACTGTCTCTTCTCCAACCCGGTTCTCATATTCTGAGAACTCGAGCAAAACTCTCACTCATGAACCAAATATTCAAAAAAAAGACCAAGAAAAAGATGATTATGATGTCGCATCAATTACGCAAATGATGATATACATAGTCAAGAAGATGATATGTCCGCTTACTACGCGCAATACAACAACACATACTCTTCTCCAACTCGACTCGCGATTCAGAGAACACAAGGAAAAATCCGCTTTGATTCGAGATATTCGAAAGGTAAGTATGACGCTACACTCGCTCTACGCAACCGACATCGAGATAAGAGATCGGATATAGGATGTGTCTAATGATGATGGCACAACATCTTCTTTAGTCCATATCTCAAATATTGAGAACACGATTAATAATCTTCTTCACCGAACCAATGATTAGTTTAAGTTTACTGACTACAAGGACGAAATGTGTAAATTATTAGTGCCACAGGACCTTTTATCTAATTGACTCAAGGATGAACGGTGTAATTGTTTAGAGCCGCGAGGATGATTTATGTAAATTTATGTAATTAATTTTGATCGGAGGCTACAATAGGAAAATTAGGCAAGTTTAGGCTACTTTGGGGAAAAAGTTCGACGCCACAAAGAAAATGCAGCAAGTTCGATGCTTTTTCGCATAATTCGCCTTTTTGATTTTCTAAAATCTTAGGGTGCTTTGGTTGAATGGTGTGAACACTGCGTTAGATTTGGGGCAATATTCGTCGTTTGGTTGGTACTTTAGGATGAATAGAATGAAGTTGGCCCACAATAATAAAAGTGGAGGGAGGTCGCGCTTTGACAAATCCTTCGACACACACTTCTTTTTAATTTTATGTAGTCTTTTCTCTCACTCAATGTATATGTTTTTTCTTTTAATAATTTTTGTTATATCACATTTTATTATTAAAATAATAAAAATAAACAAATTTATCTCTCCTAAACCAATCCAAAATCCAAATCCTAATCTAAATCCAAACCCACTTATAAACCAAACGCACCCTTAATTCTTTCCAACTTAGAATTCATTCAATTTAAACAAGACAATAATAAAAGTCCCATTTCGTTGATAAATTTTAGGTATTTCAGAACATTTTGTGAGATAAACACACTAGCTCTTATCTATTACGCCAATTGTACATCGTAATTGGATACTGAATGAATTGTTCAAATAATAAAACCAACAAATTATTAACATACAAAGATAGAGCTAAATAGTCAACTACTGGGTATATTAAATTTCAAAAATATATTTAAACGCAACCTAAAACTCATTCAAACACATTGCACCTTCACCCTTTATCACCCACCCCGTACCACCTTGTATATATAAAGTATAAACCCTTGCACCTTTAATCACCCAGCAACCTATCTCAGTTGCACTCTATCACTCACACACACACCGCGACTATAATCTCACCAGTCGTCAAAAATATGGATCATATGTCCATCGCACTTTACGTCGTACTCCTCTCTTAACCTTATTTCTCCTCTCTCGCTTTCGACGAAAACGTCTTCCACCGGTCCAGAGGCTGGCCCATCATCGGCAACATGTTGATGATGGACCAACTCACCCATCGTGGCCTTGCTAGTTTAGCTGAAAAATACGGTGGGCTACTTCATCTTAAGATGGGTTTTAGCCACACCGTAGCTGTCTCATCGCCCGAAATAGCTAGACAAGTATTACAAGTCCAAGATAACATATTTGCCAACCGTCCAGCCACTATTGCAATCACTTACCTTACATACGATCGTGAAGATATGGCTTTTGCCAACTACGGTCCTTTCTGGCGCCAAATACGTAAACTTTGTGTCATGAAGTTGTTTAGCCGAAAAAGAGCCGAGTCATGGGACTCCGTTAGGGACGAAGTTTTGTCCATGGTCAAAGTCACTGCCATGAGCTCTGGCTCTCCTGTTAACCTAGGAGAGCTAGTGTTCGGGCTGACACATGATATTATTTATCGTGCTGCTTTTGGCACGATATCACATGAAGGGAAAGAAGAATTCATTAGTATTCTACAAGAATACACCAAACTTTTTGGTGCTTTTAATTTGGCGGATTTTGTTCCCTGGTTAGGGTTTATCGACCCGGCTGGATTAAACACACGTCTACCCAAGGCTCGGGCCTCGTTAGATAGGTTCATCGATAAAATTATCGATGAACACTTTAAGAAGGAGAAGAAATCTGATGTTGATAACGATATGGTTGACGAGATGTTGGCGTTTTATAGTGAAGAAGGAAAGGTTAATGAAGGGGAGGATTTGCAAAACGCAATTAGACTCACCCGTAACAACATCAAAGCTATTATTATGGTAAGTAATAAATTTAAAAGCTATTATCATTATACAATAAATTTCAGTAAACAAAGTTTTCAATTTTCATTAATTAAAAACTAAAAAGCTAAGTTTTTGTTAGTTTAGTACGTTATTTCTAGATAACAACGAAAAATAAGATAAAGAAAACATTCTTCGAGATTTAGGGTGCGTTTGGTATGCACCTATCGGAATGGATCTATGGATTTCATTCCGATTAATAGCGTTTGTTTAGTGGGCCCGAGAATGAAATGGGTATATGATAGGTATAGATTCATTACACACTATTTTGGTTTCTATGAAATCCATTCCCGCGGATCCCTCTTTTTTCCACTATAAAATTCAAATATCTATACATTTTTTCATTCCATATTTTATCAATCAAACGTGAACAATAGTAATGATACACTTTTTCATAACCATCATCATTCTACCCCATACAAAATCAGATATCCATCATGATTCCTAAGAACAAACCAAACTACTTAGTATTTTAAATAAGTATATACCTTAAAAGTACTGATCAATAAAGCTATCACACATGGTTTTAGTCAAATACAGTATATATTAAATGATTTAATTAGTATATTTATTTCTATAAATATAAATGTTTTCCGCTTAATTATGCGGAGAAGATTCTCTTCAGTTATAAATAACTGATGGATCAAGTCATGAAATATCAACCATCGGATTAAATCTAGCTACCGAATAAATCATCTCATGCTCTTTCGATTTAAGATTCGATCTCACGATCGATAATCATTAACTCGATCCATCAAGTTATTTATAACGTGAAGGATCTTATCCCAACTTTGATAGGACATGGCGATCTTCGATTCATAAACACATATATATTATATTAACAATAGATACTAATTTAGTAATTACAATAGAATCATTGAATATCGTCTATTCATTTAAGTACTTCGTACTTTTTATAGTTAATTTTTTCATTTAAGAAAATTTATTTCTCAACGTGAAACGTTAAGCTTTTATGTTTAGATTGATTTTTTTTTAAGTATTACAAATGTTTTCACCTAAAATAAAAAAAAAATTCACTTAGTTTATATGAAAATAGAAATATTTGATATAAATATTTTAAACATAAAAAAGTATTGCTTACAGTGGGCAAAAGTCGACAAATTTGATCAAGTCACACTAAGATATGGATAGTTAAATTCCTTTTGTTTTTTAAATACTAGATCATATTTAGCCGTACGTGTTGATCTTGCCACATATGTTTGTGATTAATAAAGGAATCGACGATGATCCAAAAGTCAATACAACGATAATTAATTAATTATTGTTCGATGAAAGTGTTTACTAATTACAAAGAAAGACATAAATAGTTTTTTTTATTTAAAAAATGCATCAGTATTCACATCATACATAAACAATGAAATTTTAACATACTTAGATCATCTTCAACCATACACTTTAAAATTCAAGAAGATTAAAGCATCCTTCTAAAATATCTCTTCTTCAAAAATAATTCATCTTCAACCTTTTACTTCAAATATGAAGTATCTAGTGCAAAGTTTGAAAAATATATAATATATTATATAGAAAAACTAACTAAATAATATTATAAAATATTTCAAAAATGAATACGATCTTTCAAATTTTGAGGATATTAATCAGTGGTTAAAAAAACGAAAAGACTTGTGTCTCAATGGTAACTCATGTTGTGTGAGAAGCTCAATCAAATGATTGTGGGTTCAAATCATGCTTAAAACATGTGAGATAGATTTGTGGTATAAATAGTTAAAATCGCCGTTCTGAAAAAAATCAATGGGTAGAAAAATCAAAATATGAAGGATGGTTAAAAATGGTTTTTATGTTCCTATTTTTTTAATGTGTTTTGCTAAACAATGCTTATTCATAAACCACATTAAATAGTTTGTTCTTTCCATATTTAAATGAGATATATATATTTAACGCACAACAAATGAACATAAATTTAACATAAATTAATACCATTTTAATTTAGCGAAGTCCAATTTTCGTTATATATTCATTAATTGTTGTTTTAAGCATTGTTCATTGAGTGTTGTTTAGCAAATCTTTTTTTTTTTTTTTTTTTTTTTTTTTAATATAATTTAATTAAAAAAATGATTGGGGAACAATGTTGAATATTATGATTTTAGAGGGAATTAGTATGGTAACAGTAATATTAACAATATATCGAATTGTAATGAAATATGTCTTGTTCCAAAAAATATATATATAAATCGAATTTTATGTAATGGATTTCCCGTATTTCCATGGATCTTGCGTGATTGGACCTTTTCTAAGCAATATTGCGATGATTATTATATGTAATTGTTGTTTGTAATGAAAAGTGACATGTCTCTTCGGCATGTCTCTTCGGTCTCCATTCTATTAAAAGACCCTAAATGATAAAAAAAGTTTCCTTGTATTTTTGAACTATTGTGTGAATGTATATTGAACACATAAATCAGGATAAGCAAAAAAGGAAAACAACATTGTTTTCTTCTCTGTTAAAAATTATTTCAAAAATTAACATTTACAAATTTATGGTTCACAGGATGTAATGTTTGGCGGCACTGAAACTGTAGCTTCTGCTATCGAATGGGCTTTGACTGAGCTAATGCACACACCTGAAGCGCTCAAGCGTACAACAAGAGCTTGCGGATGTTGTAGGCCTCGATCGTCGTGTTGAAGAATCCGACTTTGAGAAACTAACGTACTTCAGATGCGTGATCAAGAAACCTTGCGCATGCACCTCCAATCCCAGTCCTTCTCCACCAATCTTCGGAAGATACCGAGGTTGCTGGTTACCACATCCCAAAGGGGACACGAGTGATGGTTAATTCATATGCCATTAACCGTGACAAGAACGCTGGGAGGATCCCACATTCAACCCATCGCGCTTGCAAAGCGGGCACAGACTTTAAAGGAAGCAACTATGAGTTTCTTCCTTTTCGTCTGATCGCAGGTCATGCCCCGGATGCAACTTGATTGTACGCAATGGAGATGGCCGTGGCTCATCTTCTCCATTCATTCACATGGCAGTTGCCCGATGGAATGAAACCAAGTGAAATTGATATGACTGACGTGTTTGGACTCACAGCCCCAAAGGCTATTCGACTCGTTGCAGTGCCAACCCCTCGTTTGTTATGCCCTTTGTATTAATAAAAAGGCGTACGTGGCGACTTTGAAATTGTGCAAAAATTGTGGATGATGCATCATCGAATGGTTTTCTTTTGATTTATTTTTTTGTTGTCATGATAGGTATCATTTTCCATAAGAAAGATATACACAAATAATAACGGTAAAGATTCTTATTTTCATGTACATGTTGAAATTCAAACTTCTTGTATATCTTGTGTACGTTATGATGAATATTCTTCTTTTACTTCTGAGAGTCTGAGACCGTTGAAGCTATGTCATTAAAAGCGATGTTATTAAGTGAGTTTTAGGAGTTTTTTTCTGCGGGTTTCTCTTATAGGTTTGGGTCCCGGAGCTGTTTATTTGGATGGTTTAACTTGGAGGTAGAATTTCAAATGTGTTGTCGTTTTAAAAAATAAATAATAAAAAAAATAAGGATGATACATTTAAAATAAAATACTCATATATGTCCAAATATGCAATTTAATCATTATTAAATAACTTTTAAACATAACAATATATTTAAAAATTAGCTAATATGGTATTACCTTTTGCCCCTATTGTCTTAATTAAAAAGTCACCATGATTTCAGGTGAATTCGTAGCTTCAAATCAAGGAATTGAATCGTCTCTACATGTTGTTTTCTTGATAAATCTCTTCCCCAATTAATTGTGTTCATGGAATTTAATACAGTTTAATGAAAACTCATAAAATGAAATGAAAGGAAAATATTGAATTGTTTGATGTGGAGATGGCATATCCTTTAGCTCGAATAACAAGCCCCAAGCACATATGACAAAAAGCATCCAACAACAAAGCGTTTTTAATAAGAAGAAAAGTAAACTAATAGATTTGGAGTGTAAGTAGTGATTTGGTCTATGCTCTTGACTTTTTCACCAAATACTTTTTACTTTACCCACAAAACATCTTATCATAAATGGGAATGTGGATGTCTAAAAATATATTATACTTGTCTAAAAAATACTTTTTAAGTAGTAAGAAAAAAAAAAAAAAAAAAAAAAAAAAAAAAACTTTTGTAGTATTAATGTTGACATGACACTTTTGTCTTTATGTATGTGGTGAAAACTCAGAATGACTGTTTTACCTTATGAGTTCATAAACTCGTGATCCACCTTCCTTAATAAATTACATAAATTATTCCATGCAAGCAATAAAATTGCATTAACGTCCCTATCCACTCCTTATGGTTTTACCAAATTATTTTTATAAACGTTTTTGTCTGCGTGTTTTTATATACGTGTCATCGCTTTTATACGTTTGGAAAAATTTAAAAGAATTTTAATAAAAAATGGAGAAAAGAAGTCTGAATTTTTTTATTTTTTATTTTTTTTTAAGAGAACATTTATGTAACTTACCCTAGAGACGATGGCTGCAATTTCACAAACTCAGAGGGATCATTTAACTGGTTTTTTTTAAAGCGCCCATAATCAAAATTAGCATAGTACTAATGTAAAATGTAAAATGATGATATAGAATAATTTATGAAAAGATTAACAAAAAATTTCAGTATGGATTTCTGGAAGTGGGCAGGAGAAAGCTATGCTTAAAATAAAGGATGGATATAAGTTTAAGACACTGACAGCTGCAATAATTAAATCTAATCCATCTTGTTAGGGTGTAAATGAGTCAAGCTTCAGCCTATCAGAACTTGAGCTCAGCTCGTTTAAGTTTTATAAAACTTAATCTTGAGCTGAGTTCTATTCAAGCCTTGTTTTAAGCTCGAGCTCGGCTCGTGGTGATACATGCTTGGGCTAGACTCGTTTTTACAATGCCCTAATGAACTATTAATGCTTGCCTCAATTTTTACTCGTAGTATATCTATTTGAGCTTGGTAATAAGCTTGTTATTGAGCTCGCTAATAAGTTCGCCTATAATACATATGCATAACGTATTATGTTTAATTTTTAAAATATGTTAGCGTCTCGCGAGCCCAATCAAGCTTTGTATATAAAGCTAGGCTTGAGCTCTAATAATATATGAGCCGCAACTTAGGCTCGAGCTTGTTTGGAAACGAGTCGTTCGAACTTTTTACCGATTCAATTACGAGCTTTTCACGAACGGCTCGGATAATTTTCACTCTTACATTAAACTAAACCTAAGGGATATATCTTTTCCAGTATTATTATATTAAAAACTTAAAGCTACGTATCAAACCTTTTCTTTTTTAAATTATTAAAATTTCAAATTAGTTTGAATCAAGGTTTTTAAGATCAGGATCTTATGTATGATTATTTATGTCTTTGTAAGATTGCGATCGGGATTTTAATATCATACTATAGTGTCATTTTTCTTAATAAGCGTTGTAAAATTATACAAATTTACATATTATTATACATCATGCAATTTTACATATTATTATATATCATGTATCACGAAAATGTATGTTAACATTATGATTATGAAGTGTTTAATACAATTAGCCTCTTGTTTTTCATTTATACAAAAATTAATACATATATTTATAGCTTTTTAACTTGTGGTTCGAGAAAAATAAGATCGGATTGAACAATCTTAAGATCTTATGGTCAAGATCGAGATCCTATTAATATCTTATCTCGCAAAGATCCTACGTAGGAACGGGATCGTTGTTGCTTTGTAGTATCATAAAATCGTAAGATCCTGGCACCCAAGAGCGGAGTTGGGATCGGGAGGAACAGCCTATACGAGTGATGGAAAGATGATTATGATTATAACCCGTATGATGAAGATGACTGTGAAGATTTGACTGATGAGCAATTAGCTATTTGTGATGCCTTTGATATAAAGGTCCGTGGTCATACTAGACGTTTATAGTTTGATAGAGTAGTTTTTCAAAAGTATGGTTTGTCATACTTATGATATGTTTGGTTTGAAACACAATTGGTGCGTTGTTTTTCGGTCTTTATAACGGGTTGAGATGTAGGATTCCCCTATATCCTATGTACTTAAATCATTTTTAGTGTAATAAAATTTCTTGGGTGCATAAAACACCTTTTACCGAGAAAAAAATCGTAAGATCTTAAGATCATCATTTATACCACCATTGTTTGAATGACTCGATTTGAAAGATTGTCTTCACACTGCATGTGAAAACCAAAAATCATTTTTCTAAAAAATCATCCAACCTCTCTCTCTCTAAGAAAAAAAACTACTGTCATCGGCAATCTCCACAACCAATTACAACTTCCCACCTCCAAGGATCTTCTATTCGCAATCAAATTGAAAACATAGAAAGTGCATGGAAAAAGAGAGATGCAAACTCAAGAAACGGTGCCACTTGCCTTCGGAAACATATTACATACAGCTTTAAATTTTATTATATCAACAGGCAATCAAATAACTATTGTTTAGATTTTGCATACATACTTCTATTTAAAGCTGAAAACATTTACTGGTGGAGTCAATTTTATAAAGTGTACGATGAAGTTAAAAAAAATGCCAGCCCAATAAGATGTCCAATACATTCGGGTTATGCCATCAGTAGGGGTGTTCATGGGTTGGGTAATATTCGAATAAACCGAAAACCGAAACCGAACCGAACTCAGAATCGAACTGAATTGTTAAACCGAACCGAACCGAAATAAAAGTTCGGTTTACGATTGATTATGGTTTTAATTATCCCAACCGAAAACCGAAATTAAATAAATATATATATATTTTATATATTTATATTAAAAAATATATTAAAACTCTTTTATAATATATATATAATATTTTAAGTTGAAAATTATTTTTTTCAAAAATACATATAAATAAATGAAAAAAAAAAAAAATTCGGTTATTCGTTCGGTTTTCGGTTATTGGGGTTCGGTTTCGGTTTTGGTTGGTTGGTGTTTGGTTTTCGGTTGGGTTTTGGTTATACCCAAAAAAAATTAACCGAACAAACCGAACCAAACAAACCGATAACCGAACCGATGAACACCCCTAGCCATAAGTCCAACACACGATTATACCATAATACTTATACCCTAAAATATTTCATATGATAACCCTAAACATAAACTCAAGATACCACGCCTCCAACTTTTTCTCACCCATCTTGCTTGAACCTCTCCTCTGGTGGTATTGAAATTCCGGTGATCTCTTGCCTTTCTTGTAATGGTAACGTGGAATCCAATCTTCACATCTTCTTTGAGTGTGATATTGCTATTGATGTTTGGAGTTTTGTCCGAGTTTGGTGTGATAACTCATTACCTTTCTTCATGTCTAATGAGCATTGGAAGTATTGGTTGAACTCGTGACATGTTTCTAAAGAGAATATTTAGCGTTTGTATATCATTATCACGCCTTCTTTGTGGTGGATTTGGCGGTTCAGAAGAACGCCACTTTTAGCTCTCATCCCATGAAAAAGTGACATTTTGATAATCTTCGTATGTATTTATTTTCTTGGGTTAAATTTAGGGTCATAAGATTTGTAGTTAAATCAATTTGTTAAAATCTTGTACAATATATAATTAGTTAGCCCTTGCTAGTTTTGTTTTAATAATAGGGTTTTTAACGTGCTTCGCAAGACACGTTGATTACATATGTGGTGAAAGGACGGGGACCGACGAAAAGGACGTCCGGACCCACAAAAATACAATCGCTCATATAAAATGTGGTTCGGACGTCTTTTTTCGTAGTCCCGTCACCCCGCGAATCCGTACCGTCCTTTTCGGTGTCTTAATACGAAAACCCTTAATAATATATATCTTTTCAAAAAACACTACATGTAAAAAGAAAATATCTACTTGTGTTTTTATGTGCAATCATTGTTCGCAGCGCCATGCAGCGCGAGCGCGTCATTACGTCACGCGCCACGCCACGTTCGCCTTACGACATACGTTAGAACTCGATATATGAGTTCGATATAAATATATAAATATTTTCATACTTTACTTTACGCCACGCCTTATAAACGCAAAGTTTTCGCTTAACGTGAGCTGCTTAGGCGCTACGCCGCATGCCACGCCTTCCACACTATTTATAACCTCGCAATGCATATTTTTTATTTATTTTTTTTCCCTTGACGGATCATTATTTACAGACCTAATGGTCTTTTCTCCAACCACCAAAATTGGTATCGAGATGATAGGATTCTCGCCGGTGGGACCTTCACAATCTCTTCAAGTTTTAATTACTGAGAGAAATAGTTTTTTTGAATAAATCATCCTAAATAAATAAATAAAAATGCTTAACATAACTCTATAGCATCCACAATAATAAAGTAATCTACATAATTCTCAATGATTGTTCATTTGATTTTTAAAGTCTTAATTTACTCAACTGATTCTCGATATTTTATATGCTATATAATACTCATGAAAATTACACCAACGAAAACCATTATATACCAATCTATTCATAAATTTTGCGATCAATTATTATATAACACAAACAAAATATATAAGATCAAAGTTAAAATTAAGACTTTAAAAGTCAAACGATGACAATTAATTTTGATTTTATGAGATAAAAAAGTGATGATATATGGGCTGCATCTAATAGCTTGGGCAAGAGACCCACCATCGACAATACATTTATGCATTGGCCTCCTTTGCGCTTTCTTAGGTTCATTATAAACTTGCATGTCATGCAAATCATTAACTTATAAACATCTTTATTATGTATAAACCTTTAAAGTTTGTAAAATGTCCATCAAAACATAAGCATTAAATTATAAAAAGGTTTAAAACCTTTTCATGTAACATGAACATGAACTACAACAACGCTGATTAAAATTAAAGACAAAGTTTTATGCGGATTTTAAACCTTTTCTTCAGACCTCTCATTATAGATGTTCTAAACACTATGTTTAATAAATTTTGACTTGCATATATTATTTGTGTCATTAGAATAATTACCCACCTCTTAATGCAACAGTTCCCAACAAATAAATATGTCACATGTAATGTCATCTGGTGACACATAAAAAAAAAGTATTCTCAAAATAGAGAAGGAAAAAAAATAAAAAAATAAAAATAAAAATAATTGTCACTAAAAGTAAAAACGTGTCACCAAATATAAATAAAGTGTCACTAAAACTTTTATCTGCTACTCTTACACTTAAAAAAAGGTAGGTAAAAGCCTATAAAGTATAAGTTTATCCATAGTGACAAAAAAAAAATGAGTACATATTTTTTGTCTTTTCTAACACATTTTGTTTATAAAAATGTCATTAAATCAAAAATATTAAGCTTTTACTTGCATTTTTTAATAAGGGAATTAATTTGCACATTTATATCTTTTATTAGAATTTAGAACACTTTACTGTATGTATTACATATTTATATAATATTATGATGTGCTTTGATTACTTGTACAATTGAGTGTCTCAACTAAAAATATAAGTATACTAATCACTTTCTTTTTAATAAGTGTTACTAAGGGGTTCGATGCAGTGACACTTTTTTGTCACAAAAAGCTCTGGCTGGCGCTACATGTCTATTTTCTTATAGTTAAATGCAAAACCCAAAAAGAAAAAAATAAATAAATACCGAGTATATTTCTATAGATCCACATGACAATCACAATTGACTTATCTGCATTTCACAAGCCTATTAGAGCCTCGGGTATAATAACCTCATGTTAAACTTTAACATTTATCATCACAAGGTTATATCAGCTTTAACATTACACCTTAACTTAACAAAAAAACACCCCTTATTATAACATTCTCAAAGTTAAACCTTAACTCAAATATTCTCAAATTCAACCCCTAAACTAAAATAAACACTTCATTAAAAAACATAGCAAACATAACCTTAACTTAAACATATTACAATACGAAATATAAAATAACTAAAAAAATTACAACGGAAAAAAAAATAACGAAACATAGAAATACTTATTCATCATCGCCGCTTTTGTTGTTGTCGCTCAAGATGGTTCGCCAAACATGCTCCATAAGGTCCATTTGGAGTTGGGTATGCGTTTTTCGGTCACGTATTTCTTTTGCCTTACGACGGTGAGTATCACATCTTTCGACCCATCTTTGTTTCCTCATACGTACTGACGGATCCAACCACATTTCGTTATAGTCACGTAATGCAAATTTTTGATCTTTTAAAACCATGTTATTCAAAATAATGCAAGAATACATGATTCTACGATCTTGACAATTTCTATTTGACGCACTTGGGTTGTTGTAGTATACCCCAACGTCCTTGAAGCACACCAAAAGCACGCTCAACATCCTTTAGGCACTTTCTTGTTTCCTTTTAAAATAAGTATGTTTTTCGTCGGTTGTTGACGAGAAGGATTTGATGAAAGTTGCCCACTGCTGGTAACTCCGTCGACAAGTAATACCCATGTTCATACCTGGCCCATTAACCATATAAGGGCTCTTGGGAAATGTCGAAGAATGTCGTCGAATAACGGAGAGTTTTCTAAAACATTAATATCGTTATTCGCCCCGCCATCCCAAAAATGCATGACAAATCCATAAATCTTGGTAAGCAACAACTTCAAGATAATTGTTGGGTATTTTTATCACCCTACCAAATTGCCCTTTCCAAGCCACCGGACAATTTCTCCATTCCCAGTGCATACAATCAATGCTACTAAGCATTCCCGGAAAACCATGACACTCTTCATGCCGTTGATAAATATTTTGAATGTCGGCCCATGTTGGTCCTCTTAAATACTCCGACATAAACAAATCAATAACGCATTTGTTAAAATTATCAAGACAATCACACGAAGTATGCTCACCCATTTGCAAATATTCATCAAACGCATCGGGTGAGGTGCCGTACGCCAATTGGCGTTTGGCAGACGTACACTTCATAAGAACACTTAAACTCATTCGGCCCGTAAAATCGGGTGATTGGATAAAGAATTTAAAATTATCTGGAATACTTTCGGAAGTATAAGATTCAATACCTTCGACTATTTGCAGAAATAGTTTCCGGGTCATACGAAATCTTCTACGAAAATTCCGGTTTGAATACTTACAACCTTCAATGAAATAGTCGTTACGCAAACGTTCTTCTGCAAGCTCACGTTCACGATATATATGGGTACGAGTTAAGCGAGGTTGAGATGCTTCTTCTTCCAACTGCTGGTCGATACTCAGACGCGCCATCATAAATTGAGCCGGTTTCGTCATCAACGTCCGACCCTTTGCCGAGGTAATTCATCAATTTGATTCGGATCCATTGTGAATGAACTTGAATTTGAATTATGAAAGTATGAGAGGAAGTATATAAACTTGAATTTGAATTATGAAAGTGTGAAAAAAATGATGTTTTATTTGGGTATTTATAGCGGTAAAAATGGTTTTGATTTTTTTATTCAAACCAGCCGCTTGAAAGGGGAGGGTAAATGAATTTTTAGAAACCCCAACGGCTAGTAGTCGTTTGGGGAGTTTTCAAACTTGGCATCTCAACCTCTAACTCAACATAGCATGACGCTAACGCCGGGCTTTAACGCAATAAGAGAATACACCCAATTCCTTCACATTTTTCTCATATGTGGAGAATTTGAACACCCAATTCTTCACATTTTTCTCATATGTGGAGAATTTGTTACTAATATAAGACACACTGCAGTGTGGACAAATTCTAGATTTCGTAACACTTAAAAGTGTGGATTTTTTTGAAATAAATATAAGTGAGGAAACTCTTTTATTTTTTAAAATTTGTTCACAATTATTTATGTAATCAATTTTTACACACTTATAAATGTTAATAAACTCAAAATATTCAACACACTTTTTTAAAAGTGTGGTAAAATGATATTTTTTTGAGTAAACTGCAAAAATCATCCCTGTGGTTTGTGTATTTTTGCAAGAATCATCCCTATCTCAAACGCTCAAAGATTAAACATCCCCAATTCCACAAACCTTTAGCATTAATCATCCCCGAGCACTAACGCCGTTAGTTTTACCCGCTTATGTTAAATAATATTTTTCCGTTAATAGGTTTTGCACCGTTAGTCCTCATTTTACGCCGTTTCGCTTTTTACATTTTTGTCCGCTTTTAATCGCTTTCGTCCGTTTTCATGTTTTGTCCGCTTTTATCCGCTTTTGTCCGCTTTTATATGTATTAGTCCGCTTTTACGCTTTTTACGTTATCGTCCGCTTTTACGTATTCGTCCGCTTTTTACGCTTTTGTCCGCTTTACCGCTTTTATCCGTTTTAATATGTTCCGTCCGCTTTTTATCCGTTTCGTCCGCTTTTATCCGTTTCATCCGTTTTTATATGTATTCGCCCCTTTTTTACGTTTTTCGTTCTCGCTCGCTTTTACGTTGCGTATTTTTACGCCATTGCGCCGTCCGCTTTTATTTGTTTCGTCGCTTTTATTCGTTTTTACGTTGTCGTCCGTTTATACGTTCTTGTCCGATTTTCGTTTTGTCCATTTTATGCGTTCTCGTCCGTTTTTACGTTTTGTCTTTTTGTTCTCGTCCGTTCTTTTATGTTTTCGTACGTCTTTTTACGTTTTGTCCGTTTTACGGCTTTCGTTCGTTTTATATGTTTCGTCCGCTTTTATTTGTTTCGTCCGCTTTTATCTGCTTTTGTTCGCTTTTATATGGACGAAAACACTAAAAATGAATAAATAGCGGACAAAATGTATAAAAAGCGGACTAAACATATAAAACGAACGAAACGGGTAAAACGGACAAAACGTAAAAAATGTATTTAAAACATAAAAACGGACGAGAACAAAAAAGACAAAACGTAAAAACGGACGAACGCATAAAATGGACAAAACGAAAAACGGACAAAACGATATAAACGGACGACATCGTAAAAACGAATAAAAGCGGACGAACCAAATAAAACGGACGAAACCAAGAAAACGAACAAAAACCTTACGAAAACGTAAAAATGCATTTGCGAACGTAAAAAAAAAAAAAGGGACGAATACATATAAAAACGGATAAAAAGCGGACGAAACGGATAAAAGCGGACGAAACATATAAAACGGATAAAAGCGAGTAAAACGGATAAAACGAAAAAGCGGATTTAATACGTAAAAACGGACGAAACGTAAAAAGCGGGCGAACGTAAAACGTAAAAAAGCGGACTAATACATATAAAAACGGACAAAAGCGGATAAAAAGCGGACGAAACATATAAAAATGATTTAAACGAGTAAAAACTACAAAAATGTAAAAATGCATTTAAAACGTAAAATGAGGACTAACGGTGCAAAAAGTATTAACGGAGGGATTAACGGGAAAATATTATTTAACACTTAACGAGTAAAACTAACGACGTTAGTGTTCAGGGATGATTAATGCTAAAGTTTTGTGGACTCGGGAATGTTTAATGCTGAACGTTTGATATAGGGATGATTCTTGCAAAAATACACAAACCACAAGGATGATTTTTGCAGTTTACTCTAATTTTTTTTGTAGTGATTGTTGTATGTAAAAACTTTTTCTCCAACATCTTCTCAATAAGCAGGTGAAAACATTTCTTGCTGCATGGTCATTTTGGTTGCACGCGTAGAAAAATCAGGAAAACATGTTATAATTAGTTAGAAATTTCTAAGTTTCGAATGACTCTTAATTATTAAATATAAGTATCCGCACTATTAAGACGAACAAGTATTCAATACCCGCCGCTCCGCGGCAGGAGTTTTCCAATACTGTGACCATTTGAGACACGCCCTCGAGCACTGTTTGTGTGTGAACCTGAAAATTTTGCTTCAAACTTTTCGGTGACACCTACAATAGTAGCAACTGTTAGAGAATTAGTGTCAAGTATTTCAGAAGTTGGCATCTTTTTCACTCAAATAAAAGCATATAATTGAGGCAAATTTTACACTCTTCTGACAACCTAATTCACACCTCATACCACAAAGCAGGCACCATCAAAAGCACTGCAATCTCTAGCCTGAATTATAAAGATCATTGGCCCTATTCTAATTTCAACACCTACTAAATTATATATAAAATGAAATAAGTCAATGCCAATGGAATGAAAAATATAGGGTTCTAAACAAAGAATATAAGGTTTTAAACAAAGAAGTTACATGCTTCAATACAACTCACTAACACTTTGCTATAACATATTGTGAATATTTACAAAATATGGCTACTCATATATACAACAGCCTAATAACTTTACAAATGGAGTTTATTTTTCTCATCTCAAAACAACATATAGCTGAGAGTAACCTCTTCTACGTTATATATGTGTTGATGTCATAAATGAGAATTGTCAACAATATGTTGTATAATGTCGGCACTGTCAGAATTCATCCGTGGAATGTTAACCTGTAACCACATGTAACAAAAGAAAATGTTAGCCATGTAAAAAGCTAGCAGAATCCTGCTTTTACCTGATCCGACCTGAGCTAAAAAATACTAATGATCTGACCACCGTGGTCATGTGCAACTTACTGAAATTCAATATGGGATATGAAACATGCCTGGATTGTGTTGTGGGCAGAGTATCTTTGCTTACTTCCTTTAAAGCTAACATCAACTCTTTCCCAACTTATTTTGGTCAAGCTTCTCATCATTGTTTATGCAGTTGCAAATCGCGAGATTTTTAAATATCCTAATCTTTTAGAAAATGTATAAGAATATACCTGCAGGTTAGGCATGTTTCGACATTGTGAAAAAAGTATCGGATTTATAGTGTTGGTTAATAGAGTAGCAACAATGGCCCATCCAAAGTAGTTATCGATAGCGGATGGTCGGACCAGAGTATGCACCTACAACGATCAAGTAATACATAATGAAATACGTATGACGAACTTTTAAAAGCATGATGTGAATACAGATTGCAGTATAAATACTTGCCAAACACACGTACCTATACTACTTTTAACCTATACTACTTGCAGAATTTAAATACTAATTCATTACAGATTGTAGACTTACAATATGTAATGAATACTTACCAGATTGCAGATTGTACGTTTCACAGCCCATTGCAGACTTAGAAGTTACAGATTAATTCATTATATAAGGCATTTCTTAGTAAGGTTATTTAGTTTGTGTGGGAATATGATGACATCAAAAATTTTGATTACTAAATATACCTTAGCCAGGACTCCAGGAGCATCGTTTTCACCATGATTCTACTTGTCCAATTAGCACTGTAACCTCTACTTCTTTACCATACGACTTCCAACGTATAATGGTCGTCTATTTTGATAATTACACAGTTAATCGAAAGTATAGAAAGGATAAAAAGAAAACGAACCTGATTAAATAAATGCTACCGCAACATTTTACCCATAACATGTTAGAAATCATTAGGTGCATGACCTCGTGTAGTTCAGCCGCCTCGTCCAATATTGACGTTCTCTGTCCATTTGTACCTTGGTAGCAACCGCGACCGAGTTAGTATAAGGTATTCCAAAGTAGCCGCGCTAATTAGAAGGAAAGAAAATTACTATTAAAGATGCACTAACTTAACATGAATTTAAAGTGTGCATCGAGTAGTTAACTTGCTATATCTAATTTTGTTGCCTGATTCAGCTAATTGTATATCTTACCAACAAAAAAAGGTAAGGCAAACCTTCTCCGTTTTCGCATTCGGCCTTAAAGTGGGCATTCGTTGTTTGCGATTACCGTTACATGATTTCTTTATATATGTGGCTACAACGGTGTGTGTGAGGTTAGCGACCTGAAAGGAATTCTTGCTTAAAAGGTTGGTACAAACATAAAAAATCATATACCTATACTTGATATTCTAACATACCTCATCAAATTGGCAGGTAAAATTCTTCAATTATTTGCAAATAAGCATGTTGCATTTCTCCTTAAGAGCTGCACCAACAATCAAGGTTAGCAATTGAACATATGGATACAGACATATAGTTTTTTTACTAAAACTCACTAACCTAATCATTTGTCTTCACGAAAACGACAACAACAATCCTCATTAGCAACACGTTGTCACCATTTTGGCAATGCTCTGCAATCGAATGCCAAATTTGAGTCATCACTTGTTCCAGGTAGATTGTTTAGTGTTCTCCGAGTTGGCGCTAACCACTTTTTAGCCGGTCGAAGAACACGGGTTATCTAGGCATCTAATAGAAACCTTGCTTTTGGTTTTCATGATCCAAAATAGGTGAACAGATCCAATAGCAAACAAACCTATCATAGAAAAAACTCTGGTTTCAGTTACACATTAAAACTACTAAACCATATAGAAAGATATCATATACAAAAAAACATCTACTAAATGTAATTGTGCCTCAAACCATAAGTTATGAGTTATTTCTTATGTACAATTAACTAAAAATATTTATCATTACACCTCTAATAAAGGCTCCTGCTTACCAAATTCAAGTATCTTTAATCAAATTGGGAAGAGGTCGCTTATAATTGGAACTGGAAACTGCAGTTAAACAAACACCAGTAAGAAAAAGCATAAACCTCTATAGAAAGTTTACTTTGAACCAATTATGCATCCACATATATACCTGCACACTCACTCTAAACACAATCGGAACCAAACCCTTCGTCGCTGTAAAACCTGACACGAAAAGAAAAAAAATCCATCCATCGATCATCAACCGGATATTTATCCATGTAATAAGGTTTTTCATTTTCAGTTAAGAAACATAAACCCAGAACCAACTAAGCCATAAGGTGGATAAAAAAAATCTTAAACCATAAGCTGAAAGTCTGAAACATCCCCTCGCAAGTCGAAACCAACATTTATTCTAATATCTAACCTAACATCAATTTTTTTCTTGACTACAATTTCTAACAACAAAACTATAACAAAACAGAAATATAAGAAATGAACAATCAAGAAAACAATTTTTAATCACTTTTTTTACTATTACTTAGCATAAACAGTGAACAACACAATCTTAAAAGATCATAAAAACAAAAACAAAAAAAGAAATAAAAATCCGAAAACCAAAGAAAAACAAACATAAAAACTTACTCGGAAAAATTAAACAATCCCAGCTAATAATCCACCCAACCGTTCCTGCCCTTGAGCCAGTCGATTCCTGCAAAAACCCAAAAACAAATTTAAGGTTTCATATTACATAATATAAAATAACGCAAAAGTTAAATTGCGGAAAAAAAGCATTAAAACAACCAAATCCCGGAAACTTTTGAACACCGTTATTGGTTTGATCTAAATTTACCCGTTACCCATACAACCAAAAATCGTTCTCGGGTAAGTTCCGGTTAGCAAGAGTAAATTTTATTCTGTGGTTTTGGGGATCAAGAGAGAGAGAAGCGGTGGCTTTGATCTCCAAAACCTGATGGATGGGTAACATATCTTCAAGGCTGTGCATACACGTGTTATTCAGCACCGACAATTAATAAACAACAAAGGCCGGAGGAAAAAAAAGGCCCAAACAGAGTAAAGAAAGCACACGGCCCAGCCCAATGAATAAATCGGGATAAAAAATTGATTGTGTAGCGAATATAAAATGGATAGTTTGCATGACCTCTCCGCCATTAGGATATATATAAATATAATGAGGCGGAAATTGATGAATATTAAATTCAATCCAATTCAAGTTTACAATTAAATTTAGGCTAATTAAAAGGACAAAAAATTGAGATCGATCACTTTGAGACAAAAATAAAGTTTCTTCCCATTTGGCCACGCGAATGTCATGACTCATGAAAAGTGACACGTGTCCACCAAAATGTTAGACAACAAGTACCTTCCAATAATTAGTCTCCACTAACCGGACCATAGACACAATATCCGATGCAAAGCAGATGTCGAACGACGGTGTGAGATTCCGGCTAATGTGCGATTGAAAAGGTGGATCTACGAAAAAGCACCATCGAACTATCAAAATCTTTCTTCCCAGAATCAAATCCTTTTTTTTTTTGTTTTTTAATTTAGTTTTAATTCATCAATTCAAATTTATGCATTAGTAAATCAAATTTACACACACAAAATCACACACATTATCCAAACCGTAATTTTTCAATTTTTGATACAAATGGTATGTTTATCCTTAATTTATGTTTAATCTCGATTATGTTTTAATTACATTAATTTTTTGATAACCCCGCTTTTGGGATAGGTTAATTTCTTTCATAGTATCTTTTTTGTGGTTTTTCGATTAGGTTAATTTTTGGTTCTTGATGATAACCTCTTAATGATAACCCCTGTTTGATAACCCCTTAATGATAATCCCTGTTAGATGTGGTTTTTTTGGATTAGGTTAATTTTGTGGGTTTTTGATAACCCATCTTTTTGTGGGTTTTTGGATTAGCTAATAATGCACATTATCAACATTGATTGTTTAGTTTAGTTACGAATGTTAGCCGGTTTGTAACCCCTGTTTTTGTGGGTTTTTGTAACCCCTGTTTTTGTGGGTTTTTGGATTAGGTTAATTTTGTGGGTTTTTGATAACCCATGTCCCGACATTTGGTTAAGTTATGAATGTTAGCCATTTTGTAAAGTAGATGCCTCATCTTTTTAAATCATCTGTTTAATTTAGTCAAGAAATGCAAGTTCTGTTTGGTTACTAGTGACAGATGACCCATCCCTGCACTTGATACAAAAGAGTATATAAGGTGGTTTTTAACAATGAATGAATGGATGAGTGTGTATGTGAGCAATTATGTGTATAATTAGGATGAATAATGAATGGATGAGTGTGTATGTGTATAATTAAGATCTTGTTTAGAGAATTGTATGTACTTCTAGTTGCAGAAAAGTATTGAGTTTTCTATTTAGTCATCTTCTCAGTTTTAGCACAGTTATTTTATTCAACATTCATTTGTCACAAAATTTTAAAAAAAAAAATAGAAATTTAACCAGCTTATTTAACTTTTCACAAGCTCAGGCATAAGATTTCATAAGCTCAGGCATAGTATCACCCATAGTACTTATTTGCTTGGTGTACCTTATTTGCTTATTTTGCTTTGTTACTCTCATTACTGTCAGCCTCCATATGACTTCATGTTATCCCTTCATGTTCATAATATTTATAAATTGCTTTGTATGTATAGTTGTTGGAATCACTCCTAAACCTTTCGAATGGATCAAGTCTTAGTGATTCATATGTAATAGTTAGCTTAATTATGGCCTTTATGTTTGTTATTAGCCTTAAGCTTATGTAGAAGGCCCATGAGCTTGAGGCCCAAGCCCATAGGAGAAAGGAAGGGAACTAGGAGTGTTGCCTAGCTTCCTCCTATAAATACTCTTGTATAACCCTCACTGAGGGTTGGTTGTTCAATTTATTTCTTTCACATACATCTCTACGCATAACCGCTACTCATATCGTGTGTGTGTTTGATATATTGTTCAATCGCTTTTATCTCTTTCTATTAAGCTTGTGTTGTAAAACTAGTGACCTAACAATGGTATCAATCGCCAAATAGTTGGGTTAACACTTTCGTTTTGAAGTTTTTGTTTTCGGTCTTCGCGTAAACGTGGTTAACACTTTGGATCGCTTAAAAACACGGTTTTTTACACTTTTAATCCAAGATTCTTGTACTTTCAATGTCTTAAGGTGTTAAAATAACTGTTTTTGGCAAAAAAAGTTTCAAACTTTATGCGTGGATCATAGTTTTAAGCTTGTTTTTGTTCGTGGGTGTCGTTCTCACGTAACTTTGTTTAGCCGTTTTGGTTCATCAAGTTTCACACTTTTGTGTTATTTTGGTGATATTGAAGCTATTCCATAACAAAAATCGGTTTAGAAACAACTTTGGGCAAAAGTCATCTTCTGAGTAGAACTACGCGTATCAAAACCCTAGTTCTACGCGTAACTTTATCCGTGGTTTGATCTTGAGTTTAGTGGTTTACTCCGTGTTTTCTTGCTTGGATAAGCCTGCAAATCGTCGACTTTGGATATCTTTTGCACTGTGATAGTGTAAAAGATCACTTGGGATAAAACCCTAAAATTACGCATAAGCATAAAGCTTACGCGTAGAAAATCCTACGCATAAGATTCATCTTACGCCTAAGCCCAGTCTTACGCATAAGGAAATCCTACGCCTAAGTTTCTACGCCTAACTTTGTGTCTACGCATAACTTTAGTGTCTTTTCCCTACTTACGCGTAAGCTAAAACTACGCGTAACTCTTGATTGTTACGCGTAACTTTGGTGTTTTTACGCATAAGTGCTACTTGGCTATTGTGATTTCTACGCCTAAGGATACTTCATCAACAAAGGTTCATTCGACTACAAAGATCCATTTTTACCAACACAAGTTTTCAACATGTCACAACCACCATACTCTAACTATTTCCCTTACACTTATTCTCAACGACAACAACAACTAAGTCCACAACATCAACAATGGAATCAACAACAAGCAATTTATCAACAACAATTTAATCAACAACATACTCCACAACTTGGAGCAATTCCTCCACCACAAATGGTTCAAACACCGCCAAGTCTTCAAGTTCAACCCTACACAAACGATTTCAATCAACATCCATCAAGGAACACTATGAAGGAACCTACTTGGTTTGCAAAGATGTGTGAAGCTTTAAGCGACCAACAATCAATTCATGAGGTGGATCACTTGATAGACCTCCAATGCTCACTCCAGAAACTACGATCAATGGGTAATTAGGTTCTTTAGGTTTTGTGATCCGAAGAAGCCACATGGAAAGTTCTTAAAGAAGGTTATCTTGAAGGTCCATTTCGATGCCTCTCATCGTCATTGTACCGGAGATCCAAATGCTAATCCACCAAGGGATGAACAATCAAACATTGCTCTTGTTGCGGACACTGAATCCGAAGAACTTCTACACTATGAAGTGATGAGCTTGCAATGCAATATATCCTTTTAGGATTACCAAACCCAATTCTTGAAGTGTTGATGCTCAAAAGATCGCAAAGGCAATGTGGAACACATTCATCTACTTATGGAAGGATGCACTCAATCGGGAGGATATGGAATCCAAAATTTACTTGGCTTATGAACACTTCTTGATTGAATCGGAGAGACACTAGAGTCTTATCATCATCGATTCTCGACATCATCAATGATTTGGATAAACACAACATCATCATGCCAAGAATTGCGCTTAATACTAAGTTCTGAGTAGTCTTGGTCACGAATGGGAGAAGTATGTCATTTTCTCCGTCAAGCGAAGAACATGCATCATTCTACATACGGATTGTTGTATGATTACTTGAAGCCTCATGAAAAGGAAGTTGATAGGAAAGGATTCTCCGTGCTCAAATTGCTTCACCTTCACATCCGGAAAATCAACAACTTGCCTTGTATGCTCAAAACAGTTATCCTCCTCAACCAAAGAACTCAACCAACGCCAATAACACACCAAATGATCAATCACAACAATCTCAACATAATCAATTGGTTCCATACAACAACAATGCTCAAGCCTTTGTCGATGAAGCTAATGAGGAATCCGATCCGTTCGAAGCATTGCAACAAGGATTTGTTATGATTGCTAATGCTTTTAGCCGTTATACCAACAAATCCAACAATCGTATTCGTTCCTCATCTAATACACGAAATCGTGCTGTTGTGAACAATGGACGAGTTGAAGTTCGAGAATCGTGGTTATGGTCGTCCGATGGGCGGTGGTCAAGGGTTTAATGTTGTGGTAGGAATAACAACATAGCTCAAGTGGTGGAACAGGAAATGCTCGAGAATGGGTTGAATGGTCTTGATGCTACAACCGCAATGAGAAGGACACACTGCTAATGCATGCCCAAAGCCGAGGACTAAGGCGGTGCTTATTTCAAAGAGGCTCTTCTTTTGGCTCTTAAAGATGAAGTCGGTGGATCTCTCACGGACAAAGAACGAGTTTTATGGCGATGCGAGACTCGAGATGATGATATGGAGGACTTGCGAGCCAATGCACCGTTTATGTTGATGGCTAATATGCATGAGTTACACATGAGTGACACAGGCCCAGTGTATGACACCGATGGCTTGTCTCGTGCCGAACAAACCATATTTATCTCGATCTAATATCTCCGCCAACATCCGAATCCGCAAGGCTCGAATGTTCAAAATGAGTCCTCTACATCTCATTCGACGATTTTCAATTAGACCCGTAGTTACATTTGACGATCAAGACGACCTTATGGTTTCCTTTGATAATCAAATTGACTCGTGGTTATACTTGAGGATCTAAATAATGATCATGTTGTGACTCCGTTGAACAAACCGAACTTTTGCCTCATCCGGATCTTGCTCTTTTACTTAAAGACCAAAGAATCCCAAATTGAAGAATGTTGTGCATTAAATCAGGACTTAAAAAGTAAAATGCATTTGTTAACCAAGGATTTTGAATGTTTAAAATGCAACTCAACTTTTTCAAAACTCAAGAAAACCGTGAAAAAGGTTTTGAAGCCGCTTTGCTAAATCTCATCAAAGCGAAAAATATTTAGAGAGACGATCGTGATCTAGCCGCTTTGAAGAATGCTTTGTTGTCCGAAATAGAACAAGCGAAACATGAACATAAAAGCAAATTAACGCTCTCACCTTGGAAAATCAAAAGCTAAGGTCGAAATGTTAACTTGTCAAAAGCAGTTCTCTGCATACAAAAGCATTCCACGAAGCGAATAGATGATCATCTTGAAGAAATTATCGACACAACGCAAACTTAAAGAGTTTAAAACTGTTGTTTACAAACATGGTGAGTCAAGAATCGCTATTGAAAAGTTTACTTTAAAACCCAATCCAAATGGATATGGACCGAATCTTCTTGACTACAAACCTAAGCTTTCAACCAAAACATTCAAACCAAATCATGAAGTTTCCAAGCAAGCGAATATAAAATTGATAATTACATTATGAGTGTTGTTGAATATCATCGTCAAGAGGAATTAGATGCGAAGACGCGAGTCGATCAAAATTAGAAACTGTTGTTTACAACAAACCTTTTAATTACTCAAACCGGTCACTTTCGTCACACCAACGGATTCTTCTAACACACCAAGGGTTATCATAAAATGTCCGAGTCTTCTAATGTTAATCCCCAACCATATTATGCACAAATTTATGGTCCTTTACCTTCCATCGATGAAGTAAACTCAAAACCTAAAAATCGCAAAATTCTTAGATATTTTGACATTTTCATGGTGACCTCAAAACTTTACAACATGAGATAGAATATCATTAAAATCAAAGTTCAACATTTTCAATCGCCTCGCGCGAGAACAAAGAGACATCTTTCGGAAAAATCTTTTACCTAATGTTAAAAATTTGAAAAATTGTGCATTGTCTTGGGAGCAGGACTTTCATAAGGAACTTGGAGTGATGAAGGTCGTTTTCGAGAAAAGAAAACATCTATTTCTAATACTAAGCGTAAAAGAAAATGTTGAGAAAAGATGTTGATCGACTCTTGAATGATGTTATCTCGTCTTGATATCCATAATATTGTGTTATTGAATTACGTGTCATATGCATCCGATTATATCTCTGCGACATTGTTGACTCTGTGGTAACTGTTGAGAATCTTGATAATGTGCTTCGGATCGAGTCTTTAAAAGTCGAAAATGAACGATTGCTTAACGAACTTTCCAATGCAAAACGTCGTCTTAATTGGTGTCAAAAGATATTCACAATCAACAACTTGTTTTTCAAAACAAAATCGCTCGATTGCATGCAAAATCTTGATCCTAAAATTGAGCAACTGGATGATCAAACGTGTCTTTGAAAAGTCAAATCTCAAAATATGAACAAGAACTTGTAAAAGTTAAGCAGAATATGGTGTCATATTTGATTTACTCAATAAGACTCGTCATGAAGCATCAAACGAACTTGATCACTATCTTGCACACACTAGAGAAGTAATGCATTTTCTTTGGTAATATTCGCTCGAAAATCAAGATTTGATTCACACTATCTTTAAGTTAAGAGAAATGTTAGGAAAGTATGAACTACTTCCGCCTACCGTGATTAAGAGAATAACACCGGTAACACTTAGTAATCATGAACCTAGAATTCCTCTTGCCAAAACACAAGTTGCTAACGTGCTTCCTTCTCTTGAAACAAGAATAGTTGCGTCTTTTCCAAATGTCCGCACTTCACGACCTAGGAGCACTACATCGAAGAATAGGAAGTTGCGACCTAAGAAAAGATCAATAAGGAATGCTAAAGTAGAAGAACACCCTAGGACTATGAATAAGACTCACGTTGCTTCCACTATAGATATTGCGTCTGGCAAATGTAATAGAAATAGTGATGTAACGAATGCTAAACCTTTAAGTACTTTTGATATTCAGTCTGATGCACCTTGTGTTATTTGTCGTAAAAGTCTGAATTCTGATTGTCATGACAAATGTGTTGCTAAAGCTATAATCTCTCGTTTACGGAATCCTAAGAATCGGAATACCTCTAGGCCCACTAATCATTCTAAGTCTGTGCTTGGTAGACCGCCTTCTTTAGATTATAAGGCAACCATTGTTGTCCCTGTAGCTCCAGTTTCACCTCCAAAGAATGTAGTACCACCTAGTGCATTCACTAAGACTAAAGCAAATAGTAGTTATAGATGGCAGAAATGGATATATAACACACTAGGATTTAAATGGATGCCTAAAGTTATTGATGTGTGTATGTCTACTATAAGCGCTCCTAACCTCTAACATTTCGGGTTCCACATCTACTTCTATTCCATCCGTGTCGTCGTGTGTAATGCACGGTGATACAGATCATTCTCTGATTGTTGATAGCGGATGTTCCCGACACATGACAGCAACCTTAAACTGTCAAACTTTATTGCAAAGTTCATTGGCATTGTCGATTCGGAATGATCACTTCACACTATCATGGGCTACGGAGACTATATCAATGGGAACATCGAAATTAGCGGGGTTTATTATGTGGAAGGCCTCGGTCACAACTGCTTTCGAGAGGTCGGCCTGTGATGGAGATTTGGAAGTTGCTTCGGGGAAAAATCTTGTTTCATTCGTGATCTACAAGGAAACGATCTTATGTCCGCTCTCGTAACTCAAGTCTTTACACTATCTCTATGCAAGACATGGTTGCTTCATCTCCCATCCGCTTACTTTCAAAGGCAACATCAACAAAATCCGGCTATGGCACCGTCGTCTCTCACATTTAAACTTTCAAACTATAACCAATCTTGCTCGACACAAACTAGTTGAAGGTCTCCCACGATTCCGGTATTCTAAAGATCACCTTTGCTCGACATGTGAACAAGGGAAAAGCACTCGTGCTCATTTTCCTTCAAAGGTGGAACACATCTCTCAAAGATGTGCTTCATCTTCACATGGATTTATGTGGCCCGATGTGCGTGCAAACGATTAATGGCAAACGCTACATCTTGGTAATAGTTGATGACTACTCACGATGGACTTGGGTCTACTTTCTTGAAGTAAAGACCAAGCTCCAAAGATGATCATCACCTTTCTCACAAAAATCTGAGTTCGACTCCGCAACACCGTCGACTAATCCGAACAAACAAAGGCCGAATTTGTTAACCAAACCCTTCGTGAATTTTATGAGAAAGTGGGAATTCACATCAAACATCTATTGCACGTACACGAACAAAGCGGCGTTGTTGAAAGACGAAACCGAGCGTTAGTGGGCTGCAAGAACAATGTTAATCAATGCTAAACTTCCAGTTACTTGTGGGCGGTGTATCTCATCGCATGCTACACTCAAAACCGTTCTATGATTACAAAACGCCACAACAAAACACCTTTCGAGCTTGTCCACAACCATAAACCGAATCTCAAACACTTTCATGTATTTGGATCCTTTGCTATCCGAATAATGATCGTGATGATTTTGGAAAGCTCAAAGCCAAAGTCGACATTGAGTCTTTATTGGATATTGTGAGAATTCTAAAGGTTACCGAATCGGAATCGTCGTACAAAGCAGTTATGGAAGCGATTCATGCTCATTTTGATGAACTTACGGAAATGGCTTACGAGTATAATGACTTGGAACCGGTCACAACCGCTTAAACTTCCTCAACCCCATCATCACCGAACAAAGCCCCCTCACTCGTCAACAAATGGAAAGGTTATTTGCTCCTCTATTCGGTGGCGATATTGAGGAACGTGCTCGGTGTATCCGATGTTTCACCGCACAACCCGATAATACTCTTATACCGATACACCGCTACAACAACTAATGTTGAAGAAGCACCACCGATTGACTCCACCACAACAGTTGAACAAACCGCTTCTAACAATGATGAACCGGTGATGATGTTCTTAATGAAGTACCCCACTGCAGATTTTGATCCAAATGTTCTTTAACCCGTTTGCTAATGACATCGATGCACGATGTCGCGGAATCATCAACAAACCATTTGAATCCTCGAAATCGCACAATGTATACCAACATCAACCTCTACACATCGATGGACAAAAGACCATCCTCGGCAAATATTATTGGCAACCCGAATCAACCGTCGTTCGAGACAACGTCTTCACACGATGGTGAACATTGCATTTATGCACTCACCGTCACCAATCGAGCCTAAAAACATTAAAGACGCAATGACAAAAGACAACTGGATTGAATCCATGCAAGAAGAACTCAACCAATTCAAGCGTCTTGAAGTATGGGAATCGGTTGAAAGACCAGCGGGGTCTCGTCATTGGTCTCAAATGGATTTGGAAAAACAAATTGGATCTTTGAAGGAACGTAATCCGAAACAAGTCACGTCTAGTTGCTAAGGGTTATCGTTAGGAAGAGGAATAGACTTTGAAGAATCTTTTGCTCGGTTGCTCATCTTGAGGTCGTTCGGATATTTCTCGCGTTCGCGGCTCATATGAATATGACGGTCTTTCGGATGGATGTCAAACCGCGTTTCTCAACGGACAACTTAAAGAAACGGTTTATGTCGACCAACCGAAGGATTCGTTGATCCCGAGTTCCCGAACCATGTCTACAAAATAAACAAAGCTCTTTATGGTCTCAAACAAGCTCCTCGGGCATGGCGACGACCACGCAGGATGCTTAGATTCACGGAAAAGTACTTGAGAGCACTACAATTTCTTGGTGATAAACGGTGTCCCGCAATCGAAGAAGCGAGATTGTACATCGTTGTCATCAACCGAAGCGAGAATATGTAGCCATGTCCGCGTGTTGTGCTCAAGTCATCGGATGAGAACACAACTCAAAGACTATGGTTACGTGTTTGAGAATCTCGATGTCTGCGACAATCGGAAGTGCCATTGCGATCTCGTGCAACTCGATTCGAGACTCGAAATCAAAGCACATCGATCTTCGCTATCATTTCATCAAGGATCATGTGGAACATGGTGCAGTTGAATTATACTTGTGGGCACAGAATACCAATTGGCGATCTACTCACCAAAGCCTTGCCTCCGCTAGGTTTAATGAGTTGGTCCACGGATTGGTATGCGGTGTTTGACTCAAGAGGAACTAGATGACCTCTTAAAACAGTCTTAAAAACCTGTCAAACACCAAAATCTCTTTTGTAAATATTTCTTTCAAAAATAAAAATACAAAAATAGAAAATCAGATAAAACAACAAAAATATTCTTCTATCTATATTTCTTGAAACATGTCAAGTACATTTCTTCCGTCAACACTCAAATCTTTCAAAATTCAATATTTTTACGATCAAGTGTTGAGGGGGAGAAAATAAATTCTTAAATGTTTCAAAATATCTGTGTACTTGCATGTTATCCTATCCCGGTTGTTTCTTTTATCAATGGTGGTAAATTTTCTGGTTCATTGACACTCCTCGGACTAAGATTTATAACCTTTCATTATTTTCTTAAGTCAAGGGGTGTGTCGTCAAGTTTCTTTCTTAAAATCTTTGTTTGGTAACCAAAATGGAAGTTAAATGGCCTCGGATGAAAATGAAAAGGTGGAGGGACCAAAGCGTCAAAAGATTAAAGTCATTTTAATAAAAATCTTCCACCTAACATTTCACCCCACATTTATTATTCATAACCTAAATAATCCTACGCACAAAAATCGTTCAAGAAATCATGTTTTTGATCATCAAAGTGTAAGTGTTTTCATAATCTTAACGTTATTACAAGCAAAGGTTTTGAATTTTATGCAAATCCAACGGCTAAAACGTTAGATATGTGTGATTATGTGTTCTACGCATAAGCGTATGAACACACAATCAATGGTGTGTGTTTATGGTTAAAAGATTGTGTCAAAACATGTCTATAACATCAATGATACTAGTTTTATCCTCAAAATCCACCCGAAACACGAATTGATTGGTTTTCAAAATTAGGGTTTATGCGTGGTTTTGGGTGTTTTCAAATGTGAATGTTTTGGTCAAAAGATTGTTGTGTGATATTAATATCATGTTGAATTGATGATATCCGGGCCTTATAACAACCCGTAAACACTAATTGATTGAAAATTGGAAATTAGGGTTTAATGTTCTTAGCTTTTGGGTATTATTGATTCACCGAGATTTGGATGTTAAAACTTGGTTATTACACTCTCACAAACATCTAAGACTTACCGAAAACGTTTGGTGCAATTCCTATGGCTAGAAATCATATGCGTAATTCATAAACTTTAGGTTTTTGTCTTACGCGTATGACTTTCTCGCCAGAACTGTAAAATGAGTTTCATGCCATGATCATCTTAAAATGAATATATGTGTTAAGATTGATGATATGATGATTTTATTTCGTGCTTGATACGCATAAAACTCATAATCAAGGTCTTTGTAACTCTCGCATAAGGATCACCTTACGCGTAGAAAGTTATCGCGTAAGAGTAATCTTACGCGTAACTATTACGCGTAAGGTTCTACAATGGGACTACGCGTATCACGTGAAGGATATGCGTGGCAATGACTCTCACGCATAAGGTCTACTCTTACGAGTAAGCCTTACACGTAAAGTTTCTTATACGCCTACGCGTAAGCTCTACGCATAAGGTTCCTCTTTTCCTACGCGTAATATTTCTCACGCGTAAGTAAGGATCCTACGCATAAGTTGGCGTCTACGCGTATACTTCTCCTGTTTACGCATAAGCTACTATTCCTACGCATAAGCCTTGATCAAACCTTCGTTATGAATTGTTACGCGTGCAAACTTGTAAATAAATGAATCAAAACGTCACGAATCCAATACCGTCACCAATAAGCTTAAAAGTATAATGTGTTGTGAAAATATGTGATAAAATACACTTTAAAATCTAAAGTTAACTAACTCACTAAATTTCTCACGACGTCATTGGACTATTGGACAAACAAGTGACTTTGGACTCGTAACAATCATTGACACTGTACATTCAATAATTAGACAATAAAACCTTACATTGACTAACATTATGTCTTTCGATATGTTGGTTATTCCGGCTAATGTTATTTCAAATCACGACATGGTCGCTCAAATGAATGTGGATGCACCGAAGTTCTCACAATTGTCGACATCTTCCCTAATGGCTATCCGAGAAAGATTGGAAAGAACAACCTTAGGGTTGACTTTGAAACCCTCACATGCTCGTAATCTTCTTGTCTCATTCTTTGTGGATATTCTAAAGAATCATCCCTACGAAACATGCTCTCACACTGCTACAAGATCGGAGATCTACATTCAACAATTCGAATTCAATGCAAAGGATCAAGGGTCAAAGTGCGTTGATGTGACTCTCAATCACAAACAAGTCACCATCACTCATGCGGACTTACGGTCGTTCTTCTCATTCCGTAAATCGTGCCAACCGACTTCTATGCCACACCCACCGAGAGCAGTTCTACAATTCTTGATTGATATTGGCTATGATGAAGCTTGAGAACTATCTCTAAGCATTCTCATGTGGAGCTTAAGAACATTCCTCAACCGTGGAGAACCCTCTACATCATCATCACCAAATCGGTCTCGGTCGTGATACGGCTATGAGCATCCCAAGCTCATGGAACCGCAAATCTTCCGTCATTAATCAACAAGAAGGACATCGAAATTGAAGCTCGATATGGGATGACATGATGACGCTTCTCAAAAGCTTGGCTCAAAGATTCCCTATGTCGATACACAAATTGTTGATCCGAGAGCACTTGGACTTCATCCCGATATCCCCAAGAGGCTCAATGACCCCGACAATCACGACATGTTAATCGAGCCTATCCAACTGGCCGAGAATCAAGGAATCGTCAACAAAGAAACATGGTGTTGTGTTACACGATCACCCACTTGACTTACGAAATCAATAAGCTTGAAACGCACAAAAGGTATCGGGTAGCGATAAGAGAAGGCAAAGTTGGTCATCTCGATGAAAAGCCTTCGGAACACCTACTCGGAGAACCGTAAGAGGAAGTTCGGAAGTGCGATAAGCACTGAGAGTCAAGGAAGGTCCCAAAGAGAAACCTACTCCAAAGAAGAAAGTTCCCTCTCGTGAAGGTCCTATTCCTATTCCTACACCGAACCACCAAGAAAGCTACCGGACGAAAGCTCAAGATACACAATCGGATGAGGAGGTCCACTACTCGAATCTGCAACCGCACCACCTCCCTCAAGAGCAAAACCTCCTAGTCCAATAGTGAACATGGCAAAGGAAGACTCTAGTACTTGTGCCATATGAAGAAAGCTCGAAAGTGATGAAGAGCAACCTGGATTTATCATACAGGAAGAAGTTTAAAATCGTTAGACACCTTCAAAAGCTAAAGAATTTGAACAAGATCAAATCGTGGCCCGGAGGGTCGAGTGGTGGTGTCCACTCTTCACCGGATCGATGCGGTTAATCGACCCGATAAGGGGAACCGGTGCCACCACTCTTGTTCAACAACAAAAGCTTGTGGAGGACTCTATTGATTATAACATTGAGGAACCGAGAAAGGATAAGTCCGAGAAAGAAAAGATCGATGAAGAGGCCCGAGCTCGGATTTAAAGTAAAAGCTAAATCGGACAAGATAACGAAGAGAATTATGATGATTATCTTCTCAGCAATCCAATTGTTCCAAGGAGGATACTTCGCACCTCCAAAGGACTCGAGCCTCCTCATGTCTCCTCATCATCGATTTATCATCTCATTCTTCACCACCACCATCTAAAAGATCAACCAAATCAACATCCAAATCGGTGAAGAAGCCAACTAGATCTTGGATTTCATACTCATAAAAGAATTGTGAATGTTGTCAAACAAGTCGAAAGAAAGACATACTCTACGGAAGATGAATTTATTCACGATCAAATCTGATATCTTCATGACGAGAATGACGAGAAGAAAGTTGAAAGGCGTATGTCCGAAGCTCATGAAAGATGATCTCCAGGGAAAATGGACGAGATGATCAAAGGATACACTCACAAGTTCCTTCTTGACGCCGTTCCTAAAGTTACAAAGGAGATGTATACCAAACAACTCTATCCGAATCTACTTCATCCGCCAAGCGGACTATGAAATCAACACCGATGCACGTGAACATCAATCCGCTTGATCCCATAATATTCTCGGATCTTTGAGTTAGTTGACCGGTGGTAGCTCAACTGTCCAAACGATCCGCAACACTTGCCTCTCACGAAGGTAAATTGCTTGAAGCATTGCTTGAATATCAACTCAAATCAGCATGCCGGAAGAAGCCGAAGGCCAAAGCGTCCACGCGACGATGAAGATAAGGATCGGGATAAGAATGACGAGCATAAGCGCTCGAAGAAGTCCGGTGAATCATCTTCTATGCAACCTCCACCCAAACGGACTACAAGACAACAAAGGTCTCCTCCTCGTTCTTCTCGATAAACCTCGAGATTCGTTCGAATTACCACCCGAGACTCGAAAACCGATGATCACTTTGAGTATACGGGTGGTGACGATGAGGAAGTCCGTGAGCCCTACAACAACCCACCTCTCCCAAACAAGTTAAGAAACCAGAATCCTCATCTAGGCCTAAGAAAAAGAAGAAGAAGGCGCCTACGACCGACGTCGTATCATGGCTAGATGAAGATGACACTAGAGGAATTTGAATGGTTTTCTACACTTGTTAATTCCACCCCTATCCCGTGAAGGTCAAGATCCGTGAGCGGTAATACATTGGAGCATGCTAAGATACTGCAAGAAAAATTCCGAGTAAAGAAGATGGCGAAATCGAGTTGAGGAGAATCAAGAATGAAGCTTTTCAACTGTTAAAAGATAGCTCGGAAAGTGCCATCGAGGTCGAATATCACCTTGAAAACATTGCTCGAGCTATGTCTAACAACATGGATTAGCTCAACCCGAAGCAAACATCGACTTCACCAAACGGGACAACCCTCCATATTATACCGATTGGTCTAAACCTCTACCAACAATTGGCCAACCAAATGAGCCAAGGATTCCATTCGATATTTCTTCAACAAAGACTTGGAATTTCTTCTACATGGTGGCGATGGTTCAAGGAAATACGCTACATCCTTGACACTTCCATTCCGTGACCATATACTCTAATTGCATAGCCATCGAGGAAAGAGCTAACCACATGTTTTCCAACAATGTGGTAGAGTATGACCGTGATGCAATGTATGGGATTCACCATTGGCGGGCATGCCAAAGAATCTACTACGTGTCGCCAGGTTGAAGTCTCAACATGCGGTGTTCGAGACTAAGAGTATCGTTGCCATCAAACAAGTTGATCTTTCATCCAAATGGGACTAGACCTTTCTCAAGAATATTGTGGTCAAAAGGCAAGGCGAAAGGGATTATGCATTCTCTGAAGTCGACTTTGAGAATTTGTCTATCAACGACATTGAAGACATGTACCTTGCCAAAGTACAGGTCGCATGAGACAATTTTCAATGAAGTACAACGTGAATTCATCAAGTCATTGCTCATATTCATCGACGCATAGTCATCAAAGAGCGTGTAGAAGATCTCCGACTTGCGGTTGAATCATATCAAACCCGTGTCAACTTCACTCCACCTCGACTTGATCTTCCCGACATCAACCAACTCTCACAATATACACTCATCGAAGAAACCATTTGGCGTCGTTTACCGTAGTGAACTTCAACGAAATTGCTTAATGGCATGTAGTGATCTTCACAAATTTGGGGATCACACTTTGAAGATGGTTAGGGACGGATTGGCTTATAGGTTGAAGGATATACGTCAAAAGATTGGATCTCCTAAGCGATGGAATTCTCAGGATCGAAGGGATGTGAGGACGATCATTAAAATGATTGATGAAAGGTTGTATAGAAGGGATCAGTTCAGAACATTGGAAAGCTTTGTTGGTGGTCGACCCATGATTAACATCACCGGCTATCAACGCCTGCTTCGCACTCCCGGCAACATCACCGGACTTCTGGTACCCTTGAACCGCTTCTATTTCATTATATTTTGGATGTGTGATTACTTATGTCTATGGCTTGTGCACACATTACGATGTACAACCCGTAGTTGTCAAGAAAGGACCTTGTGGTGCGCCTGATGCCACAATCCTTATAAAAGGAGCGAAGCTTCTTATTTTTGAGTAAAACCTATCAAACCTTTCATCTTTCAAGGTTTTGCTCAAAAGAACAAGTACTTCCCATATGATTTTCAAAACCTCAACCGTTTATATCACTTGTTGAGGGGAGTATTTGAATTAAAACTTTGTTCAAAAATTGTTCATAATGGTCATCTTCCATAACACTCGAAATGGTCATATTTATTCTCAACTTTTCAAAATAACATTTATATATGCCATTTTTAGGGGAGAAAATTTTGTGATAAGAAATATGTTGTGATATTGCTATTGAATCACCGTGTGAAAAGACTTAACCCATGAATTGACGGGATCTGAACAGTCTTACATTGAAAAGATTTCTCTTCCAAAGACTTATCCAAGTAAATTGTACCTATTCGAGAAGCTCTTGATAGACATGAACTTTGACGGGTTTGACAACCTTTCGATTTTTGTCCACACCTTCAAGGTAGTTATTAGAGCTAGTTATCACCTAAAAGCTGACAATGTACCTCTTTAACTATGCAACGTAACCGTGTCCCTCGGGGAATTGTCTATCTTGAGTCGATCAATTCAAAAGTGCGAGCTCTTTCCTCATTTGTGCGATTTCGTAAAAACTCCTTAGCACATGTGGAGGGGAGTATTTCGAAAATCTAAAACTCTTGAAGTGTTCAAACATGTTTTCATTCACAAATGCTTCGAGAGATTTTCATGAAAAATGGTTTTATGGCAATGGAGTTATAAGGTGATTAAGGTTAGGAATAACTGTCCTATGATCCGCCAGAGCCGGAGGGATCTACCCAAGGACAGCACAAATAGTTAGTACTTAGAAGTCCTTAGGTATGATTATAAAAAGGAGAAAATGAGAATCGGAGAAAGAAGGAGTTGAAGAATTAAAAGAAATGCAAAGAAAAGGGTGAAAAGAAATAGCCCTCCAAATTATTCAACTTAGAGCGGACACCGGGTTCAATTCATATACTCTTGGTTGTCACTTAGTGACACCGGTATTGAAGATTAAAATCGTCATGGACCCGATGGCGCATGCACCAAACCTTCTTAGCCACTCAAGTTTCTCTCAATAGAAGCTTGTTTCATTTCACGAGGAACCCTACGTAAACTATTGGCTTTCTCTTAGAGATCGCCGGTATTGAAGAAGGAGACCCTCTCCTAGTCTCCGCACGGGAAAACCAAAGCACTATTGAGTCTAGAGCCACGAGATTCATCAAAAGATCTCTTAGGTACACTTGACATTTCATCACTTGATGTTCAACAATAAGAACATCGGTGGTGCGTTATCGAGTCCTTCACGGATCTTAGCAATCATCGAGAACATTTATAAGAGGTTCACATTGTGATCCTCGGTGATTGAATGTAAACTCCGCCAGGTCAACATCAAACGACCACGGCGGTCACACGGTAACTCCCGTGGATTACGCTTAGTGTGTCTCAAACGGTCTACGATCGTGAGGTGATGCTTGATGTACCTCATCGACTCATCTGAGTGTAGATGTACTTGGTACATCGCGTTATCTCACTTGTGGGACTCTAGTTCGAGAACGGCCTTTGTAAGAATTAGAGTTGTGTTTTCACACTATCTCGTTAACACTCTCGAAGTTCAAACTTGTAAGTGCGGAATCCGCTTATTACTAACCGTTTTCATGTTTTCCTTCTTATGGAAGCTTTGGAGCGGAATGATCGTGCTGATTCTTCACATGCTCATGCCAACATCATCACTAATGGAAGTTCTATCCTAAAGCAACACAAAGTCGAAATGATTCTTTGTCAATCCAAAGAATCTACAAAGTTAAAGACTTAAAGAACTTCATAAGTCTTGTTATCCAACGTTAAAGGCGTGTGAGCATGTTGAAGAATGACGTGGAACACTTTGGAGCAAATGAAAGCGAGGCACTGAGGCGCACTTGATGCGAGACAACAACAACATACTATCACTACCACCACAAAGAACAATGATCAAAGAACAAAGTTAAAAGATGACGTCAAAACCAAACTGCTTAAAGCAAACAATTTCTACACCTTTGGGAGATTGTTCGAATCAAGGCTATTCTTCTCACAAGAAAGAAGAATGTCAGAAGACGTCAAAGCTACTATTACATCAACGCCTTCACCGTTCATATTCATTCATCACTAGCACTTAGGGGGAGATTGTTGGAATCACTCCTAAACCTTAATCAAGTGTTAGTGATTCATATGTAATAGTTAGCTTAATTATGGCCTTTATGTTTGTTATTAGCCTTAAGCTTATGTAGAAGGCCCATGAGCTTAGGCCCAAGCCCATAGGAGAAAGGAAGGGAACTAGGAGTGTTGCCCTAGCTTCCCTCCTATAAATACTCTTGTATAACCCTCACTTGAGGGTTGGTTGTTCAATTTATTTCTTTCACATACATCACCTAGACCCCTATATCCGACGCTTTCAGTTGTCCATGGAGATCTTTTGAGGATTATTCGTGAGACGAGCGTAAGCTCGCTCGAAAATGCATAGTATGTCGAACCCGAGCGTAAGGCTCGTGTTACTCTTCAGATCGTGTTAAGACATTGCAGGATAGTTGCAATGGTTTGTTGATTTTACCTGCAGAGGTCAAAAGTTTGAGAGCATGGGTTTGGAAACTTGAAACCATTATTCAGGTATTTTTATAACGATAACCATAAACACCATGTACATATTTAAGAGTTTACTAACTGATTTTTTATATACGGCAGTGTTTCATAAGAAAAAAGTATGATGGACATACTCAGTAGTACAAATCACTGGTTAGTATTATTTTTTTTCTTTACATGTATGTAACAAGAAGCGAGATAGTTATCTCAATTGCTTACATTTTATTTAATATATTTTACAAAGATAGTGATGATAAGGTTATTGATCTTGGTGATGAGTATTGCTCAAATTTAAATGATAATTTCCTAAATTTGTTTGATTCGCAATCAAATCATCACGGGAGAAAAGTATTGATGATTTCAAGAGGTTTTACAACTTTTACTTTTAATACATATTACTTTTTTTATTTTTTATTTTTTTTTTTTTTTTTATTTTACTTCATGCGAATGAGTGTGTCAAGATGAGAAATATGTCGAAGAGGTTTGTACAACTGAGCTACATTACATTTCAATGGTCTTTAAAGTAAATACTAAGTTTGTTTTATTTCCATGCACACGAATGATTGTGCGTTTTGGCTACCCAAGATCGTGTAGCAGCTGAAAAGCAAAAGGCTGAGATTCGACGGTTGCAAAGAGTCAAGGAAGAGAGGCTACGGGTCTTGATGGAAGAAGAAAAAACTGTGAATAGTAGAAACCATATGTTGAAAGCCCCTCACATGAAGCTTGCTTTGCAAAATTGTGTGTCAAAGAAGAGGCATCATCAACTAGTACCTAGGCCAGAATTTACTGAAGTAGATGCTCCTGTGAAAGTCCTCCTCCGAGCAACTCAAAAGAAAAATGAAATCTGCAGTCCTTATATGATTAAGCTGTGTAGTGAACTCAAACCTTGGCAAGAGGTATGTCATACAATAGCATATGTAGATGTTGTACTCAAGGTCATTTATATATCGGGATCCGTGTATGTCTCATTGTTTCATGTTTATTTACTTATATTTTGTATACCATGTAGGATCTAAAAAGGCCATCCAAAAGGATTGATAAAGTTTTTGTCCATCGTGATTTGGAGGATTTTATACAAAATTCTTGGTGTCCTCGTTGCAAGTTTCCTTGGTCCAATGATATTGTTGTTGATCGTCTTTTCTGGGACTGTTTTGTTGGGCTTGACGCTAATCGTGAAGGCTGGTTCCGTGACGAGGTAATTAAAATTAGCATTTTTTAGTATATGGTTTTCTTTTATGGTATTTAGTCTATATGCGCTTTGTTGCCTTTTAGACATTGTTGATGATTATGATTCTGTGTATGCTTTCTTGCCTCCATTATGCGTATGAATGCTTTACCTCTTTTGTTTGTGGTTAACTGTTTGTAGTGGTGCACACAGTGCTGTCAGTATTGCAATTAGCCAATCTTTTGTATGTTCCTTTTTTATGATTGGGTTTTTAGTGGGTTTTATACTGTTGGTAGTGGCCTATCTATTGTTCCTTTTATTTTGTATAAATGTTAGTTATGTCCTCCGTTCAGTCCTTTGTAGTTTGGTCCGGTTCCACATTTTCTTTGGTAGCTATGTCGCGCCCTGGTCGTCTAGGTGAGCTTGGTTTTGCGTGCGATAGTGATTCTCTTCAGGATCAGATGTGTCTTTTTTTAGAGGGAAGTCATTGCTGCTCATGAGTGGGAAAGTATGGTTCGCGTGCGCTGTTTTGATATTGCTGCACGTATTAGGTATTTGGATGACTTAATCCATGAGGTTCTTCAGGAGCGGCTCGATCCGGTATCGGCTAATTCCGTTACGTTTCTCAGAGAGGTGCGGGCATATGAGCGTTCTAAGCAGGTCACGTTATAGGGAATGTTACGCGAGGCACATGCCGCTCTTCGTGCTGCATCGCGTTATATCAATAGTATTCGTGCGTTGTAATGGTTCACTATGTGTGATTGAAATGTGATGTATCCGGAGCATAATTTAAAGTTAGAGTCTAGTTGTAGTTACTCTTTCGCATAGGTGTTGTGGTGTTTGATTTGTGAGTGGTGTGTGCTGGTCTGTGTTTGAATTATGTTTGTAAAAGTTCTGTATAATATAAAGTGCTGTGTTGCATTTTTTTCGATTTGTTGCTTTGTATTTCTGTATATAGGTGATGGTATTGTGTGGATATGTGCCTTACATATGTTTTTCTTACATGTGTACAGCATATTGAGCTTTGGGTGATGTATTTGTGGCACTTCGCACCATCTTTTGCAGATTGGTCCATCGTTAGCGCTTATTTCTTGACACTTCTACTTCAAGATTCGGCCCACTATTTTATGCTAATAAAGAAGTTTACCGCTTGGCATGGGCTGATGTTGATCGGAATATACGTAAATACAAAGCAACACATCTCATATAACTTTAATTTTTCGCTTTTGGAATTGATGTTATTTTTATTTATATTGCTTGCAGGTGTTCATTCCGATAAATGAACCTAAGAAGCATTGGTCGCTTGCCCAGTTTCACATACAATCCGGAAATGTTATATTTTATGACAATGCTTATCGTTGTGAAGATGAAGGTCGTGATTGGTATCTCAATATGAGGAATTGTTTGGAGGTCAATCTTCCCTTGATTCTACTAGAGACATGTGTGTTTGACAAAAAGAAATTGACCCGAAAACCTACCATATCAAGTTTCATCTTGCACAGAATGTTCCAAAGCAGGGAGGTTTATTTGGTGATTGCGGAGTCTTTGTCTGCATGTTTCTTTACAGGTTAGTAAACCACCCTGATTATATTTGCTATTACTAGTTTTGCCAGTCATAGCCTTACCACAAGTGTTTTGATTAAGATAGGCATGACACAGACCACTAAGATTAACATAAACATAAATTTTCATGAAACATACGATTACATGACAACTACTTAAGTTACAAACTAGTACCTAAACACTAGTGTTAGGCATCCTGAGCCCACAACACTTTTATTCGAAAACACACTAGCCAACACTGACATACACTCAGCTCCATCATCGACCCTACCATGGCAACAAACCCTTAATCTTATCTGTGAAAAGGTCAATCTTCCGACCCCTTAGTTCGAACTCGCTAGCCAGAACCCTCAGCTCCATCAGTTTGATGTAATCTTTCCTTTGAAGTTCATTTGAAAACTCTGCCATTTTCTTAGGTAGAAACTGTGCAGCTGCAGTCTGCAACTCCTCCACAAAATAACCCCTTTCACGATTCATCAGATCCACCTTCATGCAAACCCTGTTAATATCCGCCGCCAGCTGCCAATACTCGACCGATGCCCTCTGACAGTACAAGATGAACATATCCTCCCATTGATAAGAATTTGACGCCTCACGTAACTCATTCAACCTAAATTGTCCTTCCATGGCTTATTTTTTTACTTTGATCCAAATATTAACCAAAACTTGAATCATGAATAGATGTATATCCATGCTTAAATAGCATAATCAATGACAAAAGATCCAAAAAATAATCACATGCAAAGCCTTAATGAAAGGTTGGGAATTAACCAAGGTAGAAAACAAATAAACAAGCATATTTCAGTTTGCCCAACTTTATGAGGTCTGATTTGTTACTGTCATTTGTTTTTATCTTAGTTTTTAAACCATTTTTGACTAGATACTATTGAACATGTAAGTCATTTTTTAAAACCACAATTATATAGGCATCATAAACAGGTCATATAGTTACTCTAACCAAACTACAACAGTATCTCATTTGGTTGTGTTTCCTATACTGTATACCAACAGATCCACAATGTACTAGTTTACCACATAATGATAGTCCTTATTTATTAATTAGAGTTGTATTGTATTTGTCGACATATTCATAGTCCTTATCTAAACAAGTGGATATTGAAATGAAACTGTTTTGAGTGACTATTTTAGTCAAAAATCAGCTCTGTCATCATGACTGCATTTTGTATCACCAGCTTTGGTATTGATTCTGTCAACTTTAGCACAAATAATTGAGATGTTCTATTGTAATTCAGCTTTAGCATAAAAATAGGAAACTGGTTGTACGAACATTACTGGGATATGGATTTTGGCATATATTTAGAGTTATATTGTAAGTATTCAAGGAAAAGTAGTAGTTGGCTAATATAATTATAAAGGAAAAGTAGTAGTTGTGGCCTTGGGGCACTCAAAATGGCTTAGGAAACTGGCTTAGATGTGGTTCATTTGGGTAGGATGTAAAGGTGAAAACATGGATGGTTTGTGTAATGGGTCAAATGGGTAAAACAATTTTCAAGTCAAAGGTCGAAAAACCAGCTTAGGAAACTGTATAGTACTGGCTTAGGAAACTGTAATGGTGAAAACATTGATGGGTTGTGTAACGGTTGGGTCACTCAATGTACGGAAATGTCATTTTATGTCTAATAGAATCTTAATTTTGTTGTATTGTTCTGTATACAGGTTGGCTTATGGAATTCCTTTGCATGTTGATAATCCAACACAGGCGGCACTTGCATATCGAGAGTCATTGATTCGTTATTATTTCCAGAACAGGATATACTGTGCTTGAATTATTTGTGACTTGGTTTTTAGGCCACAATTTGTATTTTTGAACATAATTCCCTGAGTTTTTTCCCGGGTGAACATCTTTGTGGCTTGTAGCAGGCTGACTTGTGTGTATGTTGAAAAACTGTCTGGACAATGTATGGTTGTAATGTATGTTGAAAAACTTAGTCCATTAAGACTTATGCATTACTTTGTCTACAATACTTGTCCAAAATGTGTGCCATTGGCACTTTGACCTTATCAGTTATACATAAAAGAGAGGTCTCATACTTTAAACTACATTCTTGCAAGTACAACACAACTTCATTCCAAACAAACAAACTCGTAGCATTGTGACATTGATTGTCTCTTGTTTTCGGACTTCACTTCAATCATGGGTCAGCCAAGTTAACATGCTCGTAGCCTTGTGACATTGATGGTTGTAATCTTTGTGAGCTTCCGGGTGTGTTTTGTGATCGTCCGTGATTGCTTTGGGAGCCGCCTCCTGTAGATTTCTTTGCCTGTAATTTATAAAACAATATTATCAAGCTAATACATTGTTCAATAAACCAATGACAAATAAAAATAATCAGGTTAGAACGTATTAGTTACCTTTTTTTTAGGCAATGGCGCATTACAAACTGCTCGGGTGTGACCACGCGTTGCACCGTCCGCATGCATTTTCTTCTGGTACCTCACCTTGAGATCGAATCCGATCTCTGTTCTTCGGTCTTCCCGCTTGGCACTTATCCATATTTGGTGGCTTTACAACCTGCAAACCCGTTGGAAGCTCCCAACTTGGAATTTCTCCAACGGGATATACCAACCCTTGGTATGTAGCTTTTAGATTGGTTGTTCTAAACCAACCTTTAGCCAAATGATTACAACTTGTCAATCCTTGAGCTCTACAAATGGCTATATAGCATGACCACATGGCAAACCAGAAAGTTGCCATTTCCGACATGTGCATGTATCATAATCTAGCCTTACAATATGTTTTTTTCTACGATCATCTACCTCGATATCCTTTTATGTTCAATGGGATTCACTGTCCAATTAGCACTCTTAAACGCTCGTCCTTCACTTTTGCACTAGCCCGGTCACTAAGGTCATCCGGAGTTGCATCTAACGTTTGACATAATAATTAATTAACAATAACTATAATAATAATACATCTATAAAATAAAAAAGATATAGTTTAATAATATATAAACTAATTTAAGTGTATACCTTGATACTTTTGTCGTTTCTCACAAAACCATCTTTGTAGAAGCCCTCTATAGTATTCCATTAGCATTGAAATCGGAACTCTTCGAACATCTTTTGTTAAACTGTTGACTGATTCTGCACTGTTCGAAGTCATATAATTGTAACGATGTCCTGTGCAATGTGCCATTGACCAATTAGTAATGCCAGCGTCCACCAGTTTGTTGTAAGCTTCCTGATTTCTTCGTTCAATTTGTGAGAATGCTTCTGCAAACTCGTCGGTTGTGTAAGATTTGCAAGTCTTCCAATATAAGGCCTTAATCTTTCTCCCTTGTCCAAAATTGCAATTTAACATCAAATGCCTACAACAAAAACCATGAAATGCATCGGGGAAAACCGTTTGACAAGCTTGTTGTATTCCTAAATGTCTATCAGATATTATAGCCAAATCTGCAACTTCACCGATGCATTCCTTCAAGTGGGTCAAAAACCATGTCCACGATCTCCCAGTCTCACCCTGAGATACACCGGTCGCGAGAGAAACAATTTGATTATTTCCATCCATTCCAACGGCGAGCATATTTGTACCTAGGTATGTACCTTTAAGATGAGCCGCATCAATTACTATTAGTGGTCGCAAATGGTCCAAGAAAATCCGAATCTAGTTTAGTTAAACAAAGTATTAGTTTCACAAATAATAATATAACGAATATAAATTTTTTATTAAAATAAAATAGACAGTAATAAATTATTACCGCAACACCAAAGCCTATAAAAAGCATCTCAAAACGGTCTTCATCATCTGTCTCAATGTGTGTTACCCAACTTGGGTTTTTCAACTTTAAATTATAACAATAATATGGTAATTGTGAAAAGGAATTTTTGGGTCACCGGACAACGCTCCAATGCTATATTTCTTCCTCCCATGCCTTTTGTAAGAAATGTCGATGTTGTAATCAAGATTGATGTCGCTTACTATGTCCTTTGGCTTATATATCCGATCGTGATCTCCCATCTTTGGTATCAACAAATGACCCAAAAATTTTGCGGTTGCATTTCGGTGATTAGGATAGAATTGTGTTCTCGGAAAAGTGTGAATGTCATTTACTTTTCCTAATTTCCATCTTATACTGTCATCTATCTTAGATGAAATTATCTTCCAATTGCAATTGTTATGTATACAAATTACATCATACCTATATGAATCAGATTTTCGTGTTTTAAACTGAAAACCTTCTAAAAGAGCTTTTTCACGGATTGCATACATGCATAATTCTTTATTATCAAATTCAATACCCTCTTTTAGAAAACGTGAGCAATTTTGTGCGACCCCTACTTTTGGTGTTTTAATATTTGGTGTTGGATGATCGGTGGGAGTAGGCATATAGGTGAATGTGTTATTTTTCCATGCATGATTTGGGGAGTAGACAATATAGGTTCGTTATTTTCGAAAGTTTCATTATTTGGTTGATTATATGTGTTGTCAATTTCATCACCAAATTGTCGATCCTTCGTGAAGTGCATTAAGATCAAATTCAAAAGTATTAGAAGAAGAAGGATTTACCTTTAAGCCTTTTTACTCTTCTTAATATACAAATTATGCAACACGGTAGACTTCCCTTTCAAAACTTGATGTACAAAAAAAGCCATATCATCATCGTCGACTATTTGGACACAATTATTTCCAACATGGTAAGAAATCCAAATATCATACTCTTCACCGATTTTGAACTTTTTCTTGGCTAGAGCAACAAGTTGTGTGCACGTAATATTTTTTGGAAGTGATACACCAAAGGTTAAATCTTGGCAAACAAAAAATACACTTAGTTTATCATTCATTTTTTTTTAGTATACACGAATTTTTTTCTAAGGGAATGTGATTGTATATGTCCAAATTTTATGCATATTATTTAGTTTGCACGTTTTTTACTTAAATGCCAATGTACTTTCACCTGCACCACATTAATTTACATGTACTTTCACCTGCACCACATTAATTTACATGGTCATGGGCAATAAATTTCAACCTACCCAAATATAATTATTTAGTTCGCACGCTTGTTCAAATCGTACATTCACACATTTTTTTTACTTAAATGCCCATGTACTCTCACCTGCACCACATTAATTTACATGGTCAGGGGCAATAAATTTCAAAACCTACCCACTTTATTTGTGTATTTTAATTTCGCTTAAAAATATACAAGAGGTTTAATTGAAATGGTACCGGGTACAAGTGTTTTAATTGAAGTGGTTTATCGTTAGGTCCAAATATTATACTACACGATTTTTTTTAAGGCACTGTGATTGTATATGTCTAAATTTTATGCATTTTAGAATGGGTATGATAAATATTAGAATGTCCAAATTTTATAATAAATTTCAAAACCTACCGAAAATATACTTAAATTTTGGCAAACCAAAAAATACACTTAATTTACCATTCATCTTTTTTTTTTAGTCTACACGATTTTTTTTCTAAGGAAATGTGATTGTATATGTCCAAATTGTATGCATATTATTTAGTTCGCACGTTTGTTCAAATCGCACATTCGCACATTTTTTACTTAAATGCCAATGTACTTTCACCTGCACCACATTAATTTACATGTACTTTCACCTGCACCACATTAATTTACATAGTCAGGGGCAATAAATTTTAACCTACCCAAATATAATTATTTAGTTCATGACGCTTGTTCAAATCGCACATTCGCACATTTTTTACTTAAATGCCCATGTACTCTCACCGCACCACATTAATTTACATGGTCGGGGCAATAAATTTCAAAACCTACCCACTTTATTTGTGTATTTTAATTTCGGTTAAAAATATACAAGAGGTTTAATTGAAATGGTACCGGTACAAGTGTTTTAATTGAAGTGGTTTATCGTTAGGTCCAAATATTATACTAGACGGTTTTTTAAGGCACTGTGATTGTATATGTCTAAATTTTATGCATTTTAGAATGGGTATGATAAATATTAGAATGTCCAAATTTTATAATAAATTTCAAAACCTACCGAAAATATACTTAAATTTTGGCAAACCAAAAAATACACTTAATTTACCATTCATTTTTTTTTAGTCTACACGATTTTTTTTCTAAGGGAATGTGATTGTATATGTCCAAATTTTATGCATATTATTTAGTTCGACGTTTTTCAAATCGCACATTCTTTTTAGGGCAATGTACTTTCACCGATTAATTTACATGTATAAATTTCAATCTACCCAAATATAATTATTTAGTCCAAATCGCACATGTTTTTTTATTAAATGCCCATATTTATTTACATGTTCCGGTACAAGTGTTTTAATTGAAGTGGTTTATCGTTAGGTCCAAATACACGATTTGATTGTATATGTCTAAATTTTATGCATTTTAGAATGGGTATGATAAATATTAGAATGTCCAAATTTTATAATAAATTTCAAAACCTACCGAAAATATACTTAAATTTTGTTACACTTAATTTACCATTCATTTTTTAGTCACATTTTTTTCTTAAATGCCAATGTACATTTATTTAGTTCGCACGCACATTAACTTAAATGCATGTACTTTCACCGCACCACATTAATTTACATGGTCATTAATTTACATGGTCAAGGGCAATAAATTTCAACCTACCCAAATATAATTATTTAGTTCACACGCTTGTTCAAATCGCACATTCGTACATTTTTTTTACTTAAATGCCCATGTAGAAAAATATACAAGAGGTTTTAATTGAAATGGTACCGGGTACACATGTTTCGAAATCCCCTATAAATATTGAACGCACACTAACAAGTAACACACAAACAAACACTAACAAACAAAAACACAAAATTTTCTCAAAATGTCTAAAAAAGACTTCAGCCAACAATTTCCGAACAAAAGACTTCGCCAACAAGTTGATGAAGATGAAATTTTAAGAGAAATGGAGACAGAGAAAGAGAAGTCGCTTTAAGGAGGAAGCGAAAGGAGATAGCAAAAGAGAATCGCTCTTAAGGAGGAAGTCGAAAGGGAGCGACTTATGCTCCAAGATGAAGAAGTGTTGTTAGAGATGGAGGAAGCTGCTCGAAGGGAGCAAGCTGAAAGAGAGGAAGAAGAACGTCGGGACAGAGAATTCGATGCTTTGTACAAAGAGTGGGATGAGAGCAGATTTGAAGGTTGTCGTGAGTATCTTTACGACGATGGTTACGACTCTAACAACTCTCAAACTTGGGATCACCCAGATTATATTTAGTTGTGTCGAAGTTTACTTATCATTTGTTTGTTTCGTTTCTTTCATGGTGGTAGTTGTGTTCTTATTTGTATTTGTATTATTGTATTATTTGTTTGTTTCGTTTGTTGTTTGTATTAATTTCTTTGTTTTGTTTCATGGATTTATATCTAATCTAGATGTCATTATTAAGAAAGTATATATTGTAGCAACAATTAATTTTTTTTTATTTTTTTGTTTGTTGCACATTTTTTGGCTATTTTTTTTTTTTTTTTTTTTAATCGTCTGCTTACGCTATGAACGGTTATTAAACGAAATACGATTTTCTTTTCTAAGTTTAACTTCAACTCCGCGTTGTGAAAGTTTCTTTTAATGTTGTTGTTAGTTTTTGTAAAGTTTATCTTCGGTTCGTAGTTGTTTATTTTCTTTGCGTGGTCAAGCATCGCCTAAAACGCCCCGATTGTAATATTCAAAGATGTGTAGGGGTTCATTATCACAAGATAGGGTCTCATGAATTAAATTTGTATTGTTGTTTCAGTTCATAGTGTTAGAACTCTCTATTGTGTTTCCTTTACATTTTGTTTCATACATACGTTTCAGTTATGTTTTGTAATCATTCTTTTCGATCTGGGTTTACCATTTAAATGATTTTTGGATCTATATAATGGTACAATTACCTACGCACTTAATTATATTACGCCCAAATAACAAAATCTCATCTAGATCTGCTTTTTTCAACAACAATGGCCACTCCCAATCTAGATGTACTGAAGGCAGCAGCTGGATCTGAAAACATTGCGACATGTTTCAAGATACTTTTCAAAGCCGAGTTGGTGGAGCAACAAGCAATCGTCGATGAGGTTGGAGGTACCGTTGGTCGACTTAGGAGAAAATCCGAAGTTTGATCGTACACTGACTGAGGTGGTCCATTTGGGACCATTTCATGAACAGGGGTGGATGCACTAGGTTGTCTTGAAAAGATGCAAATCGTGGAGCATGATATCTTGCAATCTCTTGAAGGAACATTGGGCTTGATACGTGATGGGATTGAACAACAGGAAGAACATGTTACCTTGATGGAGATCAATGAAGATCTGTCAGACGGTTAGTTTCTTTGGGTAGATGTGTTTTGTGTTTTGTGTTTTGGTAAGTTGGATTAGGGTTTATGAACAATTGTCGAGTTATGCTGTGTGGATTTATAATTGTCGGGTTACAATTTTGTGAACTCAGATGCTGCTAATATATAGTGGCGGCGTTCATGTAATCGACAATTAATCTATGAACAAATGTGGTGCTTAGTTTATCATATCTTGTTGTAGCTCGATTTTTTTTCGTTATTCTGTCATATTTATGGTTTGCATTTATTGTTTTGGGATATACTTTTAGTTGAGGTATAGCAATGAAAAGTGGTTCGGTATCCGGTGCCAATGTAAACGTAAATAGGATATACTAAAAGCATCTAAAGCATTCGAATAAGCTAAATTAAACCTAAATAAGCACATGAAACAAAAAACACTTAGATGTCGATGAAGTTCAAAAAACAGTACAAGGGCTTACTTGGGAGCTTATTTGAGATAAGCTAGAGAGGATTTAGAACCTGGCTTTTGGATAATTAGTGTACACCAACCCGCCTAACTTTTGCCCCAAATGAACACTCTTAATAGGCTATCTACACTTATAAATAAGTCGCAAATAGGGTCATTGAGACATAGAGTATGCATGAAACATAAATTCACCCAATATACCCACTTTAACCCATCAATAGACATGGTAAACCATTTTTTGAATTTTTCCTCTTGATGTTGATTAAACAAGCTAGCTAACTCACCATTTTTATTTTTATAAATTTTATCACTACAAAATCTTAACTAAATTGCTAATGAAAAACTGACAGCATACAACTTTTTGAAACTTAAAATAAAACTTAAAACTTGTGAAAACTTTTAAAACCTTGTTTCAGAATAGGGTTGACTTCAGCGGTCAAAGTGGGTAAAAATAAGAAAACTGCTTTTTAGCTTATTAACCAGCTATCTTAATTTAGACTTCTGATATCCTAAGATTGAGAATAAGCAAATAAGCATTAACTGCTTATTAGCACATAAACATTATACTGAACCGACAAGTAGAAAAAAAAGTGCTTTTCATTAAAAAGAAACCATTACAATTAAATTAAAAGACATAAGCTCAATTGCTCACTCCCACTGTAGCTTATTATTAACAATAAGATCAAAAGTAAGCAAACAAAAATAGGAGAAACTGGTCCCAAACGTTGTCGAGCCAGTTACATAGAATTTACAAGAGAGAATCCATACCACGAAAAAGACTTTGAAAGCAACCAGCTGATATAACAGATGGCAATGCATAGTACTTTAGAGTTGGCAATTTCAAGCCGAGCCAGTTACATGGAAATGGGTCAATTTGGGTTATGTTAAACCACCTAAATGTTACAGCACCTAAATGTTTACAGCACCTAAATGTTTACAAAAGTAGACATACCAACCATAAAAGATCTAAACTACTACAACACCTAAACTGTTACAGCACCTAATAGTTTTTCACATACAACACCTAAATTAGATGTAAACCATCTGTTGGTTTGACTGGTTCTATTGATTCTACATTCTTGTATTTCCAATAGAAAGATATCAATTGCTCACGATATGCTAGAGCAAAGTCAACAGGATCATCGACCATCAATGGAAGACCGTTTGTCAAACGGTACAAAAAAATGCATAGCCAAATACCACAATCTCCATAATAGCCACCTTGTAATGGCACATCTTTTGCATACCGAAGGTTATTGAATAAGTACGTGGATCAATGTTTTATTGGCCATGACCGACTATCTTCAAGATAAACGGAATATCCCTTGAAAAGTCTCGCCTCAAGTATCCCACCATGGACGGCCTTCTTCATCCGGACCACCAAGGTCATCATATATGGTAACAATACCGATCGTATGTCTAGCACCGCCAAAGCCCGTGAATATTTGGCTCATTCACGGAATGTAAACCTACAATATGAAAGGTGTATTAAAAGCAAACTCGTTCTAAAAAACAATGACAAACTGAAAACAGATATGAATTTAGTTTGAAAAAACTGCAAACTCGTTCTAATCAATCAAACAGATGGAAAACTTGAAACTTTCAATATTGACAATCGAATATAAATACTAGTAATGGGATAATCTCATATTGACTCAAACACTTATCCTATTACGACTCCAACACATATCTTAAACAATGACTCAATGGCACTTATCCTAACACTTAAACAATGACTCAATGCCACTTATTCCTTGCGCCAAACCGGAGCCGTTGTTATCCTATTGGATCGTTTCATCCCCTGAACTGCGTGTGTGTAACAGAATATTGTTCATAGTTTCTCAAAAATAATACAAACTTATACTAACTCAACTAGTATAGCATGTAGAACAACATGTGAAAAAGAAAGGTTTAGAGTTTAGACACTCATTAAGTGTGTTTCCTTTTCACTTAAGCTAAAAAATTGGGCCATGCCACTTGGGCTGGTTTAGTTGGACATGAATCGGTGGGCGCGTTGAGCGAGATGACATACGGTAAGTTACACATAGCATGAAACTCTAATGAACCCAAATCTACGATCGACATGTCCATTAATTCCAAACAAAACCCTTTAAAAAAATATCGAACCCTTAATCAACATTTAATCCTATGGTATTCGGCTAATCTTCATGCCCATCTAACTACCGATTTTGACTCTTAGACAACCCTCATACAAGGTATTTTTAGACAAGCTGTTACAAGGTTTATAGTTGGGCTGATTTCTAAATAAAAAAATGCCCATCTAGCAAGCTCATAACATGTAAATCAGCATACCAATCAATCATAAGGGTTACCACAAGCATCTACAGCATAGTGATGATAAGGTTACTGATCTTGGTGATGAGTAAAAACCATGTAGTCAATATGTAGTCATTATAAGACGCTAATTGACCGTAATGAATAAGTTGAAAACTGAAAACCAAAAGACTACTTCGTACCTTTTCAACATTTGGGGCTACCCAAGGCACACCATAGGTAATACCGTTTGCATAATACATTGGTATATCTCTCGACGAAGTCAGTGTCTTTGAAATATGGTCCGACCATCACCCAATCAAGATCTTCGGTCTAAATTGCCACATATACAATACCCATACATCAATGTGTCAGCAATATCACAAGTATACGTAAGAAAACTACATTAGCGAAATGAGAGATGGAATTTAAACGGTTTCGTGGATAATAAGTAGGTAATAATTACATACCAAATCGTATAACCACCCTTTCCTCTGCTGTCCTTGCACACTAAACCAAATTTAAAATGTATTGCATAGCTCCGCATTTGACCAAGGTAAACAAAATTTCATGTCCTTCCTTGAACGTAATAACATGTTAATGTCTGAATGACAATTGATTCTGGTGGCTGGGGAACCTTCAGGACGATTCAGTTCCTGCGAAATGATGAAAAAACTCCTATTTTACATCCACTCACAAGATTAATACTACACATACTGTTAAAAGGTTTCAATTTGCATGTCCGTATATGCCTGACCAAAATAAAGAAACATACGACCTACTGAAGTTGTGGTTTCATGTTCTAAGTTTGTCACTATGGAGTATAGCTGGAAACCACCTAGGTGAAGTAAGTGGAAGGTATTTTGGCATAATGATTGCACCTGTGGTATAAATGTATTGGGAAAATGTGATAGAAATGAAGAGACTAATAAAGTTGGGACTAGTGCAAAAGCGGTGTGCAAGGTAATAACAATAATACTAAGCCTAAAGTCATAGGAATTAAGGGTCAATTCCATAAGAATCTTAAGATTAGGCTTGAATTCAGACCTGTCACTAGGAAAACCACAAACTTAAACCAAAAAGTCCCAAATAATCATACTAACAAGGGCTTGAATAAGGATACTAACAAGGAGTGTTAAAAAAAGCCTTCTTTGTCAATTTTGACCCGTTACATAAATTGTTTTGTCATGATTGTAAAGTGGTAACAACCGAAATAAAAAAAGCCTTCTTTTGTCCTGAAAATTGTTTTATCCATTTTGACCCGTTACATAAATCAATTGAAACAAGAGAATAAATCTAGGACGACACTTCGGCCCTTGAAAATTCTATACTAAAGACTACCAAATTAAATTCTACATATTAAGTATATGACTTCTAATAACTACCATAAGCTTAAACAAAATGAATTGAATACTAATTAAGTATAAGTACCTCTTTCCATGGTTCAACTTTTATCTCACTTCCATCGGGACCAACAAGGGATCAGATCTTAGATTTATAGATCCTAGATCTAGGTCGACACTTTCGGCCCTTCTTGGTGTGGTAGGTGGTGGAGCTGTATGGAGAAGACACGTGGCGGCTCTTCTTTCTCTCTCGCTCAAAAGGAACCCTTACAGCACAACATCATCATCCATAGCCTCATCAAACAAAGACTTCAAATCCTGAAAATGAGATGCAAAACTGTTTAATCCAGCTTAATGATGAAATTTAAGAAATATAAATTGAACTAGGTACTAAAACTTGCATACCACAACTCCCGAGTTATCCGTGAAATCACCATCCATCCGCTCATCGATCAAACCATTCAAATCTCGAAAATGATATAAAAAGCAGTTTATCCAGCTTAATCATGAAACTTAATAAATAGAAATTGCATACCACATTAATTCCCGAGTTATCTGTACCACCAACATCCATCTGCGACCGCTCATGAAACCATTCAAATCTCGAAACCATTTTCATGGTCGGTGTTATACAATTAATAATCAAACTTAAGACATAATTCATAACATTTCCATACCAAATTTTGTTCCGCATCAACATGTGTTACACCAACATCAACCTGCGGATCTAAACCATTTACATCCTGAAACTTAGATACAAAATTATACATATCAGCATACACTATTAACTAGTTATAATGATATTAAATAATATTATGCGGAAGAGAAATGTGCATACCATATTATCCGGAAGAGAAGAAAAATCAATCAAATCTTCCAAATCCTTTGTTGAATCTCAAACAATAAATAAATTTAATTATATATATGATGGTCTAAACTTATGCAAATGGTACAAAATGATTCAATGGTTACCGTCCAAAGGGTCGTAACATATATGTCTTTAAATACCAAATCTTCCTTCGCTTTGCTTCCTCCTCAACATCAACTTTATTGTTATCTTCGAAAACTCTTCCATAGGTCGCTTTGCTTCCTGCCCACATCGACTTTGTTGTTATCTTCGAAACCTCTTCCATAGGTCGCTTTGTTTCTCGCTCAAGACACACCTTTGAATGTTGAACATTTTTCGCCACTTTGTTTGGCTCAGGGAGATCACCAAATAGTTCAATGACAGTATTGGCTTCCTGCTCAACTGCCTCTTTGACTGGAAGGTTAACATGTGAATCATCAACAACATTAGCTGGACGGTCAACTCCTTCATTAGCTGGAAGGTTAACACCAACTCCTTCATCAACAACACCAACTCCTTCATTAGCCGGATGCTTATTTTGCTCTAAAGCGACTATCGAGTATTAAACGAAGCTTCCATAGCAATCATCCTCTCGTAAAGTTGTCTTTTGGTCACGTGTTTGAGGCAATCATCACTATCGCTTTCTTCAACAGCATGCTCCTCCACAACCTGAGTACGAACCTCAGTGCGGACATGAACCTCCGTGCGAACCTCTTCACGAATAAATTTTCGGGAAACCCTTGACTTGATCTTATCCCGTTTAACGGGATTATAGGGTCTTGCACAGGAGGCGTGTGGACTGTTGAAATACTCTAAGCTGCTCATCCACCAAGTTGAACCTTGTTCCGCAGTGAGCTTGGAACCATTTTTGTGGTGGTGGTTTGGTAACAAAAAGCTTGACATAATCACTTTTGTGAAAAGCTGTGACATTACCCCAAGCAACACCCCGGGGAACAGCAGTATCATCTTTGTCCCACCACAGCTTTGAGTTGGGAAAGCTTTCAAGAACAAAAATCTGTAATATAAACAAACATTATGTTAGATGGCACCACATTTTAAAATATGACTTTTGACTTAGGAAATTTGATAATAACTCAAAAAAACCATGGAATGATAATAACCATAAATGAGCAATCAGGTGGCTGTTGCTACTACCCAACTCAACCAAAATCAGGTGGCTATTGCTACTACAGGTAACTTTGCGTACATAAATTCAGGTGGCTGTTGCTACTACCCAATGTACTTTTGGGTCATAGCCTGGGTACTTTGACTTATGACTTTCAATTTCACTTAAACAAACAAAACTAGTACAACAACTCAACCAAAATCAACTAACTAGAAACAAGGTTTTATAATGAAATAATCCTAAACCTTGAAAAAAACCTAAGAACAAAAGACAATTGCAAACTTTAAACAATACAAAATAACAAATGCTTTCAACACAAACCATACAAGAGTGATGAATCAAAGTCACACACAAACCACTTACTTTCATTAAAAAATGGTTGTTCTTCTTGTAAATGGTAATTGATAAAATTCTTCTTCAAGACATGAATTGGCATAACGTGAGATCTAGTAGGTAGGAAAAGCAAAATATAAAATATGTTAATAAAGGACGGTTTGGTCATTTCAATTAATTGAATCATTCCTTCCAAAATGAAATTTCAAATATGGGCGTGATTTGGGTCCAAAATCCTATTAAATCGCCCATCACTTTTCATAGCTTCTTTTCCTCTTCTTTCCTCAAAATTTCTTAAGAACACAAAATATTTTTGTTGTCCCTAGAGATCTTAATAACACAAACAAGCTACAACTAACCACTATTCTATGCTGAGTTCTTAGAAGAAGGGCACTTTTTGTAAAAACAGCCTACTTTGAACACTTCTAAATCTGATTTAGAAAATTATCAAAATTAATCTAAAAATATATTGATGAAAAACACCAACCAAATTCTCAAAATCCAAAATTGCAACTGATTTCGACTAATAATGAGGAATTTAAAAATACAAAAGTAAACACACTTAGCCACTGATGAAAGGAATTTTACCTGTTTCAAAAACAGAGCATTCTAAATCACTAAATCAAATGGGTTGTAAAGTGGGTCAAAACGATTGTATTTGACTAACAGTTTACATATGAAAAAAGTATACTAACAAACGCATTCACTTATGTATAAACGTTGTTGAATTATATATAATTTGAAACCAAAGTATACTAACCTTCAAAGCAAAAGCAAATCCATACAAGTTATACACTGCTTGGAAGGCCGCTCCCTGTCTTGCATAACATTCCATGTACTTGGTTCTGTTCTTAGAAACAAGATTATAGATCCGCTCATGAAATTCGAACCACATATGCTGCCCCCAAGGAAAGGAGTTCCATGCATCAAAATTGTCAGCTAAAACAACAATTTCTGAGGTCATCACATGCCTTAGCTCTTGACCCATGAAAACATAGTCCGCTGCTAAGAGAAGGCAAACACGAACAACATCCTCAACGGTTATGTGCATGAAATCGACTCTCCAAAGATCCTCAATAGGTCCTCACCCTTCAAATAACCATAACCGGGAACACACGCTCAAAAAATTCGATTCAAGATCATGCAAATGGTCTAAAGAGATTGTACCGAATCGAAATCCAGTGATAAGGCAAAATTCCTTCATACCCAGCTCTAAACTGAGTCCCCCCACATAAAAAAAAGGGTGTATCAAATCTTCGATTCTCAACATTCCTTTGGTGTTGGAGCAGGAAATTAAGAACATGATTATCATGCTCAACTGTTCTAATATTTAACCACGGTCCGAACACAGTACTCCTAAACAGGTTAAATGAATTATCCTCCCTACAAGCCAACCTATCACGTATCTTTGTCAGAAGGGATAACCTAGTTCTTATCGTGACCCGAGCATTTACCACCTAATTGAAAATCAAAATAGTAACAAAAATTAAACTAATGCAGTAAAACCCCCTAATAAATTAAAAGTAAGGGGACCCTAAATTGAAAATGAAAATAAAACTTACATGAAATGGTCGTGTTGGATTAGATGACGATGGATTAGAAGACATTGTTTTGTGTTTCAAAATTTTGGTGATGATCAGGGGTTGAAGATGATCAGTGTGTGTGTTTATGAGTTTAGTTGTGTGTGTTTAAGAAGATGATCGGTGTGTGTTTCAAGAGTTTTGATGTGTGTGTTTAAGAAGTTTAATGTGTGTGTTTATGTATAAAAGTGTTTCAAGTTTTATGTGTAAAACGTGCCAAAAATAAAAGTGTATTATTCATTCCCAACAAAATAAAAGATAGATTTTGTACATATTTGATTCCTTACATGTGCATTCCTCCTTTTGATAAAGTTATGTTACATTCGCACATTCGCACATTCACCGTCTCGCACATTTTAGATATAAAAAAGATCAAACGAGGCATTGATTGTCACTTTTGCACTTGTTGTCTCCTTTTCACACAGGGAATTAAAAGAGTACAAATTGTATAGGGGACACGTGTCACTATTTTGGTGGAGTCGCACATTCGTTCAACTCCAATCACTACCTATGTCGCTTAAATCTGCATCCAAATGTGAAAAGAAGTTGCTTTATTTTTATGTGTCTGACATCAAAATACTTTAGTGATCAATACACAACTTTGAGCGATTCTAAAACAGGATAATACGCGTCGAGATCAAGCTGATCTAGTATCTCTCGGCACACCATAGATAAGATGAGTGACCCTCTATTATTTCTGTAACATCAACCTGCAGCCATAAAAGATAAGTATTGTTTAGCGCTTAAACAATGTGTAAAAACAGTAATGATGGATTTATATACGAAACTTACATTCTCAATTCCAGGAACATCCACCGGTTGAATTCCGGCTAATCCTTCACTGAGGAGACTGTTCAGGCATGATTGAGTCAGAGACATATAACACATCCAACAACATATGTATAAAATACCGATCGATAATGAAATATGTGATGATTCTGTATAACATACCTGGCACGAAAGGCTACTCCAAGCATCCAATCATTTGTGGAATAAGCGTTTATCAATCTCCCTGAAACAACCTGGAGAAGAAACAGATCTTTAGAACTGGTTTTATTGTCAGGATGACATAAGGTTATAACTGCTATAGAAGACTTATAATACAGAGATTAAAAGACAGAAGAGGCTTCACCCTTCTGGCAGCTTCCCAGTTCTCATCTTTTATAGCAATGGGTGCTCCAAGAAGAACAACTCTTTCTACAATTCCAGCTGAAGGTAAAATGAAATACACAGATTAGTATCCTTGATTCTATCAATATCACTTGGAACAACACAAACGGGTTCAAACTGGTTTCAGTTACCATGATTGCTTTCAGCCAAATTCTCAAGACATTTGAATATTGCTCGTGCCCCAAGTGAGAAGCCTATTAGTGTCACAGGCCTACAAATTATAACCATCAACCAACTAAAAGTTTTGAGCTGCTCTTATGAAACTTGTGTACATATAGAATAACGTGATTTTGCTGTACCTGTTACCTTGCAATCCCTTGACCAACACTTCAGCAAGCAGTTTTCCAGCCTTGTCGGATCTGGTGGAGAAACAAAACCCAATTTTGAAATAGTTGTAACATTAGATTGAGTTGATGCCATCATGAAAATCAACACAGTAACTCTAGTTTGGAATTGAGGAAGTGCAAAATAGCAAATATTAAAAGAAAACCTGTCCACAGCAATAGACCATTTGCTGTCGATGATATCAGTTAGAGTAAGTAATGCTGCAGGCAAGGCTAAAGCGGATAAAAGAGAGCTCAATCACGGTCATCATCGCACCTTGTTTCATCATTTCCATTGCAATTCCTGCATCATGGTTTGACAATGGTATTATTCTCTATTATTTTAAATACTCTATGTAACACAGAGCTGACATAGTAAACGTAATTACTTGATGTAAGCCAGTCCTGGATTGCAGTGCTTACAGCAATTAGATGCTCAGATTCCCACTGTAGTGCATACCTAATCAATGTATATATAACTATCACTTTCTAGTTTTTAGATTTCCATAAACATCTGAACTGTTTGTACCGTTCCATATTATCGTTTTGTCCTTCCCACGGTCTCGTAAAATCTTCCTCCTCAAAAACAAATCCCGCAACCATGATTTCAACTGCCAGCCTCTGGGAACACAAGGATAAGTGAAAAAGATTACTAAAAACAATCTAGAAAACGGAAAAAAGTAAAGGAACTCACGCCTTGATTGTGGTTATCGCCTATTGCTTTGAATTCAAATTCATCCATACTTCCTGTCCTTCTAGCCATCTTAGCTCCAGAAAGTCCAGCCCCAGCAGCTAGATTATGATAAATCAGAGCGTTAGTGATTGCTTAAACACCCTAATCATTGACGTTATATCACTACTCATGGTAAAAAGGAAAACAAAAAAGAATATGATCCCTTAATCACCTCCAAATGATGCAGCAATTGCAACAGAACCTGCAACGCTCCCTGTAGCACTTGCAACAGCAGCAAAACCACCAGCTCCAATCACTGGCATAATGGTGCCTAATGTAAGGGCTAAAGCACCAACTCCTGACGCAATTGCTGGAGCAGCTAAACCTGTTGAACGTGTAAGAAAATTATAGTGTATACCATATTACAGATGCCAAAAAAATATGTGCAGTTATCTAAGCAAATAAGGATCATACCGCCAGTGATTGCCATTAAGGTTCCACCAGTTATAGCAGCTGCTCCAATGAGGCCTCCACGTTTCAACTTCTCCCATGAGTCATCAGAAGTCTGCTCATTTTCTTTTTCATCACTTTTTTTCAATACTGCCATTGCGGAACAAGAAATAACCACCTCAATTGCTTCCTGCAAAAAAGAATGTCTCCATTTAGGAAAAGAATACAGATATAGAGAAGTGAAGCCATGCACAAGTTCACGAGCTGAAAGACATAATTTAACCAAACAGTAATACAAACCATATTGATCCACTTGATATCAAACCATGTTGTCAGCAACCTCAAAGCAGCACGATGACGAGCATCATACCCCTTTGGTGGTGGCTCAAATATCTTGTCATCATTAAGTCTATCAACCAAACAAGCTGAAAGAAGCTCATATAGAACAGACACTTTCCTCTGGTTACCAATCATTTTGCTTCTTCAAAGGTTTTTCTTCAACGTGTAACACCCAATTTCCACGGTAATGTTTTATTACTATTTTATACGCTTCCTAGTTGATTTCCGTCACTTTTTATACAATATGGTTAGTCAAAGTACCTCACATGAATTAAGTCATAGCAAAAAGGGACTAACTTTGAATTGGTCCTACTACAGGGACTAAAGTTGTCAAGTGAATAAACTTGTACAAATATCACAAAGATATATCGAGAACCGTAAATCCAGAAATATCGACATATTTCTTATTCCTCTCAAAAATGGCGACACATACATATCTCTTCCTTATGATCTAGGGTTTTGATTCCAAGTTGATTTTGAGCAAGATTCAAGTAAGATATCACCTTGTCCAAGTCTATAAACGAATAAAATAGGGTTCCCACCATCCAATTTGAGGTAAAATCATACTTTGATCTCTAATTCATGCTTTAGAACTACCCTTTAATGGGTAATGCTAAAGATTAAGTTTTATGCCATTTATGGGGTTTTGTAGAATTTTACATGATTATGTAAAGAGGTGATTTTCTAAAATCACTAAGAATCCATGTAATGGTTTAGAAATATGATGGGTACCTTGTTAGGATGCCATGACACCAATTTATGGTGTTAATTTTAGAAATTGTGATGGCATGGTTATATAAGCCATAAACCAAACACCCCTTATGGCTTATTAGCTTATTATGATAAGTCTTATCAAGTTCCTAATGAGCTTAATAAAAATTATGTGTTCCTAGGTTATAAGTGTTAACCGGGGACGTCTTTAGGAAGCTCGTGATTCTATTCAAGCGGCTTTAAGGTGAGTAACATATTTAAGTGTAGAAACGGGTCCTTAATAACTCGTTAATGTGCCACTCTAATTGTGGTGATCCCATTCATGTTCATGTTATATACTAGTGTTACGGGTATATAGTGTTGTAATTATATATTATGTGCTTAAATACCTTACATATAGAAGGTTTATATGTGATATATGTTAGACGGTCAAAACAGCCCCAAATGACCCGTTTGGGTTTAGTTAAGTATTTTCACTTAAATATTATAATATTATTTGTGTAGCGTCCTAAGTGGACGACATGTGTTATTATGTCATTACATGCTCGAAAGGGAGCCTAGGCGTCTAAGTGGACGATCGAGCCTTATTAGCATCTCATTTTGTAAAATGAGACTTAGACATCTAAGTGGATGACCGGTGTTTATAGCGACTCAAAGTCATGGAATATATGACTTAGGCGTCCTAAGTGGACGACTAGAACATTTTCGATTATATTGAACCAATATGGGTTCACGCCTTGAGTGGGCGACTATATAATAATAAACAAGTACTCATTGTCTACGAAGCAACCATAATATCATGCCATGTTATGATTAGTATCTTTTATATGTTATCTCACTAAGCGTTGTGCTTACGTTGCTTTGTTGTACTTGTTATAGGTGAAGCTAGTGGTAGTGCTACGAAGAGTGCGAAGACCGAGAACTAGACCTCGGTGGGATACTTGGGTAATGAGCCTTTTCCTACACGCCTCTTACCAAGAAACGCCTAGGTTGTATGCTTTTGTGTATGAACATATAAACTCATGGCTATGTGATAATCAAGTAGATAAGTAGTTTCTTTTATAGTTTAAAGGGTGTTTGGCATAGTGCCATTCTTACCCATATTGACCCATTTTGATCATGTACGGGTCAAGGCGAATGATATATGTTATGTATAGTTTTGATGTGTTAATATAAGTGTTGGTGTAAATATTTATATGTTCAAAAAAAAAAAAAAAAAAAAAAAAAAAAAAAAATTAGCTCAGGCGTTTCAAGTTGGTACCGAGGCGGTGGTTTAAGGATTTAGGTATCCAAGATGGGTACTTAGACTTAAACCTAGGCTCGTGGGACCTATAGTATTAGACACGTTTCCGCATTATTATGTAGCATCAGTATTAGTATTAGTGCAGCATACATTGGTTGTATGGTAAACATATTACAAGTATTCATGAATTTGGTGTACATGATCAAGGTGAGGACTTGATTATCTGATGGAATTATTACGACGCCTGGCCAACGTGGTAATAATCGTGTCACATAACGGGAATTTACCGATATTATGTTACACCAAAGGAATGAACCCCGATAGTAATATTAAGTTCATGCATATAGAAATCTATACATTATGAATCTTGCAGTGACTCTTATTGTTCTCTTATCGTGCAATATGTTTAACTTTCAGCGTAGATATGGCTGAAATACCTCCTAACAACTCTGAATGGCCGACTCATGTAGACATACCAGAACAAGATGATCGGGAGTCCTCCCCCGATCAAGCAGAAACAGATGAACATGATAACGCTCCTATTCCTGATGCTATGGCTAGACAGATCAGAGATATAATATCTCAAGAGATAGCCAAGGCACAGGAAGCAGCTATACCATATTATACAGAACGTCTCAGTGAGATCATAGCTCAGACTATCACAATGAACTTGATCGAAACTAGCCGCAAGAGTCGCGCCACCCAAGGAAGTTACTTATACGACTTCAGCGACACAAGCCCCGATTTACTCGGGAGAACAAGATCCTTTTAAATGCCACAGATGGATCCAGGATGTTGAAGGGGCGTTTTCCACCAGTAAATGCCCTGAGGATCGTTGGGTTAATTTTGCTATTAATCTCCTTCGTGATCGGGCTAAAACATGGTGGAATTGGACCCTTGCATCAAAAAGACCAGAAATTGCTAGGAGTATGACTTGGAAGGAGTTCAAGGAATTACTCTTTCAGAACTTTGCTCCAGAGGCGGAACTTAATAAGATTCGCCGAGACTTCTTGGGTACGCACCAGACTACGGAGTCAGTACATGAATTCTCCATGACCTTCCTTGACAGAGCACATTTTCTACCTGAATATACTAATGACGAAAGGTTGCTTATGAAACATTATGTGGATATGCTTCGAAAAGATATCCGCCGGTTTATTTCACCAGGATTGGAAAAACATGGATCGACTCATGAATGCGACTTTAGGCGAGAACAAGAAACAAAGAAGGAGGAAGAAATTCCTCATAAAAGAAAGGTGGAGCAGCTAGTTCTTCTAAGAAGAAAGTTAAGCGAATGAGGCTTATCCTAGTACGGGGTAGGAGCTTTCCACAATTGTGCGGTGTAAAGGTTTCACCGGAGAATGTCGTGCGGTAGCAAGACCCACTACTGATTGTGGTGAGCACGTCACATCAAGAAGATTGTCCAAAACCGCCTCGGTTTGCGAAATGCTATGATCCAAAGCACACGATGAGTCTTGTCCCAATGTCGACCCTTCCTCCTCCGCGTCGGCAAAGAGCCTAGGAGGAATACGGACAGGCGAGGGGCGCCATCCACCTCTAGACCTTCAGGAGCCCCTGGCCTTCCTACTGTCCAAAGACCACATAGACCACCAGCCCGTGTTCATCAGATGACTATAGATGAAGCTAAGGAAGCATACGACGTTGTGACAGGTACCTTTTTGTGAATCTATTACCCTTTCGTGTGCTATTTGATTACGTGCGAGATAGATCTTTTGTATCCGAAAGGTTTAGTAGGAGATTTTCTGTTCGATTAGTCGACAAGCCACCACTAGATGTGGAAGTAGCTAATAACAAAGTGATACGTGTAACCGATGTCTTCGAATGCGAAATAGAAGTCGATAATGATAAGTATCTAATCGATTTAATTCCTCTCCCATGGGAGAGCTTGATGTAGTCATAGGTATGGGTGGCTCGGTATGAATGAAGCCATCATTGTATGCCGACATAAGCTAGTCCGACTCGGAACCCAGTGGGGAGAAACAATCATCTATGGCGGCGTAAGAAGGCTAACCTTGCTATTTGTACTTATGCTAGAGCCAAGAGATACTTGCACGTGGTCACAAGCCTATTTAGCTCATGTTGTTGATATTCATAAGTCTGTTCCAAATCTTGATAATATTCCAATTGTTCGGAATTTCCGATGTCTTTCGAGAGGAACTCCGGGTATGCCACGATAGACAGTAGAGTTCCACATTGATCTTATTCGTGGAGTACTCCTATTGCCAAAACTCCTGGACTTGCCCCATCGTAAATGCAGAAACTCATGAAGCGCTTACAAGAAGCGCTAGATAAGGGTTTCATTCGCCCATGGTTCCCGTGGGGAGCACCATCCTTTTGTGAAAAGAAGGATGGTAGTATCGCGTGTGCATCGACTCACCGAGAGCTCAATAAAGTTACTATCAAGAATCGTTATCCTCTTCCTAGGATAGATGATTTATTTGATCGACTTGTATGCAAGTTTCTTTTCAAAAATAGACCTCAGATCTGGATATCATCAGTTAAAGATTCGGGAAGAAGATATCCCGAAGACAGCTTTCCGAACTAGATATGGGCATTATGAGTTTATAGTTATGCCATTTGGTTTGACGAATGCCCCAGCAGCTTTTATGGACCTAATGAATCGGGTCTGTCGTCCGATGTTAGATAAGTCAGTTATTGTGTTTATCGACGATATCCTCATTTATTCCAAATCAGCTAGTGATCATGAAACCCACTTGCGCCAAGTCCTCAGCATGTTAAGACGAGAAAAGCTTTATGCTAAGTTCTCGAAGTGTGAGTTACGCCCAGAAGTTCAATTTCTCGGGCATGTCATAAATAGTGAGGGCATTAAAGTAGATCCAGCTAAAATCAGTGCCATCATGAATTGGGAGCGACCCAAAACTCCCACAGAAATTAGATCATTTCTTGGACTTGCGGGTTACTACCGCCGTTTTATCCAAGATTTTGCAAAGATTGCTTCTTCGCTTACTGAGCTCACCCGCAAGAATGTAATTTTCGAGTGGGATGAGGATCAGGAAGTCGCCTTCCAGACTCTTAAACAGAAGTTAAGTCAGGCTCCAGTCTTAGTATTGCCAGAAGGCAATGATGATTTCGAAGTTTATTGTGATGCATCTTCTAATGGCCTCGGCTGTGTTCTTATGCAGAGAGGTCGAGTCATCGCCTATGCCTCTGAGACGACTTAAGAAACATGAGGAAGAATATCCTACTCATGATTTAGAGCTAGCGGCGAGTCCTTGCCTTAAAGCGTGGAGGCATTACCTTACGGTGTAAAGATCAAGATCTTTACCGACCATAAAAGCCTCAAATATTTCTTTGATCGGTGACCTCAATATGAGGCAAAGACGTTGGTTAGATCTAGTCAAGGACTATGATTGTGAAATCCTTTATCATCCGTGGAAAGCCAACGTTGTAGCGGATGCCTTGAGCCGTAAACGAGGCACGACTCCTTATTGGTCAAATCACTTGAGATGGTGATTACCCCTGACTTTTATGAGCATATAAAATCAGTTCAGCATGAAGCATGGGAAAATGGCGATGTAAATTCAGAGCGGCTCGTGGGTCAGGTGCACAACTTAGTTGTGGACTCACGAGGGCTCAGAGCACGCTTCGGTAGAATATGGATACCGAATGATAAAGAGCTCAAAAAGTTGTTACTTGATGAGGCTCATAAGTCAAAATATTCTATTCACCCAGTGCCACCAAGATGTATTATGATCTTAAACCGATTATTGGTGGCGGTATGAAAAGAGACATTGTAAAATATGTCGAGCAGTGTCTTACTTGTCTCCAAGTTAAGGCAGAACATCAACAACCTTATGGTAAGCTACAACCTCTTGAGATTCCTGTGTCAAAATGGGAAAGGATTACTATGGATCTTATCACAAAATTACCCAAGACACCGCGTCAGCATGATGCTATATGGGTGATTGTAGATCGTTTAACAAAGAGTGCGATTTTCCTTCCTATTAAGGAATCGATGTCCTCGAAGCTCTCGCGAGTTGTATCTTCGCAGTAGTGGCCCGGCATGGAGTACCGGTCTCTATAGTATCGATAGAGATATCGATTTACTTCTAGATTCGGCGAAAATTTCAAGAGAATCTAGGTACTCGTGTCCATTTAGTACGACTTATCATCCACGACGGATGGTCGAGTGAAAGGACCATTCGGACACTAGAAGATATGCTTCGAGCTGTGCTATTGACTTGGTGGTAGTTGGGATAAGTACTTAGCGCCAGCGAATTCTCGTACAATAATGCTTATCACTCCAAGATTAAGATGCCTCCATACGAGATGTTGTACGGAAGGAAATGTCGAACTCCTATATGTTGGGGTGAGATTGGGCAAAGAGAATTAGCCAGTTCTGATGTTGTACAACAGACGAATGAAAAGATTGATCAGATCAAAGAAAGGCTTAAGATGGCCCAGGATCGACAGAAGTCCTATGCGGACAAGAGGAGACGACCAATAGAATTTCAGGTCGGTGATCGTGTTATGCTGAAAGTTTCTCCATGGAAGGGTGTTATCCGTTTCAGAAAGCGTGGGAAGCTAGGACCACGTTACATTGGCCCATTCAGAATAACTGACAGAGTTGGAAAGGTAGCGTACAGACTTGAGTTACCAGAGGAGTTAAACAACATCCATAATACTTTCCACGTGTCTCGCTCACGAAAATGTCGGCGGATGAGGCGGTATGTCCTCTAGCGGACATAGTAGTTGATGAGAAACTTGACTACGTTGAAGAGCGGTGAGATTGTTGACACCATGGTCAAGAAACTCAAAAAGAGAGGTCCTACTACTTAAAGTCGGATGGAAGCACAAAAGGGGTTAGAGTATACATGGGAACCCGAAGAGGAGCTCATTAAATACTACCCGCTTTTTATCGAGAATGGTTTGTGAGGACACAAACCGAATAAGTGGGGAGAGTTGTAACACCCAATTTCCACGGTAATGTTTTATTACTATTTTATACGCTTCTAGTTGACTTCCATCACTTTTTATATAATATGGTTAGTCAAAGTACCTCACATGAATTAAGTCATAGCAAAAGGACTAACTTTGAATTGGTCCTACTACGAGGACTAAAGTTGTCAAGTGAATAAACTTGTACAAATATCACAAAGATATATCGAACCGAAATCCGAAATATCGACATATTTCTTATTCCTCTCAAAAATGGCGACACATACATATCTCTTCCTTATGATCTAGGGTTTTGATTCCAAGTTGATTTTGAGCAAGATTCAAGTAAGATATCACCTTGTCCAAGTCTATAAACGAATAAAATAGGGTTCCCACCATCCAATTTGAGGTAAAATCATACTTTGATCTCTAATTCATGCTTTAGAACTACCCTTTAATGGGTAATGCTAAAAGATTAAGTTTTATGCCATTTATGGGGTTTTGTAGAATTTTACATGATTATGTAAAAGAGGTGATTTTCTAAAATCACTAAGAATCCATGTAATGGTTTAGAAATATGATGGGTACCTTGTTAGGATGCCATGACACCAATTTATGGTGTTAATTTTAGAAATTGTGATGGCATGGTTATATAAGCCATAAACCAAACACCCCTTATGGCTTATTAGCTTATTATGATAAGTCTTATCAAGTTCCTAATGAGCTTAATAAAAATTATGTGTTCCTAGGTTATAAGTGTTAACCGGGGACGTCTTTAGGAAGCTCGTGATTCTATTCAAGCGGCTTTAAGGTGAGTAACATATTTAAGTGTAGAAACGGGTCCTTAATAACTCGTTAATGTGCCACTCTAATTGTGGTGATCCCATTCATGTTCATGTTATATACTAGTGTTACGGGTATATAGTGTTGTAATTATATATTATGTGCTTAAATACCTTACATATAGAAGGTTTATATGTGATATATGTTAGACGGGTCAAAACAGCCCCAAATGACCCGTTTGGGTTTAGTTAAGTATTTTCAGCTTAAATATTATAATATTATTTGTGTAGCGTCCTAAGTGGACGACATGTGTTATTATGTCATTACATGCTCCGAAAGGGAGCCTAGACGTCCTAAGTGGACGACCGAGCCTTATTAGCATCTCATTTTGTAAAATGAGACTTAGACATCCTAAGTGGATGACCAGTGTTTATAGCGACTCAAAGTCATGGAATATATGACTTAGACGTCCTAAGTGGACGACTAGAACATTTTCAGTTATATTGAACCAATATGGGTTCACGTCCTTAGTGGGCGACTATATAATAATAAACAAGTACTCATTGTCTACGAAGCAACCATAATATCATGCCATGTTATGATTAGTATCTTTTATATGTTATCTCACTAAGCGTTGTGCTTACGTTGCTTTGTTGTACTTGTTATAGGTGAAGCTAGTGGTAGTGCTACGAAGGGCAATGCGAAGACCGAGAACTAGACCTCGGTGGGATACTTGGGTAATGAGCCTTTTCCTACACGCTCTCTTACCAAGAAACCCCTAGGTTGTATGCTTTTGTGTATGAACATATAAACTCATGGCTATGTGATAATCAAGTAGATAAGTAGTTTCTTTTATAGTTTAAAGGGTGTTTGGCATAGTGCCATTCTTACCCATATTGACCCATTTTGATCATGTACGGGTCAAGGCGAATGATATATGTTATGTATAGTTTTGATGTGTTAATATAAGTGTTGGTGTAAATATTTATATGTTAAAAAAAAAAAAAAAAAAAAAAAAAAAATTAGCCTGGGCGTTTCAATCAAATTCATAAATTAAACACAAGTAGAATCATGTCAACCAGGTAGTATCCAAGCAACGGAGCATAAAAAGTTTTAACATGATATAAGGTAAAGACATATATAATATATAACTTAAAGTGTCTTCTAGAGATATAAAGTTGAAGAATGACGTAGTTATAATTAGAAACTGGCAAATGTTATATATGTAGAACTCAGCAAGTGATTAGCAAACTCGTAGCTAAGTTAGTGTAAGCATGTAGACTAACGCTGAACTTTAATTAATGTCAAAAATATCTACAAATCAAGTCCACCTGATTTTATGCAACAACCCAAAAAGGGCGGAACATATGCTTTTGCTTTTTAGTTTTTACCATCAATTTTCTATACTTACCAAAACAAATGATAATTACAGGCTCAGTTGCTCAACTCTCAAACTCAAAAGGCAAGTAAAACTCATAATGTGGTAGGAAGAAAATCCAAGAAACAAAAACGGAGCAATAGTCAACTTATATAACTTTACTTTTAGACAGTAGCTTGGTACCCTCTAGGCCTCTACTTAACATCTTTGATCATCCACAAGAAATATGGACGACCGTTCTGGATTCTGCCATCACACAGACCAGGTGCAATACATACTTTTACATCACTTGATAATTCATCAGACTGTTTATATCTAAGTATATTTCATTCTATTACTCATGGGCAAATTAACATTTATACAATGCTTACTAGAAGGACAAGCAATTTTTGCTATAACAATATTTCTTATCAACATTTTCAGAAAAGATATAGAAAACCTTCATTAATAATTACTAGAAAAGTGTGAAGTAACATACTGATCCAACATTACTCTTCACATAAGAACTGGCAGCCGTCGTCTCAAGATCAGGCCATGCTGCAGTGTCAATATCTAGGTACCTGTTTTTGACAAAGATGCAAATATGAAACATATCATCATGGCAAGCAGATATGATCCAACAAGTCTCTTACATTATATTGCACATAAAAAAAGCATCAAGAATTGCAGATATGTTGGTAAAAGAGGAGGACCAGGGGCGAATACATGTATGTATTATGGAGGGGTGCTCTCCATGGCTAGACTAACAAGACGAGATTTTAGTGAATTTTTCTTTGATTTTGAGATTTTTTATAAAATGCCCCCACCCAAAACTCAAATTGCCCTCCACCCACACATCGTAACCCAACATTCAACACTCTAAAACTTTATATATCCTTGATCTACAGAAAAATCTCGATTTATCATTCCGATTCTAGTTTTTTTTCGCGCATCTTGTTTCTATTGTCAAAAAAATAATAATAAAAAAATGACCCCCACAATCTAATTTCTGATTCCGCCACTGAGGAGGAATGTCCCTAACATTAAAAGGAGTACATTAGGATGTTGCACTAAAATGTAACGAGCTAAAATGTAACGAGCCATCACAAAATAGTCACCGTAAGTGGTAACTGTACTCTTTCACCTTTTAATGCAACAAATTTTATTCCGATTCGTCATCAATTTATGTGAGTGGCCTTTCTATAGCATGTAAAATAGTGATATGACACGCTACCGCATCATCAAAAGGGCATTCTCTTACTTTTTATTCCGTAGTTATAAACATGTATCAAGTTTCTTTGTAGAGTATTTGTACTTCTATCCTGAGTAATGTTGATTTTACAAAAACTAGACGCAAATTTTAAATATTAAAAATTAACTGAAGTGTATTTGTGTAGTGTGTTTGGCAAAACTAAATTGAGCTTGAGTTGAGCTAAAACTTATATTATCGGATATGTTTGCCAAAGTAACTAGAGCTTATGAATGTAAAATTACATAAATGGACCTACAACAATAGTTAGGGTGTGTTTGTTTCATTAAGATGTTTTGAGTATGAATCATTCTACATCTTACCGGTAAGAGGTGGTAGAAAGTCTAATCTGAGCGAAATAATGTTGTTTGTTTTGTATAAATGTCCGAATGATTTTAAGTCTCGTTTTTGCAATTTGTTTATTAAACCAACGCAATGCGATAATAAGTAACTTATGTAAATATGAAACAAGACTTTTTATCATAAATATAACTTAGTTAATAAACAATCAAATATATTATATAAAGTTTACAAAGCAGTAAGAGGTAGTAAGACAAATCTCCACCTCTTACCGAAGTAAGATGTTATATGTCTAACGGGTCTTACTCAAAAAAAAAAAACAAAGAAAAGCGTCTGCACTCCTCTTCTGTAAGAGTAAGAGGCTAGTAAGACTTTTAAAAAAAAAACATCTTACGGAAGCTTTTATACGCTATAAGATTCTATAAAAATATTATGGATGAACACATGTAAGTTTGGATTTTTTTTTTTTTTTAGAACGGCAGATTTTAACTATCTCATGATGTGAATTAAATTTGTAAAAGCTCCAGGCCAAACATCCCCTTATTTGTTGAATTACATAATTCCCGTAGGTTATCTTTTATTGATACGATATTTATAGCTAGATATAAAAAACCTAAACATAAACCCTAATCTGGACCTAAGCCTCACAGACTGGGCTGCTAATCTATCATCTATCTTTCTCCCGGTCCGAAATGACTTAATTCATGAAAGCTCGAGACTGAAAGAGATTACTACTATTATTGATAAAACTAACTTTGTTGATAAAATGTCTTGTGGCAAGCGAAAGCAAAGACATATCTTCAGACTCTTCATAACCGCATGACTTGAAACTATTTTCATGTTGAGAAACTGGAATTGTTGTTTCTTTTGATAAAAGTGATCGCAACACACTGCTTTAGGGCTTGAGGTGACGTGGAAATTGTAGGAAGATAATAAAAGATTGTAAATTTGTGAGGATGCGGGTTTAGAAAGAATTGAAAAACTCGAAAAACGAAGGAAAGAAAAGATGAAACAAAAAATTGTTTTTGACTTAGCAAAAAGAAAAGATTCCCACTTCTTTAATTTAGGAAAAAGAGAAAATTAAAAACGACAAGAGAATATTAATATAAAGGAATGAGACATATTGTTTGATATTTATTTATACCTTTGATATACGTTTTGAGAACAGAAGAATAATTGAGGCTAACTTGATGCTTGGCGGTAGATTGATGGTGGTAAATAAGAGATAACAAAAGATAACATTAAAATAGATTAGGCTAGGCGGCCGTCTCTGTGAAAACTTGGGGTCAGATTAGGGTTTATGTTTAGGGTTTTTCGCGTCTGTACCACGTTGAATTACATAATTAAAGTAGGTTATGCTTTTATTGATACGATATTTATAGAGCCAGATATGAAAACCCTAAACATAAACCCTGTGGACCCTAGCGCGGACGAGCTGCCAAATTTAATCTATCATCTAATATTATTGTCTTTTAAAAATGAAAACCTTAATCCTAAAAACTTGTGCTCAAACATAGCCGTAACCAAATAGGGGCTGCATTTCAAAATAGCTAGATAAATAAATGAAATTTTTATAATTATAATTCATTAGTAATCAATATACATGCTAGCTATTAAGGAGCTAAGAAGACCTGAAAACGGGTCGTAGGAGACCGGATGATTCATGGACCCAAAGACGACGAACATTATCAGCACTACCCAATAAGGGTCGGGTCTGATGGATCTGGACCTGGTTTAAGGCCAATGCGAAAAGTGCACCGGCGGCACGTTTCTTGGTTTGTATTAACGACGAGGATGACATTGTTACCATACAACACAATTACCACCTTTGCATGTGGTCGCTCAAACTATAGATTGATTGATTGATCTCTCAATGACATAACTAGTCATGAATTCACCTCATTACTAAATTATTTCTTCTTCATTTTCTCTTTCCAATTTGTCTCAATTTAACTAACCGCTATACAAAATTTTGAGCTACACGTCACCATATTACCTTTCTTTAGTATTATTATTACAAGACTAAAATACACCGTTGGTCCTAAACTTGTCTTTGTTCATCGCGATGGATGGAACCCGCCTTTTCATCTTGAGTCCCTATTTCAGGTTTTACTGCTTCTGTCTTTGACCAAGTCAACATCGATTTTTGTTTTGTAGTCGAGGGTATTTTAGTCCATACACATTTATATTTTTATAACACATTTATATTTTACCCTTCATCTTTCATCCTCTTCATCATCTACCCAAATCATTCATCTCCCGCAATGTACTTCATCTTCAAGAAGACTTTCACAAACTGGACACTTAAACTCTTCTGTGTTTATAAGATTTTTCTAATGAACCAAGTGTGTTACAGTATGTTAAGCTAACAATATACTGTACTCTGTTGAAGTAAATTTCTGCGGTTACTCCAAGCAAGCGAATCCTTCGGCTAATCCTTCGGTAAATCTCCTCGGATTAAACTCGTCGGATCTGTGGACACAAAAACAACACGCGTTAGCCTCGCCTAGGGTTTTATCCCTAGACCCAGCTCCGGCGTGAGAATGAGTATAATGGTATGTCAGAGTAATGTGTGTAAAAAGTGGGTGAGAAAATAGTCTACCTTGAATGTTGCTGCTTAGCTCCTTTTATAGATGAGGAGCTTTTGTCCTCACCCGAAGGTCACGTGGGCGACAGTGACTCTTTCAGGCGGGAGTTGACTTTACCCTGTTTGTATTCCGTCTGTAACGGGTCAGTAGTCCTGACCAAGATTCCTTTCCTCTTATGCATGGTGATGTCAGGTGTCCGTTAGGCCGAGGGTTATGTTTGACCCCTCGGTATATGCTGGTCTAGGTTTGTTTCGTCTAAGTTGGTTTGCATGCTTTATTCGGAGGATTGCATAGTGTCTTGGGCAGTTTCTTGATCTGTAGGGAGTTAGGTTATCCGGTGGTTTCTTGATCTGCCGGAGGTGTATGTCGGGACATCGCCAACATATCCCAAGTATCATGTTAATGGATGTCTTCATTTGCATGATATTGGAGTATGTGGCGACCTTCTGAGTATTGTCTGGCCGTTTAACTTTCTTTTCTAATAACCTCCGCCGTTTTTTTTTTTTTTTTTTTTTTTAACGATGACACGTCAGCAAGACATGTCAGCGATTTGATGCGACGACATGAGGACACCTGGCAGTGGGTGGGCCTTGTGTGGTGACGATGGTGCCACGTCCTCCTCTGACATGATGAGACGCTTCAGCTACCCTCTTTGGTTGCCTATAAATACTGTGGTTTTTCTTCTTTTTACCACAGTAAAATTTTCATTACCTGACTCGTGTGCGTTACTTGGTCGGACGATTTTATTTGCTCTTCGTCTACTACCCGTATTCTTCTAGTTTATCCTCTTTAGATTTTAAGGTTTAACCATTCCCTTGGCTAAAATGTCGATCTGTCAGGTTCTTCACTGTCAGGGTCCGGACCGATTCAGAAGGTCCGTCGCAACAAAACCCAAATTTGATTTGGACAAGTATACTACCATGGTGACAAATCATTCTGATGGGCGTGAAGGAATTTGGTATACCTTCCGATCTTCATCCGAGGCTCCCACCGGCTAATTTTACGATGGGGCAACTAGGAGATGATGCTATAGGATTGTATCTAGAATATTTCATCGAAGGTGGAATTTCCGTCCCTTTTTCTAGCTTTCTTTTAGACGTTCTACACTATTATAAAGTCCATATTTCTCAGTTAGTGCCGATAGGTTTGCATAGGGTTACTCTTTTTGAAGTGTATAGCCGTAGTCTTCACATTGTTCCCACGACTTCTTTGTTCCGAGCTTTTTATAAATTGCATAAGCAAGGGCATTGGTTCACTTTTGCCAAGCGGGATGGTAAGCAACGCAAGGTCCATTTTCAAGAGATTTTGTCTTCGTTGAAAGGTTGGAAAAGGCGCTTCTTCGATTGATGTGGGCGGTACCTTTTGCTATGCCGTGGAGGCATCCGGATTGATGTCTCGATCCCTTCCGGCCGGGAGTTTTCCTTGCCTTATCTTGGACTTCTTTGTCGGCTAATGTTATAGATTTGATAAAATTCACGGGTTTTCTTTATGCCGTTGGGTTATCGCCAAATGGAAGTATCCGGGTTCTGGCGGCTCTGAAGGATCCGAGGGAATGGTACTTGGCACATACATTATTTAATTAGTTAGAGTTTTTATGCTTTCTTGTCACTTATCATTTTTTATGTGTTTTGCAGTTATCACCATGTCTGAGTATCTCATCAAGCCTAGCTATCGCAAGGGGACTGCTATGACCCGCGGAGATAAGTATCAGGAGGGTCAAGCTCGCATAATGCATGTGACACTTCCGAGTCCGCCGGCACTTTGGTTCACGCGGCGATGCTATGAAAAAGGTTGAAGTGGGTGACCCAAAAGTCTTGGAGGCTAAAGAAAAGAAGAAAAAGTTCTTGAGGCTAAAGGCTGGGGTTACAAGCAGCATGGCGTCAGTGGGGAAGGTGGTTCGTGCAACCAAAGCGAAGGAAGGAAAGCCCGATTTGTGGTGAACTTGGATTCTACCGCTAATCCGGCGCCTCAGGAGGTCAGCGGTGAATGATCCTCCGTCGTTGAGAAGGAGAATTTGGAGGTCATTCCAAAGAACCGGTTGGAGAATCTTTGGTGCCGATGTTGATGTGAATGCCGGGGGATCCTCAAGAGCAAAATCCAGATCCGAAGGATCTGGCTGCGAGCCTCTCAATTTGTTGAACAACACTCTCCAAGATGATGGTGAGTTGGTTTTTATTTCTAATCGTTCTCCTCCCGTTATTATTTATTTATGTATGTATGTGTCTTGCTTCATTTGGTGTACTTAACATTTGCTTTGGATTGTCCAAGAACTTCTCCTCCTCCGCGCCGCCAAGGTAAAGTCTTGTTGGAGAGGAGGCGCTTCGTCAGCGCTACTTATGTGCCGGGGTGGTCGATCAAAAGGACGAAAGGGTCGAGGATATGAAAACTATAGGGATATGATGGTTCATTTGCCCCATGGAAGAGGAATATATGCAGACTTTAACGGACACTGAGGCTGCTCAGAGATCATGGGGTCTCCTGGCCCGGGGTACTCTTTCTTTCGTCGATCTGCTTGTCCGTTTTGAGAGTCTTGATCTGGAGCATAGGGAGTTGGCAGAAGAGCATAGTGGGTGTGAGGCCGCTGCCAAGGACAATTTCAAGTTTTTGGATAAAACTTTGGGAGAGCTGAAGGCGGCGAGGGATGAACTTGGTGAGACTTCCGCCCGGGAAGAAATTTTGAAAAAACAGGTGCGTACCTTAGAGGGCGAGAAAGCTGAGTGGTCTAAGTTATCTCATGCTCAGGGTGAAAAGATAGCCCGTTTGGAGAAAGAATTGATGGAGGCCAAGGGAGCTTTGAAGAACGAGGAGGAGGAGAATGTTGCCCTTCTGAAACAGCGCCAAGAGCTGGCCGTGGCTGCTGGGAATTTAGAGATTGATCGGTCGAACTTGGTCCGTGACTTTATTCCTACTTTCGTGGCTCGCCTCCTCGGCAGTCATGAGTACAAAGCTTCTTTGGCCGCTCCTTTTAGCTTGAGTGGAATGGCCGGATGGTTGGAGGGTGTGTCCATCGATCGTTCCGAAGAGGAGGTGAAGAAGATTTTGTCAGATACTGAGGACTTGGATTTGGATGCTCCTAACAAGTACTTGGCAATGTATAACGAGTTGTTTGTGAAGATGTATCCTTATGTTGCCAAATTCCGGAATGCTTGTCACCGCCCGATTGCTGACATTGTAGCTTTGGTGCCCGACCCTGCACCGGAGCATGTCTTGGTGGAAGGGTTAGATGGGGGTAAGGGCGGAGAAACCAGTGTTCCTAAGTGAAATTTAGTTATTATTTTTTTTATTTTTTTTTGATGTTTTTGTACTGGATATCTTGTCGAACAATGTTATTAGTTGAAGCTTGTAATACTTAAGGAAATTTGTTTTGGGAATCTATCATTGTTTCATGAAATCGTTAGTCGTTCTTCTTCATGTATCTCTCAGTGTGTGCATCCATGTATTATGTATTTTTTCTTCTTTTTTTTTTTTTTGTGTGTGTGTGCCATTTTACGTTTGCTTCGGCCATCTTGTTTAAGTATAATTCGTTCGGTGTATCCGTTCGGTATATAGCAATTTTCTTTTGGATGTGAACCGTTTGAAGTTTTGCCTGGGCAACCCTTTTTGGGTATAAACCGTTCGGCACTTTCATGGCAATCCTTTTTGGATATAAACCATCTAATATTTTGCACAGGCAACCTTTTGGGTATAAACCGTTCGACACTTTCATGGCAATCCTTTTTGGATATAAACCATCTAATATTTTGCCTGGGCAACCCTTTTTGGGTATAAACCGTTCGGCACTTTCATGGCAATCCTTTTTGGATATAAACCATCTAATGTTTTGCCTGGGCAACCCTTTTTGGGTATAAACCGTTCGGCACTTTCATGGCAATCCTTTTTGGATATAAACCATCTTTGAACACTGATCACTTTTCCCCGGAGGTGGCGAGCCTATCGGGGAGATCACTTACTAATTATGTTCAGAAAATAAGACATGCGGAAAATTGCCTCTCCGATATCCGGGGGGCTAATCATTTCATTAGTAACATCGTCAACAATTGCCTCATGGGCTTATACTATTACAAAGATTTTCCTACAAGAAGCATTTCCTTAAATTCAACTGCGTTACGTCGGGGGACTTCTTTTCCTTGACCGTCTCGTAGCTTGTATGAACCATTATCGTATGCCTCTATTACTTGATATGGGCCTCCCGGTTGGGTCCCAACTTTCCTAAGTCCTCTTGTCTCACGGCTTCATTCTTTACGTAGAACGAAGTCTCCCACTGTGTGTTTTCGCCTTTAACCCTTGATTGTATCTTGCTCCACCTCTTCTTGTACAGCCTCTTCAGCGGCCGAGTCCCTTCTTTCTTCCAACAGATCTAGGTTTAAACGCCTCTCCTCTTCACTTCCTTCTTGGTCATCATCATTGTTGAATGTAGGCATGCCAATTTCAGCGGGGATCACGACCGCTTCCGTCGTCGGGTGAGCGGCGTTTCACCATTACTTGTCTTTAAGGATGTCCGATGAGCCCATAAAAGCGTTTGGCGACTCATCAACCCATCCGGACCTACTTTTGCCTAGCCTCGTCTTGAAGCCGTGCATTAGACTTTTGTTCGCGTTCTACGAACCATTAGCTGAGGATGTGCTACGGCAGTGTTTATCTGTTTGATGTTCAGCTTTTCACACCATCATTTGAAGGGATCATGGATGAAGTTGCTGCCGTTGTCGGTCACGATTATGTGTGGCAAGCCGAAGCGGCATACAATGTTATTCCATACAAATTTTATGACTTCTTTGCCTGTGGTTTTTGCTAGAGGTTTGGCTTCCATCCACTTTGTAAAGTAGTCGATGGCCACAATGACATACTTGACTTTCCCGGGTGCTTGGGAGAGGGCCCAGACATCCATTCCCCATTGGAAAAAGGCCAAGGTGACATGATAGAAGTCATGAGGTTCTTGGTAGTTTGGGAACAGGGAGTGTATTTAGCGAGGATTCGCATTTTGAATGACCTCTCGGGTGTCCGTGTGCATCGTCGGCGGTAGTATCCTTGTCGTCGGCTTTGCTACCACGGATCTTGGTCGGAGCGCATGCCACATGCCCGCCGTGTACCTCACGACCACGTAATTGGCTGCGGTGGACCCACACCTCATCATTGGGCTAAATATGACTTCTTGAGCAGTACCCGTCTTCCATGATGTAATGAGGTATCTTCATCCGCAAGGTTCTTGCTTCGTTTTCATCGCTAGGCCATTTTCCTTGATGATGCACGGATGATGGAGACATCCGGTTTCTTCTTCTTCTTCAACTATCGCTCCAATAACCCTCTCTTGGTTGATGGTGTTTCCAATACTTGACGAGTATTTCTTTTGTCAAATGATCGAATACAACGAGGCGGTTGCTCGGCACATCGGCCTTTTGATTAAATGCTCGGGAATATTTTGTATTACGAACGCACGAAACATCCGATATATTCCTTTGCCTTAGCCAGATACTTGGTCATGCTCTCTTTGTATGTGGTGAACTCTCCGTTGATTTGACTTGACACTAGGTTGGAGTCTACTTTAGCACTTAACACCTGGATCTTCATGTCCTTTGCTATCCTCAATCCGGCCAGCAACGCCTCGTATTCCGCCTCGTTATTTGTGCTGGGGAAGTTAAGCCGAAGAGCATACGTGTACTCTGTTTGGTCAGGACTTATCAACACCAAACACACTCCGGACCCTTTTTGTTAGATGCTCCGTCGTGAGCAGTGTCCATTCCTCCTTTGTTGTGGAGCGTTGCATACTTCTTTGCTCTTCCTTCTCTCCCTCTTCTTGGCCGGTATCTCGTTTATAAAATCGCGGGACACGGCCCTCGGCGGCGTTTACGGGAATGTAAGTGATCTTGTATGCTCCCAATTCTACCGCATATTTCATCGACTTCCCGAAGATTCGGGTTTGTTTAATACATCCGGATGGGTTGGTGATGATCACCTTGATGTGATGTGCTTCAAAATACCTCCGGGTCTTCTAGAGCGGTCTTAGTAGTGCTAAAGCTAATTTCTCCGGAGGAGCATAATTTCGCTCGGCGTCGTGGGCGTTTCTTGACATAGTGTACGGCATTTGCTTCCCTTCCTTTCTACCATTAGAGCGGCGCTTATGGCTTCTTCGGTGCCGCTAGGTACACGAAGAGATCCTCTCCGCCACCGGGGCGTTAGATTAGGTAGCTCTAAAATCACACTTTTCATCTTTTGGAGCGCCTCTTGACCTCCTTGCTCCATTGGTACTCCTTTTGGTTATCTTCGTGACATTTTCAAAGTGTTGAAGAAGAACGCTTTTGACCGGCAAGAGACAGAACTGCTCATAGTCGCCGACTTCCACCGAGGCTCTGCATCTCCTTGAGTGTTACGGTGATTGCATGTCGGCTATCGCCTTTGTTTTCTTTGGATTAGCTCTTATTCCTTCGGATGTTCTGACGTAACGTGGAATTTTCCTTCTTCCACCCAAAAGAGCACTTTTAGGGTTGAGCTTCATGTTTATCCTTCGGAGGTTGTCGAGCGTTTACGCCATGTCGACCAAAGACTCTACTTCATACGCTTTTGATTACCATATCATCGGCGTATACTTCCAAATTCACCAATTTGCTCCTTAAAACTTGAATCCACCAGTCTTTGGTATGTCGCCCCGGCATTCCTTAGACCGAACGGCATTTTGGTGTAACAAAAGGTTCCATGTTACGTAGTGAAAGTCATTTTCTCTCGTCTTCCTCGCCATCCGGACTTGGTGGTATCCCTTGTATGCATCGAGAAAACACTTGTACTTGTAACCCATTACAGATTCAATTTTCCAATCGATCTCTGGGAGTGGGTAGTAATCTTTTGGGCACGAAGCATTGATGCTTTTGAAATCCATGCACATTCTCCATGATCCGTCCGGTTTCTTTACCAACACAGGATTGGAAATCCATGTAGGATATTTCACCGCCCGGACTATTCACGCTTTCGACCATTCCTCTACTTGGTGTTGATCGCTTTGATTCTTTTCGGTAGAAGGTTCTCTTCTTTTGAGCTATTGGTGCATCATTCACATGACATTTAGCTTGTGTTCTATGACTCGTGAGGGGACCCTGTCATGTCCACGGTTGCCAAGCGAATATGTCCTTGTTGTTTTTCAGCAGTTCTACCAATCGCCTCTTGCATTCTTGGGAAAAATTGCTCCCGATAGTGATCATTTGCTCTGGGAATGGGGGTTTACCATTACTTCTTCTGTTTTATCATTAGATCCTTCTTCGTTCGGAGGGTCTTCTCCCTTACTTTCCGACTCCTTTGTTGTGAAATGTCTTTCCAACCTCCTACATTCGGAGATGACTATCGATCGGTAACGAGGTTGCCACCCCTCGCGTTGGAATTTTATCATGGAGTGGATGGTCGAGGATCGCCATAATTCCCTAATACCGATCGTCCCGGGATAATGTTATACGGAGAGGGATCTTATCACTTTAAGCGTCATTACGGTTCGGCGATAGAGGCCATCGTTTCGAAACATACTTTTAGGTCTATTTTCCCGAGGGGCTTTATCGTCTCGCCTGAAAATCCCACTAAAGGTGTGTTCGTTTCTCTTAGCTTCCCTTTGATTTCTGGACATAGGTTTTGAAAACAGTGTTCGTACATCACTTCCACGGCTGCCCCTGGATCGACATAGACTCTCCTTACGGTGTATCCTTCAACATCTGCCTCGATTATTAGTGGCTCTTCGGAAACGTCCCCCGGCAGAACGGGGGGGAAAGCTATAGGAACGTTCATCCAGTCTTCCTCTCGGCAGTTGCTCTTTCGTTTTCTGTCTATTCGTCCTCCGTATACCATGTTTATCACCCTTCCTCTGCCTGGCTGATTTTCTCTGGGTGGGTTTCTTCCCCTTTGCCTCACTTCTTTTAACAAATGATCCAACTTGCACATCTCGAAGGCTTTTACGAGGTGTTCCTTGAGTTGGTAGCGATCATTGGTGAGATGGCCTTTCTCTCCGTGATAGTCACTGAGAACTTGTCTAAATTTTCTCTTCTTGGTGCTCTCTCGAGGCGGAGGTGGTGGTAGGTTTAGTTGAAGTTCCGTAGCAAAAATTTCTTTAGGGGCTTTTGAGAAGGTTCAAATCTATGGAGTGCAGCCTCGTTCTTGTCTTGGTTCCTCCTGTAATCACTTGATGGTCGTACCTGTAGTTATCAGTCTTTGTCGGGTAGTAGGGATTGTACTGGCTTCGGGGTTTTTGCTCCGTCCTCCTGTCTCCTCTTCGTTTGTCGGGGAGGTTTGCGACTCGGGGGGTTCGATCTGGCTGGCTTCCCATGCATAACCTGCGGTTCCATTCTCCTTTAGGGAGTTCTGTAGCGTTGTAGGCTTCCTCCGAACGTACAAAATCTTCCACCCTTTTCATCATCTCCGTGACTGTTTTGGGGATTACGTCCAGAATCGTTTACCAATTCCGGGCATTTGCTTCGTTGGTGAATGAGGATATTTGCATTATTTCGGCACCCGGGATGTAGCTAGCTTCGTCGGTCCACCTTTCCTTGAACTCTAGCGGGTTTCATGAGCCTTCCTTACGATCTTCGTGAGCTCCATCGGTCTTTTAAACACTTCCTCACGAGTGCGAATCTCTCTAGAAAGTTATCTCTGAGCTCCTCCCGGTGTCCGCTTTGGTTAGTGTCGCTCGAACCACCCGCTTCTTTGGACCATCCGAGTTCTTTGGAACATCCAAAGACCATACCGACATAGGCCAACCGCCGTGGTTAGCCGCTCCGGAGAAACGAGTTACATGGTCATCCGGGTCTGAAGATCCGTTGTAGAGTTTTATGTTCTTGGGTAACTTCATATCTTGGTCGTGAATTCTACTATCCGTCGCGTGAATGGGGACTGGGGGCATCTCTGTATGGCTTGTGTAGATCTTCCATGACACCTTTCCTTCGGATCTTTCTCCTTTTACGCTATGGTGGGTCCTTGACTTCATCTCCAAAATCTATCCGTATGGGTTGTAACGGGCTTTTTCCTTGGGTGTTATGTTGTTGTATCAATGCCTTTAGCGATGATATGTGGTTTAGTATCTGCTCTTCTAGGTTAGGTGGGTTGCTTCCGGACGGTGTTTCCGTGGAGGTACCCGGGGGTGTATCGGTGGTAGGACCTGCCATTTTCTAGTGTTGGTAGTTAGAATAGCGGGTCCCACGGATGGTGCCAATTTGTTGAAGTAAATTTCTGCGGTTACTCCAAGCAAGCGAATCCTTCGGCTAATCCTTCGGTAAATCTCCTCGGATTAAACTCGTCGGATCTGTGGACACAAAAACAACACGCGTTAGCCTCGCCTAGGGTTTTATCCCTAGACCCAGCTCCGGCGTGAGAATGAGTATAATGGTATGTCAGAGTAATGTGTGTAAAAAGTGGGTGAGAAAATAGTCTACCTTGAATATTCTTTGCTTAGCTCCTTTTATAGATGAGGAGCTTTTGTCTCACCCGAAAGGTCACGTGGGCGACGATGACTCTTTCGAGCGGGAGTTGACTTTACCCTGCTTGTATTCAAATGCATCAGAACGGTCAATGGTCACGACCAAGATTCCTTTCCTCTTATGCATGGTGATGTCGGTGTCAGAGTAGGCGAGGTTATGTTTGACCCCTCGGTATATCTTTGTCTAGGTTTGTTTAAATCTAAGTTGGTTTGCATGCTTTATTCGGAGGATTGCATAGTGTCTTGGGCGATTTCTTGATCTGCTAGGGAGTTAGGTTATCCGGTGGTTTGCTGATCTGCCGGGGAGGTGTATGTCGGGACATACGCCAACATACTCAAATGGTGTTAAGCTAACAATATACTGTACGGATACTCAGTGTACTCAACAAATATTGTTAAGTTAAACAAATTCTAAAAACACATTCGAAAAAACTATCTATTGATTTTAAGAAACGGTTTGCCTCAGAGGTATATTAGCGAATAGAGGCCCATCCGCCCATAGCTTAAAAATTAAAATTGTGCCCCAGCAACCTCATTTTGTATATATACCGGCTACACATTAACCCTAATTCAAACCTATCTCAAATCTTTCAGCCTCCATATACACACACTCTTTTTTATTTTTGTATCTTCTGGTTTATATTTTGATTTTTTATAAATCTTTTTATGCCTGTGATGGGTATTAAATATACTTTTGAGTATTTACTGTTTCTTTTTGCAATAGCTTATGTTTTTTAATCTCTTGATTTGATGAAAATTTATATTGCAAATGATGATAACAAGACAGGGACATCAGAAGTCCAAATTTATTTTGGATTATTAATGTTCGACCAAGTCTATAATGGGAATCTCTTTGATGCAATTTTTTTTTTTTTTTTTTTTTTTTTTTTTTTTTTAATTTACTTTACTTTTGATGGTTGTTGCCAATGATGGTTTATAAATATACTTTGAGTTAACACTCTGAAAACAACCTAATCTGAGGCAATTTCTTCATTTTTGTACAGTAAGATTTTTAATATAAATTTGTTTTACTTTGTTGCAAGTGATGATTGATTTCTCTATGGGAATCTCTTTGATGCTAATATTGATATTTGTAGTTGTGATTTTTTTAGTTTTGTTAATTTCAATCATAGAATTTTTATTACTTGGTTTGCCAATGATGCATTTATTTGCACGTATTATCAGAAACAAATATAATGTTGATATGCAATTTATATTGTCACTACCTCTGAGGCAAACCGTTTCTTAAAATCAATAGATAGTTTTTTCGAATGTGTTTTTAGAATTTGTTTAACTTAACAATATACTGTACGGATATTCCAGTAGATGGTGATCTTTACTGTACTCAAATGGTGTTAAGCTAACAATATACTGTAACACACTTGGTTCATTAGAAAAATCTTATAAACACAGAAGAGTTTAAGTGTCCAGTTTGTGAAAGTCTTCTTGAAGATGAAGTACATTGGGGGAGATGAATGATTTGGGTAGATGATGAAGAGGATGAAAGATGAAGGGGTAAAATATAAATGTGTTATAAAAATATAAATGTGTATGACTTAAAATACCCATTCAAAACAAAATCGGATGTTGACTTGGTGAAGAACATGTGTGAAATGGCGAAATAGGGACTCGAAGATGAAAAGAAGGTTAAATCCATCGCGATGAGCAAAGAACAAGTTTAGGGACCAACGGTGTATTTTAGTCTTGTAATAATAATACTAAAGAAAGGTAATATGGTGACGTGTAGCTCAAAATTTTGTATAGCGGTTAGTTAAATTGAATATGTTAAATTGTATAGCGTTTAAAAGTAGAGTTTGTCATCGCGATGAATATGGCGTCATTAAATCATCCTTGATCCTTCGGCCGGGTTTTAGGACCAACGGTGTATTTTAGTCTTATTACAAATTAAGAAAAAAAAAAAAAAAAAAAACGTCAAAAGTAAAACTGTCATTTAAAAGAAAAACGAAAAAAATCCGTAAGAGTAATATGTTTTCCACGTGTATTTTTTTGTTGAAAGACAAATTTTGGAAGGAAAAAACATTTTAATAATTTCTGATGATATCTTTGGGGTCTTCATCGTCTAATAATTGATAGTGAGTTTTGTAAATGGAGTTTTTTAACCGGTGTTTTCAAAAAGTAATCAACAAGTGCGTATTTTTATAAGTATTTAACTTGGGTGTGTTTGTTTCATTAAGATGTTTCGCATCTAAATCTGATTATCACATCTTACTAGTAAGAGGTGGCTATTATGTCTGAATCTGAATGAAAAAGTGTTGTTTGTTTTTTTTTATAATTGTTTGAATGGTTTTAATTTTCCTTTTTTTAAGTATATATTAAACTATTCCAAATACGATTAATAAGTAGATAGTGTAAACTTGAAACAAAACATTTTTATCATAGATTTAACACAATTATAAACCATTAAATAAATTATCTTAATACATATCCAAAATTTAACATAATAAAAAACAATTACATAAATAGTCTTAAAATAAAACACAAGCTTAACGAATGAAACAACAATTAAGTAACTTAACTAATACCAAATAATTTAAAACCTAACTTTGCATAATTTGTGCATAATTTGATCTAGTAAATTAATCATGTATTGTTGATCGTCACATCCCAATTGGTTGAACAACTTCAACATCACCATCATCATGTACATTTTCATTATCATGTACGTCACTTTGGTCGATTGAGAAAAAATCATCGCTTAGGCCCTCTTTCCGAATAAAATTATGAATAGCAAAACATGCAATAGTAATATCTCTTTGTTTTACCAAAGGAAATTTGGGCATACTCTTCAAGATTGGAAAAGCGCTTTTAAGACTCCAAATGCACGTTCAATTACGTTTCAAGTTTTGCATGGCGTGATTGAATTTTTCTTTCTTCGCTCATTGCACGTTTTCGACGAAAGTCTCTAACCAATACGACATTGCGGTATGGAGTCATAAACCAGCGTGTGCTTATAAGCGACATCACATAGATAATATTTATCTGAAAAAACAAACATATTAATTTTTGGATATTTTGATATCTAAATTTTCATACATATCACAATTCCAAACTTAAATACCTGTAGGGGGAATCGGAAACTCAAATACCGGATCTACTAAAGCTTCATTAAGTATTCTCGCATCATGTGCCGTACCTTCCCATCCAGCGACAATGTATGTAAAGATCATGTTGAAATCGCAAATTGCCAAAACATTTTGATAACAATCACCTCTTCCTCTTGCTCTATATACATTTTGTTTATGAGATGGAACAACGGCATGTATGAGAGTTCCATCAAGTGCACCAACAGCTCCCTAATTTAGAACAACAAGTTATAAAAATACAATAAAACCAAGAGACACACTAGTTCTAAATTTGATAGTTACCTTAAACATTCGACGCTCCCTTCTATTGTTTCTGGAGCGTTTGGATTTGGATTAAATGTTGTTGGTCTTATAACTTCTTCAAAAATACCAACATTTGAGATAATACTTCATGAAAGCAGTTATGAATCGTTTTCTTCGAGTGTTGAAACCGACGCTTCATAACAGAAAATCGTTCGTTGTGACCAATTATCATGAGGAAGATAAACATCTTCTCCTCAACCGATATATGTTTGCTATCTCTTAACCAATTTTTTTCTTTAAAATGGTTGCATAGTCGAACAAACGAGTCACGAGACATCCGTATCAACTCCGTACATTGTAAATTATTTCCTTGCAAAAGCTCTTGAGTATATTGATGCCCGGACATTGTAGAAGTATTATCCCGCTTACGTTTCCTTACACTTCACCGAAAATACTTAAAATAAAAATAAACAATATAGATGAACGCAAGTTTTTGGGCAACATCCATTTTACCTATACAAACAATACATACCAAACGGGTTTAAGATTATTACCAAACAAAAACAAACACCAAATAATTTAACATCAAACCAAATAACAATAAACGGAACAATTTAACATCGTAAAGTACCAAGTAAAACTAACACCAAATAGTTCAAAATAGTACCAAATACGACAAACTCCTAATGGTTCAACATAACAAAGTACCAAATACGACAAAATCCTAATAGTTCAAGATAAAAAAAATACCAAATACGACAAACTCCTAATAGTTCAACAATACTACTTCTAAATACCCATTTGTCGTTCAACAATACTACTTCAAAATACTCATTTGACGTGACATCATATGAATCCATTTCTTTAAGACATTTGGTTCTGACGGTAATAATATCCATGCCTCTCTGTGGCTCCTTGACTGACAAAATACCCCCAGTTCCGCCAAATAAATTGGATCTTCAGATTCCAAACTCAACTTCTTCAACTTCTCATGACACTCTTCCATAGTCGGACCTTGGTTTTCTTGAACCGCAATTTTAGCAATTGCATTCTTCATATTTTCCTCCAACTCATTCAACTCCGAATCCTTTTTACTCCTTTTCTTTTTCCTCCCTCGTGCAACATTTGGTTCTTTAGAAGAACCACCTTCAAAACCAGAGTCATAACCCGCATCAAGGTTTCTATGCTCGCTAGCTACCCAAGAGCCACCATCTTCATTCAAACTGTTCACGTCATCCTCAACTTCAACAAATTTGACACTAGAATTTTGAGAAGAAGACCTTCCTTCAGCAATGGGTCGACGAACGGAACCATCCTCAACTTCAACTAATTTGACACGAATTTTGAGAAGGTCTTCGTTCAACCGCGGGTCGACGAATAGAACCGCTTGCGCACACTTTCAAATAGGTAATCACATAGTTCATGATGTTGCAATGGACTAGTTTTCAAACTACTCGCTTTCGAAAATTTCTAAACAAAATTCACAAAGAAAGTATAGATTATTAACGTTGTCATTACTATATTATATTGTTAGGTCACCATATTAGTAACACAAGCATCAATAGAAGAAATAGATAAGAGATCGGATGAACAATCACACAAACACACACGTATGAATAAATGAAATGTTATGCGTAGGAGTGAAATGTGTAACTTGAACAACCAACCCTCAAGTGATGGTTATACAAGAGTATTTATAGGAGGGAACTAGGGCAACACTCCAAGTTCACATCCTTTTACTTATTGGGCTTGGCCAAGGCTTATGGGCTTTCTACATAAGCCAAGCCTTGATTACTAACATAAAAGCCATATTAAGCTAACTATTACATATGAATCACTAACACTTGAAATATAGTTTAGGAGTGATTCCAACAATCTCCCCTAAGTGTTATTGATGAATGATTGGTGATAAGCGATGTAGGTGCTTGATGTAATAGTAGCTTTGGCGTCTTCGATATTCTTCTTTCTTGTGAGAAGAAGTGCCTTGATTCGAACAATCTCCCGGTGTAGGGATCTTGTAACTTTTGAAGTATTCGCTTTGGCGTCTTTTGATTTCTTTGTTCTTTAGTTCTTTGTTCTTTGTGATGATAGTGATAGTATGTTGTTGTTGTGCGCATCAGTGCAGTCCGTTGCTCGGTGTCTCCATCGCTTTCTCCAACATGCTCACACCAAGATCGATGAAGTTCTCTTAGTCTTTAAACTTTGTAGATTCTTTGATTTGACGAAGAATCATTCGACTTTGTGTTGCCTTTTGAGAGAACTTGCATTAGTGATGATGTTGGTATGAACATGTGAAGAATCGCACGATCGATCCGCTCCGAGCTTCCATAAGAGGAAAACATACACAGCTAGTAATAAGCGGTTAAGCACTTACAAGTTTGAATTTCGAGGGTGTTAACAAAGATAGTGTGAAAACACATCTCTAATTCTCACAAAGGCCGTTCTGAACTGGAGTCCCACAAGTGAGATAACACGATATACCAAGTACACCTACGGATTCGGATGAGTCACCGAGGTACACGAAGCATCACCTCACGATCAGAGACCGTTTGAGACACACTAAGCGTAATCCACGGGAGTTACCGTGACTGCTGTCGTGGTCATTTGATGTTGACCGCATGAGTTTCCATTCAATCACCGAGGATCACATATGTGAACCTCTCATAAATGTTCTCGACAGTTGCTAAGATTTGTGAAGGACACGATAAAGTATCACTTGCGTTCTTATTGTTGAGCGACAAGCGATAAAATGTCAAGTGTACCTAAGAGATATTTTGATGAATCTCGTGGCTCTAGACTCAATAGTGCACTTTGGTTTTCTGGCGGAGACTAGGATAAGGTCTCCTTCTTCAATACCAACAATCTCTAAGAGAAAGCCGATAGTTTACGTAGGGTTCCCAAATGAGAATGAAACAAGCTTCCATTGGGAGAAACTTGAGTGGCTAAGAAGGTTTAGTGCATGCGTCATTTGGGTCCATGACGACTTTTATCTTCAATACGGTGTCATCTAGTGACAACCAAGAGCATATGAATTGAACCCGTGTATACGCCTAAGTTGAATAATGGGAGGGCTATTTCTTTTCACCCTTTTCTTTGCTTTTCTTTTAATTCTTCAACTCCTTCTTTCTCCGATTCTCATTTTCTCCTTTTTATAATCATACCTAAGGACTTCTAAGTACTAACTATTTGTGATGTCCTTGGGTAGATCCCTCCGACTTTAGCGGATCATAGAACAGTTATTCCTAACCTTAGTCACCTTATAACTCCATGACTAACCTATGTTGCCATAAAACCATTTTCTTGAAAATCTCTCAAAGTGGTTATGATTGAAAACCATTTTGTACCACTCAGAAGAGTTTGATCATTTGCAAAATACTCCCCTCCACACGTGCTTAAGTGTTTTGACGTAAATTTGCACGGTGAGAGAAGAGCGCACTTTTGAATTGATCGACTCAAGATAGACAATTCCACGAGGGACACGGTTACGTTGCATAGTTAAAGAGTTACATTGTCGACTTTTAGGTGACAACTAGCTCTAATAACTACCTTGAAGGTGTGGACAAACCTCGAAAGGTTGTCAAACCCACAAAGTTCATGTCTATCAAGAGCTTCTCGAATAGGTACAATCTACTCGGATAAGTCTAGGAAGACAAATCTTTTCGATTTATGACAGATTCGTAGTTCGTCAATTAATGGGTTAAGTCTTATCACACGAAGATTCAATAGCAAATCAACATATTTCTTATCACATTAATATTCTCCCCCTAAAAAATGGCATATAAATGTTATTTTTGATAACTTTTTGATATTAAATATGACCATTTTGAGTTTTGTGGGAATATTTCCACGAAGAACATTTTGTTGAACAAAGATTTTAGCAAATACTCCCCCTCAACAAGTAATACTAACTTTTGAGGTTTTGAAAACGTAAGGGGAAGTACTTGTTCTTTTGAGCAAAACCTTTAAAAGTGAAAGGTTTGATAGGTTTTACTCAAAAGTAAGAAACTTTCGCTCCTTTTATAAGGATTGTGGCAATGAAGCATACCACAGGGTCCTTTCATTACAAGAACGGGTTGTACACTGTTATGTGTGCACAAGCCATTGTCAGATAATCAAACAAACAAAATCACAATCAAGAGAGTACCCAATGATTATTGACGATCGGCTACTTTCAAGACGTTGGAAAGTCGAATCGGAAAGTTTGGTCATCCTCCCACATAGCTCTCCAACCGTTACATCGATCCCGATGAATCAAACATTCATCAATCCTAGTGATAAATCAACGAACATCCTTGCGATCCTTTGAATTCCATCTCTTCGTCTGAATTATACCCAACTCAATGTCCTTCAATCGATATGCCAATCCATCTCGAACCATCTCCAAGGTGGCGTCATAGAACTTAGTAAATTTCATCGAAAGCCATGATGCAAGTATGATGATTTTCACTTTGGTAGACAAACCCAAACTATTGTTTATGAACGATTTTGTACTGAGGTTCTTGATTGATTCCGATGAAGTGTAGAATTTAGGTAAGATTTGACCCTGAGGTGGAGAACTTCAACACGCTCTTTGATTTGATGCGTATGAAAACAAGGAGTGCAAGAATGTATTTGATCTAAATTTCGGTTGAGGTTCGTTGGGGCTCGGTATGTCGTGATCCTCATGACCAGCCAGATGTAAAGTGATCAACGGTTTTCACCATTGGTGGTGTGGTTTGAATCCTTGGTTGATTAGATGGTGGTGGTGTGTAGCTTGTTGTGTAGTGGTGATAACCTGCTTAACCATTTGTCGAATCATTGGATGGAGTTGCTTTTAATGATTTTGTTGTTGACATAGGTGTTTCTTATGTTGATGGAGGTGATGATTGAGATGATGATTTGGGTTTGGTGGAAGTGTCAAGAGGTGTTTCAAGACTGTGGATTTGTGTATTGGATTGTCAACTATGTAGTTGTCGATTCCTTCTTAAACTTTTCCTTCCGCCTCTAGCGACTTCTTTTGCCTCTTTTCGAATCATTTCCTCTTGACCGCCAAATTATCATCATCGTGACTCTTTCATCCTTATCATGATCGTAATCTCCTTCGTCATATATTTCCACATTTTCACCATGATTTTGTTCTTGCGGATAGTTGTTGTTGTGGTTGCTTCATTACAACAGCTTGTGGTGACAAGGACACCTTGATCCTTACCGGTTGATTAACGGATCGGATGAGGTAAGAGATGTTTGCAATGGATCTTCCATAAGTGGAGGACTACTACTTGACCCTCCCGCCCCACCGGTTGATTAACCGGAAAGGTTGAAGCATGGTATTCCATCCTTTTACGCTTTAATGTCTTATGAAATTTTATTTCTCTTCCATTGAATCATACTCATCATTGACTTTGTGAGCATGAATTTGAATGGATGTTGCGAAGGATGTCCACACAATTCGCAAGATGATCGAGCATATGAAGTTTTGAAGATGACACGAGATTGTTCTTGCCAATTGTTTTATCGTATCCACTGGGAATGTGTTTGCCATCAAGAGCTCACTGGGCATTGATGATTGCTTGATTTGCGACCATTTTGTGATCGAAAGATATTAGACAAAAAGATGTACATATGGAAACATAATGTTTGTTTTAGTCATTTATTATCTAATTCCTTGTTTGATGGTAACATGTTTATGTTAGTTACAAGTCCTAAGTCATATTATTCCAATTGATTGAAGTTGATGTGATGAGTTACGTGAACATGTTAATGAAATTTCAAAGTCTAATTTTTCACTTAACACACAACATATTAACTTTTGTAAGCTTATACGAAACATCAGGTATTTGTGACTCATGCGTAACATTTAACAAGTAACATATGCGTAATAGGCCAAAATGTAGTGAACAGTGGGTTATGAGTAACAAGGATCCTTATGCGTAATAAAGGAGCTTATGCGTAGGAGTAAGCTAAAGCGTAAGACCAAGCTTATGCGTAAGAGTTTCTTACGCGTAAGACAAGTTCAAAGGCTTTAGGCTTACGCGTAGGAATAAGCAAGATGTTACGCGTAAAGTTTACTCGTAAGAGTAAAGCTTATGCGTAGTAAGCCTTGTTTACTGAATATCTTTCAAGATACGCGTAATCCATTGTAGACCTCTTATTCGTAAGAGTTACGCCAGAAGATTTCTCTTAGGCGCTACCTTTACGCATAAAAGTATTCTTTAAGCGTAACGGTTTGAACACCAAAGATTCGACATTACGAATAATTAACCCGTTAACTATAAACATGAAAACTTGATTGCGCTTAATTCCAAACATCTTTTAGATCACAAAACAAGCATAAGAACATATCGAGATACACACGTAAAGACTTAGACATAAAATTACTTAAACCCTAAACCCTTAATCTACGTGTAAAGGATATAGCTACACAAATCAAACAAGAATGTTTCTGGAGTGTCCTAGATGTCATATGAGTGCAATGGAACAAGATTTAACACATTTCCACCACATAATCAGAAGATTTATGGGAGATGAACCCTAAAAAACCTAAAACTTAAATTCAAACAGTTTAGATGTTTCTGGGCTAATTTAAAAGTTAAAAAACATGCATATAAGCTTATTCTAACACTTTCTTGACTACCTAATAACATATCACAGAATAGAAAAAACCCTAGATGAGCGCAAGAACCCTAGAATTCAAATTAATGAAATTTAAGATTCAGGATGGTTTTGGACGATTGAAACAAGTTTAATAGACACTAAGAAATGTTTTAACATAACTCATTTCAATCCAAACACTTTTATGCATAAACACCCAGTTCGTTCGAGTGAACAATTTTCCAAAATCAGTTTAAAGAGTTATAACCGTTGGGTTTGAAAGAATTTTAGAAATCCTTGTTTATCATCTTGATTAAAACAGTTTAGAACTTATAGATTATGAAAAACAGTTTAGAATTTGATCTTGGTTGTTTTAGGAGTAAATGATTTTGTTAACATTAATTTTCCAAGTTGACACATTCATCCCTCAACCTTAAAGAGGTTCCAACCAAGATCCTTTAACTCCGCTTAGGTTAGACAAAACACATGTAAGGCAAGAAACTTAACGATACTCCCCCGACTTTTGAAATAATGAATTTTGAAGACATTTGAGTCCGAGGAGAGTATTTGACAAGAAACGATCCACCATTTTGGAAGAAACAACATATTTTGAAAACATGGAAGTACAAGGTTTTATGAAACTAAAAATATTTACTTTCTCCCCTCAACACTTGTTCGGGAAAAATAGTGAAAGATTTGATAGAACAAAGTGTTGATCAAGATTTGTACTTGCGATGTTTGAAAGAATTTAGATAGAAGAATATTTTGAGATTTTCGATTTTATATTTTTGTATTTTGTTTTGAAAATATTTACAAAGGAGGTTTTGGTGTTTGATCGGTTTTAAGAATGTTTTAAGAGTTCATCCAGCCTCTTGAGTCAACACCGCATACCAATCCGGTGGACCAACTCATTAAACCTAGCGAGAGCTAAGGCTTTGGTGAGAAGATCGCCAATTGGTATTTAGTACCCACAAAGTATAATTCAACCTGCACTGCTTCTCGTGGTCTTTGATGAAATGATATCAAGATCGATGTGCTTTGATTTCGAGTGTTGAATGAGTTGCACGAGATCGCAATAGCACCGATTGTCGCAATACATCGGGATTTTGTCAAACACGTAACCATAGTCTTTGAGTTGTGTTCTCATCCAAATGACTTGAGCACAACACGCGACATGGCTACATATTCGCCTTCGCTGATGACAACGATGTACAATCCGCTTCTTCGATTGCCATGACACCGCTTATCACCAAGAAATTGTAATGCTCACAAGTACTTTTCCGTGAATCTAAGCATCATGCGTGATCGATCTGAAAATGCTATTAGTTCAAAACCGAAATCCTTCAATACCGGATCCCCAAGTTAATGGTTCCTTGATGTATCGGCGATTCTTTTAGCCTCGTAGAGGTGGGTTTCATTGGTCTTGACCGATAACGGAGCAAAGATATACACCAAAACACAATATTAGGCCCGCTAGTAGTTTAGATACATAAGAGACCCAATAATACTTGGTATTTGGTAGGCTCCACCAATTTCCCATGTAAATCGGCGTCTAGCTTCTTGGTATGAGCCATTAGTGTGGCATAGGTGTCACAGCTTTGCATTCCAAATTTGTTTAACAATTCAAGGGCATATTTGGACCGACTCAAGAAAATACTACGGGTGATTGATGAACTTGCATTCCTAGAAAGAATGCGAGTTCACCCATCATTGACATTTCAAAATGTTTTGTCATTAATTTTGCAAAAGCATTTGAGTATTTTAAATGTGTTGACCCAAAATGATGTCATCCACATAGATTTGAACGATTAAGATGTGAGCCCGTGATATTGTATGAAAAGTGTAGGATCGACCGAACCTTTGGTGAATTTATTGGCAATGAGGAAGGATGATAACTTATCGCACCACGCCCGAGGAGCTTGTTTGAGACCATACGAGCTTTGTTCGGTTTGTAGACATGGTTCGAACTCGGGATCAACGAATCCTTCCGGTGGTCGACATAAACTGCTTTTCTTTCAGTTGCCCATTCGAAAAGCGCTTTGACGTCCATCCGAAAGACCGTTATATTCATATGAGCCGCGAACGCGAAAGATCCGAACGACCTCAAGACGAGCAACCGGAGCGAATGATTCTTCAAAGTCAATACCCTCTTCCGTCTATAACCCTTAGCCACCGACGTGACTTATTTACGATTCGCCCTTCAAATCCAATTTGTTCTTCCAAATCCATTTGAGACCAATGACGAGACCCATGTTGGTCTTTCAACTAGTTCCCATACTTCAAGACGTTTGAATTGGTTGAGTTCTTCTTGCATGGATTCAATCCAGTTGTCTTTTGTCATTGCGTCTTTAATGTTTTTAGGCTCGATTAGCGGACGGTGAGTGCATAAATGCAATGTTCACCATCCGTGTGAAGACGTTGTCTTATAACGACCGGTTGATTCGGGTTGCCAATAATGTTCTCAAGAGGATGGTCTTTTGTCCAACGGTGTGTAGAGGTTGATGTTGGTATACATTGTGCGATTTTGAGGATTCAAATGGTTTGTTGATGATTCCGCGACATCGGTGCAATAGTTTCATTGGCAAACGGGTTAAAGAACGCATTTGGATCAAAATCTGCGGTGGGGTACTTCATTAAGAACATCGGTAATTTGGTTGTCGTTGGAAGCAGTTTGTTCAACTGTTGTTGTATAGTCAATCGGTGGTGCTTCAACAAGAGTTGTTGTAGCGGTGTATCGTGTAAGAGTATGATCGGGTTGAGCGCAAGCAAAGCAGACACACGGAGCACGCTCATCAATGTGATCACTAAGCAATGGAGCAAATAGCTTTTCCATTTGTTGACGAGTAACACGGGGCTTAGTTCACCGATGATGGGGTTTGAGGAAGTTTAAACGGTTGTGACGGTTCCAAGTCATTATGCTCAAAGACCATTTCGTAAGTTCATCAAAATTAGCATGAATCGTTTCCATAACTTTGCTTTGTACGACGATTCTAGATCCGGAAACCCTTAGAATTTTCACAATATCCTATAAAGACTCCAATGTCGACTTTGGCTTTGAGCTTTCCAAAGTCATCACGATCATTATTTGGGTAGCAAAGGATCCAAATACATGAAAGTGTTTGAGATTCGGTTTATGGTTGTGGATAAGCTCAAAAGGTGTTTTGTTGTGGCGTTTAGTAATCATTGAACGATTTTAAGTATAGCATGCGCTTGATACAACTTCGCCCACAAGTAATCTGGAAGCTTAGCATTGATTAACATTGTTCTTGCAGCTCCACTAACGCACGGTTTAGTCTTTCAACAACTCCGCTTTGTTACGTGTATGTGCAATAGACGCCGATGCTCAATTCCCACTTTCTCATAAAATTCTCAAGAGTTTGGTTTACAAATTTAGTTCCTTTGTGCATTACGATTTGGCGGACGGTGTTCCGGAGTCGAACTTGAATTTTGTGAGAAAGGTGATGATCATCTGTGGAGCTTGATCTTTACTTCAAGAAAGTAGACCCAAGTCCATCGTGAGTAGTCATCGACAATTACCAAGATGTAGCGTTTGCCATTAATCGTTTGCACGCGCGGGCCACACAAATCCATGTGAAGAAGATGAAGCACATGTTGAGAGTCATGTTCCACCTTTGAAGGAAAATGAGCACGAGTGCTTTTCCCTTGTTCACAAGTCGAGCATAGGTGATCTTTGAATATCGGAATCTTGGGAGACCTTCAACAAGTTTGTGTCGAGCAAGGTTGGTGATGGTTTGAAAGTTTAAATGTGAGAGGCAGCGGTGCCATAGCCGTGATTTTGTTGATGTTGCCTTTGAAAGTAGATGATGGGAGATGAAGCAACCATGTCTTGCATTGAGATTGTGTATAGACTAGAATTGCGAGAGCCGACATTAGATCATTTCCTTGTAGATCACGAATGAAACAAGTTTTCTCCCGAAAAGCAACTTCCAAATCTCCATCACGTAATTGACCGATCGAAAAGAGATTGTGACCGAGGCCTTCCACATAATAAACCTCGCTAATTTCGATATTGCCATTGATATAATCTCCGTAGCCCATGATAGCTGCAAGTGATCATTCCGAATCGGCGGTGCCAATGAGTTTGATAACAGTTTAAGATTGCTGTCATGTGTCGGGAACATCCGCTATCAACAATCTAAGGATGATCTCAGATCACCGTGACATTACACACACGACATACGTATGGAATAGAAGTAGATGTGGAACCCAAGTGTTAGAGGGTTCCAAGCGATTATAGTAGAAATACACACATCAATGACTTTTGGCATCCATTTAAATCCTAGTGTATTATGTATCCATTTCATTGCCTCTAACTAGTCTTAGTGAATGCACTAGGTGGTACTACATTCCTTGAAGGTGATATCGAACTACAGGGACATCAATGCGTTTCTTAGAATCTAAGGAGGCGGTTTACCAAGCACAGACTTAGAAGCATTAGTGGGCCTAGATGTATTCGATTCTTAGGATTCCTTAAACGAGACAAGATAGCTCTAGCTACACATTTGTCATGACAATCGAAAGCATACTTTTACGACAAATAACACAAGAAGCATCGATGAATATCAAAAGTACTTAAAGGTTTAGCATTCGTTACAACACTTTTCCATTACATTTTTCGACGCTTAATATCTAAAGTGGGTGCAACTTGAGTCTTATTCAAAGTCCTAGGGTGTTCTTCTACTTGAAAGATTCTTTATTGATCTTTTCTTAGGTCGCAACTTCCTATTCTTCCTTGTATTGCTCCTAGGCGTGAAGTGCGACGTTTAGAAAAGAGGCAACTATTCTGTTTCAATAGATGGAAGCACATTAGTATCTTGTGTTTTGTTAGTAGGCAATCGGGTTCACGTTTGCTAAGTGTTACAGTGCAATTTTCTTAATGATGCTAGGTGAACTTGTTCATACTTTCCTAACATTTCCCTTTAACTTAATGATAGTGTGCACCAAATCTTGATTTTCAGAACGAAGATTTCCAGAAAAATTCATGACTTCTTTAGTGTGTGCAAGATAATGATCAAGTTCGTTTAATGCTTCATTTCGAGTCTGTTTGAGTAAATCAAATATGACACCATATTCTTTTTTAACTTTTGCAAGTTCTTGTTCATATTTTGAGATTTGACATTTCAAAGACACGTTTTGATCATCCAGTTGCTCAATTTTAGGATTAAACGTTTTTGATTTCAACTGGTGGATTTTGTTTTGCAAAGCAAGTTCATGATTTTGACAATCTTTTTGACACCATTGAAGACGACGTTTTGAATTTGAAAGTTCATTTAACAATCGTTCATTTTCAACTTTTAAAGATTCGATCCGATGCACATTATCGATTCTCAGCAAGATCAACGTAATCAAGCATAGATATGATCGATGCATATGCAATGCATTGTAATAAAACAAGATTATTGATATCGGCACAAATAACATCTTCCAAGAGTCGATCAACATCTTTTCTCAACAATTTCTTTTTCGCTTAGTATTTGAAATCGATGTTTCGCTTTTCTCGCTGCTTTCATGAGACCGAGTTCCTTGTGAAAATCCTTTCCCAATATAGTGCACAAGTTTTCAAATTTTTGACATGGGGTAAAAGTCTTTTCTCAAGAATGTCTTTGTTCTCGCGCCATTGGCGATTGAAAATGTTCAACTTTTATTTCGAATGAAATTCAATCTCACGCTCCAAAATTTTGAGGTCGATAAGAAAGTGTCAAAGTATTTTATAACGCGACAACTTTCGATTTTTGTTTTAACTTCACTAAGTGAAGGTAAAGGACCATTAATTTGTGCACCATTGTGTTTGGGACTAACTTCGAAACGGTGTGATAACAAAAGGTTTGTTAGAAGTATTTTGTTGTGTGACAAAAGTTACGACTTTTGAATAGTTAAATGGTTTGTTATAAACGACATTTTCCATTTTGACCGACTCTCATCATCTGCATCTAATTCCTCCATACGATTATATTCAACAACGGTCATAATTGAATCATCAATTACGTGTTCTGCATCAGTAAACTTGAGTGATTTTGTTTGAATGCTCGCTTGAAAACTTAGGTTTGTAGTCGACAATAATTGGTCCATATCCATTTGGATTTGGTTTAAAAGTAAACTTTTGAATAGTTGTGATTTACTCACCATGTTTATAAACAACATTTTGGAACTCTTTGATTTTGTGTTGTAAGTCGACAATTTCTTCAAGATAGTTATCTATTCGCTTCGTGGAATGTTGTTTGTACTCGAGAACTGTTTTGACAAGTTAACAACTCACCCTTGGCTTTTGAGTTTCAAAGTAAGAGCGTTAAGTTGTTGTTTATGTTCATGTTTCATTTGTTCTATTTGAGACAACATAGCATTCTTGGAAGCGGCTAGATCACGATCTGTCGCTCTAATGATTTTTCGTTTTGATGAGATTTAGCAAAAGCGACTTCAAAACCTTCTTCACGTTTTTCTTGAGTTTTAAAAAGTTGATTTGTCAAATTAAGCAATCATTATCCCTAATTAACGATGCATTTTTCTCTTTTAATTTCGTGCGATTTCCAAACGAGAGTGTTGGTCTTTAATTAAATTCAGAGCTCAATTTCTCTATTAGATGAAGCTCATCTTGTTCAACGTGAGTCTCATCATGATCATTATTTAGATCCTCAAATATAACCACGAGTCAACTTGATTATCAATATTAACCAAAGGTTATCTTGATCGTCAAATATAACTACGGGATCTATTTGATAATCATCGAATGAGATGTGGATGGCTCATGTTGAACAATCGATCTTTGTCGGATGGAGAAATTGGCGGAGATATCGATCGTGGATGAGTATATTTTGTTCCCAGACGAGACAAGCCATCGGTGTCATACACCGGGCTGTGTCACTCATGTGTAGAGCTTGCATTTGTGCCATCAACATCAACTGCGCATTAGCCTCAAGTCCTCCATATCATCATCGAATCAGCATCCGCCATAAAGCTATGTTCCTTGTTGGTAAGAGTTCCACCGGCTTCATCCTTAAGAGCCAAGAGCAACGCCTCTTTGTGATAAGATTGCCTCTTGTCCTCGGTTTAGGACATGAATTAGCCAGTGACCCTTCTCATTGCGCTTATAACAACGAAGACCATTAACCCCATTATGAGCATTCCCTGTTCAACCACTTGACCCTTTGTTGTTGCGGAGCACCCATGTTATTCCTTCCAATAGCATTAAACCCTTGACCACCTCCCATCTCGACGACCATAACCACGGTTCTCGAACTTCAACGCATCCATTGTTCACAACAAATTGATTCCTTGTGTTGGATGAGGAACGAATGCGATTGTTGGATATGTTTGTATACCGACCGAAGGCTTTAGCAATCATAACAAATCCTTGTTGCAATTCATCGAAAGCGCAGAGTCCTCATCGCCTTCACCGTAAAGTGCTTGAGCATTGTTGTTGTTGTATGGAACCAATTGAGTTTGTTGAGGTTGTTGTTGTGACTGATCATATGGTGTGATGGTTGCAGTTGGTTGAGGAGCTTTTTGAGGAGGAAGACTAGTTTGAGCCCACAAAGCAAGTTGTTGATTATCATGAATTGACTGTGAAGCCGGGAGTCCACGGATAGTCCTTTCTTTGTCAACTTCTTTTTTGTGAGGCTTAAAATAGTCGTACAACAATCCCTATGTAGCATGATGAATATTCTTAGCTTGACGGAGAAAAATGACATACTTCTCCCATTCCGGACCAAGACTACTTAGGAACTTAGTGTTGACGACAATTCGTGGCATGATGATGTTGTGTTTGTCCAAATCATTAATGATATCCGAAAACGATGATGATATGACTCTAATGTCTCTCCGGTTCAATCATGAAGTGTTCATAAGCCAAGTAGATTTTGGATTCCATGTCTTCCTCGATTGAGTGTTGTGCCTTCCATAAGAAGATGAATGTGTTCCCACATTGCTTTTGCGCTTTTGAGCATCAACACTTGAAGGATTGGATTTGGTAATCCTAAAAGGATGTATTGCATTGCTAGTTCATCGGCTTCAAAGTGTAAAGTTCATCGCCAGTGAGGTCTCGAGATAGTTGCAATGTTGGTGACATCTCTTGGTGGATTGGCATCCGGATCTCGCGGGTGTGACAACAATAGGCATCCGAAATGGACCTTCCATAATGACCTTCTTTAAAACTTTCCATGTGGCTTCTTTAGATCACAAAACCTAAAGAACCTTATCACCCATTGATCATAATTTCGGAGTGAGCATTGGAGGTCTATCAAGTAAGCCGACTTCATGAATTGATTGTTGGCTACTTAAGGCTTCACACATCTTGCCAAACCATGTTGGTTCCTTCATAGTACTCCTGGATGGATGTTGATTGTAGAAGTTTGTGTAAGGTTGTACTTGAAGACTTGGTGGTGGTTGAACCATTTGTGGTGGTGGAATTGCTCCAAGTTGTGGAGTATGTTGTTGATTAAATTGTTGTTGATGAATTTGTTGTTGATGATTAAATTGTTGATGTTGTGGACTTAGTTGTTGTTGTTGTTGTTGATAAGTGTAAGGAAAATAGCTAGAGTATGGTGGTTGTGACATGTTGAAAACTTGTGTTGTTAAATGGATCTTTGTAGTCGAATGAAACGATGTTGATGAAGTATCCTTAGGCGTAGAAATCACGTAAAGGCAAGGTAACACTTAGGCGTAAAAACACCAAACTTACGCGTAACAGAAATAGTTACGCGTAGGATTAGCTTACGCGTAAGAGTTGAGAAACACTAAAGTTAGGCGTAAACTGAAAGTTAAGCATAGAAAACTTAGGCGTAGTATTAGCTTATGCGTAAGACAGAGCTTAGGCGTAAGATAAATCTTATGCGTAATGAGTTCTACGCATAAGTTTGAGCTTATGCGTAAGATTAGGGTTTTGCCCAAAGATCTTTTACACTATCACAAAGTCAAAGGATATCCAGTTGAAGTGTTTTCGGCTTATCCAAGCAAGAAAACACCGAGTAAACCACTTAAAATCAAGATCGATCCAAGGATGAGTTACGCGTAAGAATAGGGTTTTCTTCGCGTAGAAATTAGCCAAAACCGATTTACGCCAAATGATGTTTCTAAACCGATTTTTGTGATGAAATAGCTTCAATATCACCAAAATAACACAAAAGTGTGAAACTTGATGATCCAAAACTTCTAAACACCTTATGCGTAGAAAGTATCCCACGTATAAAACCAAGCTTAAAACAATGATCCACACGTAAAGTTTGAAACGTTTTGCCAAAAATGATATTTTAACACCTAAAACGTTGAAAGTACAAGAATCTTGGATTGAAAAGTTTAAAATTGAGTTTTTAAGCGTGACAAAGTATGAAACGTTATTACGCGTAAGACCAAAACTTCAAAAACAAAATATGTTCACCCAACTATTTTGCGAATAATACCACTGTTAGGTCACCATATTAGTAACACAAGCATCAATAGAAGAAATAGATAAGAGATCGGATGAACAATCACACAAACACACACGTATGAATAAATGAAATTTTATGCGTAGGAGTGAAATGTGTAACTTGAACAACCAACCCTCAAGTGAGGGTTATACAAGAGTATTTATAGGAGGGAACTAGGGCAACACTCCAAGTTCCCATCCTTTTACTTATTGGGCTTGGCCTATGTAACATATTGGATTTCACATACACATCAAACCAAACACAAAGTAGGCATATAAAGAGTTCTAGAGAGAGAAAGTTAGAGGTTTAGGGAGCTTTAGTGAGAGAAAGAAAAGTCTTATTATGAGCTCCAACTCTCTACCTTGGAAGGTAGAGAGTATTTATAGTCTTTACATAAATCGCCACCTATCGGTGTGGATCGGGCATACGGTGGGTAAAGACCGTCCGTCCTCCACGGTGTTACTTAAGCTAAATACTACTTAACTTATAATAATCTACGACTACGAGCTTTCTAACGATTACATATACTTGAGGTGACCGACTCTTTAATACATGGATTTACTAAATCCTAACAATCTCCCCCTAAGGGAGGTCACCTCAAAATCACCTCAAACATACAAAGAATACAAACAGAGTTTACATAAAGATTGTTCTTGCATTCTTGTTACTGTTCTTTGCTCTAAAGCCCGTAGTCATTGATTCTTCATTGATGCATGTTTGGATAATCCAAGTGGAGGTCTTTTCTTGATCCACGTGATAATAATTTTGAGCCGACTATTGAGATCATCATCTAACAAAATCTCGAGACATCCATTGTGGTGTTGGTATTATGTGATGTTGTGACTTTTGGACCGACATGCTCACATTACGGATCATGAAATCTTCTCATCGAGTAGCGGAAGCTTTTGTTGATTCATGATATTGGCGGCGTAGCGAAGCATGGAGTGAAAATATCGAGTCATTGATGCACTAATCATGATTTCTTTTGAGATGAATGTGTTAAGTGAGCATGCGGCTATGGATTGACCGCTTCATTACGATCACCGCAAGCGTAGGGCATACCGCATACAACGATTAGCAATAAATCGCACAAAAGTGTCTTTGATCACTTTCGTTGAATTGAGGTACACGCCCACGATTCCCGTTGATCGATACAAATCTTGCTGTGATCGTATAATTCAAGAATTTCCTTGACCGGGTTTCGCAATGCTCTAGTTGTTCTCAAACCGAACATCTCAAAGAAGACAACACGGAGTGAGTGAACCAAATAATATAGATTCACCGATTGATGAAAAGATATTTGAAAAACAATCGTGTATTGCTCAATAGAAATTGTTTTTGCAATACAACGAAGGTTTTAATGAAAATCAATTATCAATCATAAAACACCTTTTGATTTGAAATATTCGTTCACGGTCGATGTGCTAAAGAAAAGAGTTTTTTAAGCACAATGACCGGTTTTCAAAGGTATCCGTCAATCCATAACTCGAACCGAGATTGATTCAAAAGATTGAATCGCTCCATTGTTTCATTCGGTTGTCACATGGTTGATCTATTGAATAGATCTCATATGCCACCTACCGAGGAGCTTGTTTGATGTTGGCTCCAAAGGCTTTCCATCTTCATTGTGAATATTTTTACATATCACTCGGATGTTCGGCAATACCACAAGGATAATCGTGGGACTCAAGATATAATCTCTTCCACATTGTGTGAAGCAGAGTCTTCATTGAATGTGTCCTAATGAGATTTATGGATGATCTCGTGGCTCTAGACTCAATTTGTGCATATTTGGATCCTGTATCGGAGACTAGGGAGAGGTCTCCTTCTTCAATATCAACAATCTCTAAGAGAAAGTCGATAGATAATGTTGGTTCCCGTGAGAATGAAACAAGTCCTTTTAAGAGAACTTGAGTGGTTTGAAAGTTAAAGTGCGGTCGTCCTTGGGTCCATGATGTCTTGTCTTCAATACCGATGTTACCTTGGTAACCACCAAGTAGCAAATGAATTGAACCCGGTTTACGCCTAAGGTTGAATAATTGGAGGGCTATTTGTTTTCACCCTTTTCTCATTCAATTCTTTTCATTCTTCAACCCTTGATTGCTTACCGAGACTTCATAGCTAGAACCTTGTTGGGTTTATTCCAAGACTAGCTCGAGACTCGGTCCACACTCTTCCCATATCTCATTTTTCTCATTTTTTTCAATATACCTAAGGACTTCTACACTAACTAGTGGATTGTCCACAGGTAGATCCCTCCGGTTCGGCGGATCATGGGAACAAATACCTAACTTTATCATCCTTATATCACCATACATAAAGTAAAGTTGGTCGGTCTATTTGGTATTGTTCATACGCCATTGGAACCAATTGAAAACCATTTGAAAATCAATCCAGATACTTGTGATATATTATCAAAGCATTCTTTACGAATTGTTTTGATATTTTAGAATAAGAGCTCCCCTCAACATGTGCATCAAGTGTTTGAAATCGTTTTGCACACGGAGGCAAGAGAAAGAGTTAACTTCTTTGATTACCATTTTCTAAAAAATATCAACATCACTTCCCTAATCAAATCAAGTAAATAAAGCATTTTGGGGAAGGATGAGGTTTTCATAAGCTTGCTCCCCCTCAATATGTGCATAGATATTTGAAAATGTTTTGCACATATTAGGAAAAGACTGCACATTGAGATAAATTGATCACGTTTCCAATATTTGTGGTTTAATATAGATGCTCCCCCTCAACATGTGCATGGAAAATTTGAAATCTGTTGGCACATGTGGGAAGGAGAGCTTGTACATCCTTATAAAACCATTTCCCGAATTATCAGTTAAATCCAATTTAAATCACAAATTCTCCCGATCACAATTATCAAATCATTTGAGATTTGTGATCTCAGAGATTTAAATTGATTTTGAAAGCTTTTAAGGAGAATTGTGACTTGATTATGAAAGCGTTTTATCTGATAAGGATCGGATTTTAAGACTTTAAACTTCATTGAATAAACATGCATGATTATCTTTTGAAAACAATTGTATGACAAATAACTTAATGATTTAATTGAAATCATTCTCCCCCTCAATCAATGACATAAGTTGTTGATTGAGAGATAGATATTTTGACAAACTTTTAAGTCCAGATGATTATCAAAAATAGAGTCCGAGTTATTTTTCAAAACAACTAGTTTTCATTAGATAGTAAGGATTAGTTTAAAGAATCAGAGCAAGAAATTTGAAAACCACAAAAAAGTATGGCTCTGTTATGTCTTTGAAAAGCGGGTTACTGCCTAAAATGACAATAAACCATTTTTAAGACCGTAGATATTATCGAACCGAGAAAAACATGACAAAAAGACAATAATAATATATTTTTTTTTTTTTCGAATTTTTCAAATTTTTATGGATTTTTTAAAGTTTTATATTTTTCTATTTGATTTTCGAAAAAAAATATTTACAGGGGATAGATGAAGGAAACCTTTTACTCCTCTTCTTCCTCTTGAAGACGTTTGAGTGTTTCTGGTTGAAGGCTCTTAAGACCCAGTCGTGGAAGAATAAACTCAAAACGTTCTTTAGGAAGAGCTTTGGTGAAGATGTCGCTAACCGGTATTCGGTCCTCACAAAGTAAAGTTCCACCACACCGCTTTCAACTTGCTCCCCGATGAAATGATGTCGAATGTCGATGTGCTTTGCTCTTGAGTGTTGTGCGTTGTTGCATGAGAGCAATAGCACTTTATTATCACAAGATGCAGAGGGATTTTATTGAATTCAAAGCCATAGTCGATAGTTGGGATCTCATCCATAGGATTTGAGCACAACAAGATGACATGGCTATGTATTCCGCCTGTAGAGGAAATAGAAGTACTCATTTGCTTCTTTGATGACCGACTCACAAGCTTATCACCCAAAAGCGAGCACCTCAGACGTATTTGACGAGTATCTTGACATCTGCATGATCGGCATCGCATAGGTCGTTAGTGACAAACCGGTGTCCTTGGTACCAAAGTCCCATATTGATGGTTCCTTGGAATCTTGAAGACCCGTTTAACCGCTTCAAGGTGCTTTTTAGTAGGCTTAGCACGGTATCTAGCACACATGCAAGCAATGAACAAGATGTCCGGTCTACTAGCCGTGAGGTACATCAAGGATCCAATCATACTCGATATTTCGTTTGGTCTACCATGATCCACAGTGGTCATCATCTAGTTTAATACGTTCAATCATGGGAGTGTCAACGGGGTCACTAGAATTGAATCAAATTTCTTTAAAATCTCATTTGCATATTTAGATTGATTAATGAAAATGCCTCCGGGACTTTGTGAAATTTGTAATCTCAAGAAAATGACATTTGTCCCATCATTGACATTTGAAATTTAGAACCCATTTCATTTGAAAACGGTCACACTCATTGGGGTCGGTCGAGGCAAAGATGATATCATCAACATAAATTTGAGCGTGAATTAAATGTTTGCACGACTTTACGGTGAACAATGTAGGATCAATGCTCCTTTCTTTGAAACCGTAGATAGAAGAAACTTTGATAGCGTATCATACCATGCCCTTAGAGCTTGCTTTAAACCGTCGAGCTTTCTTCAAACGATAGAGCGTGAGTAGGATGCTCGGATTCACAAAGCCTTGGGTTGGGCGGCGTGAGGCAATTCTTTAAGATCTTCGTTCGTAAATGCCGTCTTTACATCCATCGATAGACTACCATGTTCTTCTTGGCGGCATTAGTCAAAAGATTACGATTGCCTCGATACGAGCAACAGAGCAAATTATTCTTCAAAGTCAATACCCTCCTCTTGACGGTATCCTTTAGCAACCAATCGAGCCTTGTTCTTTAGGACATCACCATGCTCATCAAGTTTCACTTTGAAGATCCATTTTAGAGCAATGATCATAGCACAATCTGGAGCGGTACTAATTCCCATACATCAAGTCGATCAAACTCATGAATTTCTTCTTGCATGGCATTGAACCAAATTGTCTTCATTCATGGCGCTTTAACATCTTTTGGTTCAATCTTAGAGAGTACGGAGTTGAAGAAGCACCATAAGGCATCGGTTGCAAGTTGTTTCCTTGTTGATCTTGGACAAGAGGATTTCAAAGATGTTGTCTAATGGATGATCGTGAGTCCATTTTCTAAGGTGTTCATGTGGCGGTTGTTGAGGGACCGAGGTAGCAGAGTCGATGTCTCACGAAGAAGATGGTTCGATGATGATTCAGGAGCAAATATGTTTTCAAATGGAGCATCTTCGTGAGTATCAAAGGGATTAACTTCATCATTGATGCGAAAATGTTCCATGATGTACATTCAAGATTGATGATTTGTTGATGAGGCGAGTTATCGCTGAGCGCTTCTTGACTTAATGATATTGAGGCCAAGGATTGACTTCATTCTCGTGGATATGAGCACCTCATTGTGGGAATTGATTCATTAGCACTTAGCTCATAGAGTTCATCAAACATAGGATCAAACAATTTCTTTAAATCATCTTCACATGGAGGTACATATGGAGTTCTTTGGAGAAGAATTTGGTACAAGGGATGAACCAATGGGACTGTTTTGAAGTGTGGGTCCCGAACTTGATTGTCCAGAGCCATTTGAGCGGTCACTCATCAAGCGTAACGTGAATTGTTTCTATGATATCTCGGGTTCTCTTATTGTAGATTCGGTAACCTTTTACATTTGGTGCATAGCCTACAAATACTCCAATGTCTTTTGGCTCTCGGTTTTCCTAAATCTTGACCATCATTAGTTGGATAACATAAAGCACCAAACACACGAAGGTATGATAGATCGGGTTTTCGATTGTGGACAAGTTCGTATGGAGTCTTTCCATGAGATGTGAATTAGAGATCTATTTTGAGTGTAACAAGCGGTGGCAATAGCTTGACCCATAGAAATATTGGAACCTTTGAGTAGATCGGCATTGTCCTTGTAGCTTCTACAAGAGTTCGGTTTAAATCTTTCAACTACACCATTACATTGAGGAGTTCGAGAACACTTATTTGAGGACCGATTCCAACATTTTCATAAAATTCATTGAGTACTTTATTAACAAACTCGGTTCCATTGTCGGTTCGGGCGATTCAACTGTTTTGTTGAGTCGATATGAAGTTGTTTAATAAGTTTAATGATAACATCCGGATTTTCGTCCTTTGTCCTCAAAAACTTAACCCAAGTGAATCGGGAGTAGTCATCAACCACTACTAACACATATCTCTTCCCATTAATAGTTTGCACTCTCATTGGACCGCATGCATCCATATGAAGGGTATGAAGAACTTCCATTCTGAGTTTGTGGGTTTTGGTTTGTGGGCATATTTCGTGCTTTTTCCCAATTGACAAGTCGAGCAAAGATGATCTTTTCATATTTTAACTGGGTAATCCTCGACTAGATCCTTTCTTGAAAGGTTGTTTATGGTACCAAATTTCAAGTGATTGAGACAGCGATGCCATAACCAAGACTTTTTAGAAGCCTTTGACAAAGAAGCAGTTGGAGAGGACTTCATCATGTCATCGATAGAGATGGTGTATAGGTTTGAACCTCGGTACCTCTTAACAATTCTACGCCATCAAGTTCTCTAACGAAACAAGTATGTTTTCTAAAAGCTACTTTTAGATCGGAATCACGTAATTGACCAACAGAGAACAAATTATGACCAAGACCTTCCACATAATATACCCCGAAATTACACTTTTACCAACCACATAATCTCCATAACCCATGATAGCTCCAAAATGGTCGTTCCGAATCTAACTGTCTCGATGAATTTACTCACGGTTCATGAGCATGACCGGCCAAATCATATGCTTGGAACAACTGAGTCCGGTACCACGTAACGATTTGAACGATCCGCGGTTGAACATGCACAAGAATGGATAATCGGATAATTGGGATCTGTTAGGATTTAGTAAATCCAATTACTTAAAGTGTTGGTCACCTCAAGTATGTATACTCGTTAGAAAGCTCGTAGTCATAGTAATTCGATGTTAGTATTTAGTTTACTTTGTAACACCGTGGAGGATGGACGGGTCTTTACCCATGTATACCGATCCACACCTAATAGAGCGTCTAAGCTTGTACCTATAAATACCCTTTGCCCTCCAAGGCAAAGGGTTGGAGCTTTCATAATACATTTTTCTTTGTCTCTAAAGTTCCCATCCTCTCCCACTTTCTCTCTCTAAACCTTATCTCTTTACACCTAACTTGTGATAAACCAAGATCCTACAAATGGTATCAAGAGCCATGGTTTGATCATCCATCTCTCATGTTCTTGGATTGATTGTTATTTTTGGGATAAGGTTTGGTTTCTTACGCGTAACGTGGTATTTAGGAGTAGTCTCGTATACGAGCTTTTGTACTCCTAAAGCTATAAAATTTACACTTTTTAATCCAAGATTCTTGTGGGTTAAGGTTTATTGAGTGCTTAAATTTCAATTTCTTACAAAAAGTTTCAAACTTTACAAGTTTTTCTTGGTTTTTAAGAGTGTTTGGATACGTGTGTACGGACTTACGCGTAAGAGAGATTCGTGGTTTTGATCCTCAAGCTTTGTTGTTTTGATGTTTTTAAGGTTGTATCATCATTATAATATGGTTTACTAAGCGGTTTTGATCATAAAAACTTGTTTGGCAAAATTTGTACTTCCTACGCATATGAAAACCCTAGTTCTACGCGTAAGCTGAATCCTACGCGTAAAGTGTTTTTTTCACGAGATCTTCATTTCTGGTGGTTACTCAGTGTTCTTCTTGCTTGGATAAGCCTAAAAAACACTTTGACTTTGGATATCTCGTGCACTGTGAAGTGTAAGAGATTTTTGTGGATAAAACCCTAATTTTACGCATAAGCATAAAACTTACACGTAAAAATTATTACGCATAAGCCTTTTCTTACGCATAAGCTTGTCTTACGCCTAAGGGAAACTTACGCATAAGGTTCTTACGCCTAAGCTTTGGTTTACGCATAAACTTAAGTCTTTTACCCTAAAACTCTACGCGTAATCTCTAGACTACGCGTAAGCTCTGTCTCTGGCAATAAGCTTGTGTCTCTGGCGTAAGTTTGTTGTTACGCCTAAGTCGCTACTCATAAAGTTGTTGTCTCACGTATAAGTGTATAAGTTTTACGGTTTCTCTTTGATTTTGTAAAATCCGTGAAAGAATCTATTTCCGGTTAAGTCAAAGATTTGTAAAATCCGTAGAATTTGAACATGTCTTCCGTTCTTGATGATGTGCAAGCTGCAGGATCGATACTCGTCCTCCATGCTTGATAGAACCGACTATGAGTCTTGGTCACAAAGAATCAAGTCAGTACTACTTAGGAAAGGAGAATGGAGTTAACATACTTAAGTCAATTGATGAAGGACCTTATCGGGTTGAGACCACAAGAGATATAATTGATACTGCAGAGATGGTACAATGATTTTGGATTAGATGGACCAAAGACATATGATGAGTGAGTGATAAGGAGAAAAAGAGATTTGATGTCGACATCGTGGCTTCTAATATCATACTGTGGTCTTCCAAAAGATATCTACAAGTCGATCAATCACAACACGTAAGCCAAGGCGGTTTGGGATAATGTCAAGATGCTTCTCGGGTTCGAATTGACTATAGAAGATAGAGAATCACAATTTGATGATGAATTCGAGCACTTTAAGATGAAACCTCAAGAAAGTGTCTATGAATATTACGTGAGATTCCACAAGTCGGTGAATGATATGAGGAATATCAGGATGACTATGCCAAACATTCAAATTGAACTCAAAATTGTAAACAACATGAATCTCGAATGGCACAAGTTTGTCACTTCGTGAAGCTTACCAAAGGACTTAAGAACACCAACTATGAGCAATTGTATGCCTTCCTTCTTCGTAATGAGAAACATGCTATGTTTGAAAAAGGATTCTTGAGCAGTTCAAATCTCAACCAGAGAAACAAGCTCATCAAATGATACAACCGCATTCTTCACCAAAGCATCACAAGTCACACCCATCGGAAATGATAATCACAAGCCCGTTCCTCGATTCGGGATATAAGGAACCTAATTACGATGCGTCATGGAGCGCTTTATCAATAAATTAGCTCTTATGGTTAAACAAAACTTAACCTTCTCTCACATACCAACAGACTTCACACTAACAATGAAATCGGGATCGCATCCAATCTACACAACCATGCTTTGGTCGATATGGAAAGGTTACAAGACAACCAGTTCAAGATAGGCGATGACGAACAAGGAAGAGGTGGAGTGGTAGAGGCTATGCTACAAATCGAATTGGGAAGGAATGGAAACACAGGTCAAGCAAAGCCAATCAAGTGCTACAACTGGTGGAGAAGGGCACATTGCTAGGAACTCATACTCAACCAAAACGCCTCAAAATGCGTAATACTTGAGGACAAGATGTTGTTGGTTCAAGCACAAGATAATGGTGTAATGTTGAATGAAGAGGAGTTGTTGTTCTTGATGATGGGAATGCTAGAACATATGATGGAGATGTGGATGAACAACCAAGCATCTTTGCTCGTAACAATCCCAACGCCTTTCAAGTTGCGATCGTGATGCATTTGACTCGGATGTTGATGATGAACCATGTGCACAAACTATCTTCATGGCTAATATCTCTCCAATGACCTCTTCATCTCAACAAGCCACCCATCCAAGGAATCCATCATTAAAGAGGTACTCAAACTATATGATGTGGTTGATGAGCAAAAGATTCACCATGAAGTACAATCTATTGAAGTCATTGAGTCGATATTGAAAATATGAGAAATAACAATGTTATCCCATATGAACAATATGTGAAACAAGATAATGATCTTGTTGTACCTAGTGATGAATCTTCGCAATTAACAATGAATGCATGACTGATGAATACACCGCATTTGTGCTGATGATTCCTTGACCATCGAGCTCAATACCTATAAGGAACAAGTTGTTATTTATGAACAGTGCTAAGTTTGAGTTAATTACCCGTGAGCGGGATATGGATAACCAAATGCGTACAATTATTAGAAAAAGTAATTTTAGAGAAGAAGTATTAAAACAAGAGTTAAACTCCTTACAAGAAAAGCTTTCTAAAACTGCTAAGCAAAAACAAGAACTTCAAGAAAATGTGAAAATCCTTAAGCACGAATTTAATGCTAAGGAATCAAAACTTTTGAATGATTTTTCCAATCTAAAAACTTTGAAAAAAAAACTTGAGAATAAGTTGTATGTACAAGGGAATACTATTCGGACTACAAGGGAATACTATTCGGACTGCTCACATGATCACTAAGCATAGAGTCTTAAGCGATAAGCATAGCGTTCCCCTTGTTGAGGAACCAAGTCCAGAGGTTATTAAAAGGCTAGAGTGCTCATAAGGTACTTTATGATGGTAATGAAATCCTTAAGCCGAGGCGAAACCTAGTTGCGTTGAGTGCACTAAGGAAGATAAGAAATCGATGAAGTCACTAGGAGAAAATGAACAAGAAGCTACAAAATCTCGAGTGTAAAAGAATAACATAACGATCAAACCTTATGATTACACTAAGGAAAATCGGATCTCCTTAAACAAGTTTAAGACTCGAGACACTTCTAACTCCCGAACAAGTGTTACGGAAAATGGATTTAGATAAGCAAAAAGCAAAGAATCTTGTTGTTTCTAACCCTTCACTTAGGAAATTGCCAAAAGCAATCTGTGTATCCTCCTAATACACCAATGCACCTAGTTCCTAGATCTATTGCCACTAATAGCGGGACCTTAATCACCCTATATGTTATTTATCACCGTTTGTTGATTTTGAGAAAACGTGTAAGAAGAGAATCACACCTACAGTGGATAACCGAGGGGAAAGGGCTTTGAGCAAACCAAAGAATGTTATTTAACCGAGGTCATGCCTTTCTTCAAACAATTAAAAGGTCAATTTGAGAGTCTTAAAATTGGAATTAATTCTGATATTAAAGAAATGGAAAAGGAATTTGATGCGATGATTGTTGAGGTTAGTGACTATGAGAGAGAACTTAAATATAGTGAGATTGAGAGGAAGAACTTGCATACCTTGAATGAGAATCTTATTACTGAATGTATTGCTCAAGATGTGTTTTACACTACTACAAATCGTTCCATTAATGCTTCACAATTTCATGAATTATCTGTTGCTCTGAAAGTCTCCCATGATCGTGTCATTGAGCTTGAAAAAACTAATTCTAAACTAAATGAGAAAATTGAACCGGATGATCACGACAATTTGGTTAAACATTTTCTAAACTAGAGGTTGAGCATTTTAATTTATAACTAAAATATCAACATCTTAAAGAAAATGTCAAAACTTCAAATATCAAGACATCCTCGGATGCTCCAGATTTTGATGCGCTTTTTAAATTAACAAACGTGATGAATGATTCAAGCTCATTGTAACACGATCGAGAAAGTTGAAAGCCCAAATTTCTAAATTAAAGGGTGAAATGAACAATGTGATTGGCTCCCAAATGCCTCCTCCTTTAGATTCTCGAATTCTCAAACGTTTCATCTTCAAAGCGTAGTAAATGCATTACAAAAGGAAAGCGAAAGTTTTTGAAGAAAATGAAAAGGTTAAACGTCATTTCAATGAGTTATTTGAATCAATAAAGGTCACTCAGAAACAAAACAACGAAGAAATAGCTTCATTGCAAAAGGAAATTGAGAATCAAGAGCGGGTAAAAGGAAAATGCCAATGACCAATGGGGAGAATGGGGTATCAAAGGTTCACTCTTGTAATAAATATGCTTTGTCATGAAATATGTCCCCTCATCTCGTGAATAACAAACTTGCTATTCAAACATATTTCTCATCCCTTAGGGATTGTCTAGAATGTCTCCGTGAGATTGTTGAAGAGGATAAGGTAGAAAACCACTTGACAATGCAATTGGGCATGCATGCTTATATGCCAAACGATCTCAAGAAATTCTAAAATGCTTAATCACAATATGCCCTAAGTCCTTAGGTGAGAGAGTTAATCCTTTGATTACGTGTTCTATGCCTAGTGCCAAGTATGATATCCATTCGATGCCCGATTTTTGAATGTGAACGTAGTATACCCTCAAGTAGTTCGATTCCAAATCACATTCTAAGAAAGCGAACTCTTGTGTGCCTCCTAGAGTACAAATCCGAACTTCTAGTGTTAAGAAAGTGAACCTTAGTGTGCTGCATGTAATTCAGATCCCAAGACATCTAAACAGAGATGCAAAGAGTAGCAAAACCAACTAATGTTCCCATTCCCTCTACAGAGTAATCGGTGACATTAAAGTGAGCGGTCAAAGTCTCAAGACAATACAAGGAATGATAGGACCTCGCAAGCTAAGAATGTGCATTGGAAGAGAGTAGAAGACCAACCTAGGAACTTTAAGTTTGAGCCGAATAAAGCGAATCGTGTTGATTCTAGTATTTGCCATAGGCGCATCGTAATTAATTCAATTCGATACTATTTGCAAACCTTGTAATGATGTCTCGCTTGAATTACTACTAATCATGAATGTGGTGTGAATGTTTTGTCTAAACCGACAAATCTCCGATTAACATTGTTAAAGCAAAATATCATGCTAAGAAGGCAAAAGGCAAAGGCTAAAGAAAGTTAGAAAACAATTGGAAGCCCACGGGAAGAACTTTTAGTAAGATAGGTTACCAATGGATACCAAGGCCATAAGGTTAATCGACAATGCCCTCTAGAAAATGGATGCCTCTTGGTAGAACTATTTCCTTAAGAAGTGAACATACTTTGAATAGGACAAATGACACCAAGATCGCATCTATTCCTAATGATTCCATTGCTTATATTTACGATGTGGGTGTCCCAATCATCATTATTAACCAAATGGAACCCATTCTTGCATGGGGATCCCAATTATCCGCTATCCATTCTTATCGTGTTCAACTGCAGATCGTTCAAATCGTTACGTGGTACTGGACTCAGTTGTTCCAAGCATATAACTCGAGACCGGTCATGCTCATGAACTTCGTGAGTAAATTCATCGGGCGCTTAGATTTGGAAACGACCATTTTGGAGTCATATGGGTTATGGAGATTATGTGGTTGGAGATAGTGTAATTTCCGGGTATACTATGTGGAAGGTCTTGGTCACAACTTGTTCTCTGTTGGTCAATTCGTGATTCCGATCTTGAAGTGGCTTTTAGAAAACATACTTGTTTTGTTAGAGAACTTGATGGTGTGGAATTGTTAAGAGGAACTCGTGGTTCAAACCTATACACCATCTCTATCGAAGACATGATGAAGTCCTCTCCAATCGCTTGTTGTCAAAGGCTTCAAAACAAAGTCATGGTTATAGCATCGTCGTCTCAATCACTTGAACTTGGCACCATTAATAACCTTGCGTAAAGGATCTTGTCGAGGCTTACCCAGTTAAAATATGAAAAGATCACCTTTGTTCGACTTGCCAATTGGGAAAAAGCACGAAATATGCCCACAAACCAAAACCCACAAACTCGAGAATGGAAGTTCTTCATACTCTTCATATGGATCTGTGCGGACCAATGAGAGTGCAAACGATTAATGGGAAGAAATATATTTTAGTCGTTGTTGATAACTATTCTAGATTTACTTAGGTAAAGTTTTTGAGGACTAAGGATGAAACTCCAGCTGTCATCATCAAACTTATCAAGCAACTTCAGGTTCGTCTTAACAACACGGTTAGAATTGTTCGAACTGACAATGGCACCGAGTTTGTTAACAAAGACTTAATTTAGTTTTATGAAAGTGTTGGAATCAGTCATCAAAGAAGTGTTCCACGAACTCCTCAACAGAACGGTGTGGTTGAAAGACGAAATCGAACTCTTGTGGAAGCCGCAAGAACAATGCTAATTTATTCAAAGGTTCCAATGTTTTTATGGGCTGAAGCCATTTCCACTGCTTGCTACACCCAAAATCGTTCCCTTATACACACCTCTCATGGAAAAACTCCATATGAACTAGTTCATAATCGAAAACCTGATCTTTCCTACCTTCGTGTGTTTGGTGCCTTGTGCTATCCAACGAACGACGGTCATGACTTAGGAAAACTAAGAGCAAAGGCACATATTGGAGTTTTTGTTGGTTATGCACCAAACAAGAAGGGTTACAGAATCTACAACAAGAGAACCCGAAATATCATGGAAACAATTCACGTTACGTTCGATGAGTCGACCGGTCAAATGGCTCTGGACAATCCATTCAGACCCGCACTTCAAAACAGTCCCATTGGTTCATCCTTGTACCAAATTCTTCTCCGGAACTCCATATGTACCTCCATCCAAGATGATTTAAAGAAATTGTTTGATCCTATGTTTGATGAACTCTATGAGCCAAGTGCTATAGAACTGCCAATTCCCACAACAGAGGTCGCTCATATCCACGAGAATGAAGTCAATCCTACGTCTCAATATCATTAAGTCAAGAAGCGCTGCTTCGATCACTCGATCTCATCAACAAATCATCAATCTTGAATGTACATCGGTCCTTCAACAACAACCACACGAACACCTTAGAAAATGGACACATGACCATCCATTGGATAACATCATTGGGAATCCTTCTCGTTCCATATCAACTCGAAAACAATTAGCTACCGATGCCTTATGGTGCTTCTTCAACTCGGTACTCTCCAAGATCGAACCAAAAGATGTTAAACCGCAATGTCCGAGGACAAATGGTTTAATGCAATGCAAGACGAAATTCATGAGTTCGATCGTCTAGATGTATGGGAATTAGTACCGCCAGTTGTGCAATGATCATTGCTCTCAAGTGGATCTTCAAAGTGAAGCTTGATGAGCACGGTGATGTTCGAAAAATAAGGCACGGTTAGTTGCTAAAGGTTATCGTCAAGAAGAAGGTATCAACTTTGAGGAATCTTTTGCTCTGTTGCGCATCGAAGCAATCGGGATCTTCACGGCTAATCTTGCAAGTAAGAATATGATTGTCTATCGGATGGATGTAAAGACGGCTTTTCTCAACGGAGATCTTAAAGAAGTCGTATCGTCGACCAACCGAAGGTTTTGTGAATCTGAGCATCCTACTCATGTCTATCGCTTGAAAAAGCCCTTTACTGCTTTGAAGCAAGCTCCAAGGGCATGGTATGATACGCTATCAAAGTTTCTTCTATCCACGGATTCAAAGAAAGGAGCGATTGATCCAACATTGTTCACCGAAAGTCGCAAACATTTAATTCACGTTCAAATTTACGTTGATGATATTATTTTGCCTCGATCGACCCTAATGAATGTGATCGTTTTCTATGGAGATGGGCTCCAATTTTCAAATGTCAATGATGGGACAAATGTCATTTTCTTGGGATTACAATTTTCACAAAGTCCTGGAGGCATTTTTATAAATCAATCTAAATACGCTAATGAAATCTTAAATAAATTTGGATTTACCTCTAGTGACCACGCTGACACTCCTATGGTGGAGCGTACAAAAGCGGATGACGACCACTCGGGGATAATAGAAGATCAAACGAAATATCGTAGTATGATTGGATCACGATGTACCTCACACCGATGAGACCGTACATTTTGTTCATTTGTATGCATGTGTGCTAGATACGTGATAAGCCTACCAAAAGCACCTTGAAGCGGTTAAACGAGTCTTTTGGTATCTCCAAGGAACCATTAACATGGGACTTTGGTATCGAAGGACTCGGTATGTCTCTAACGACCTCATGAGATCTTGACCATGCAGGATGTCAAGACACTCGTCAAGTACTTGGTGGTACTCAATTTTAGGTGACAAGCTCTTAAGTGGTCTTCAAAGAAACAAATGAGCACTTCCATATCCTCTCAGAGGTGAATACATAGCCATGTCATCTTGTTGTGCTTAAATCTTATGGATGAGATCCCAATTATCGACTATGGCTTTGTATTCAACAAAGTTCCTATGTATTGTGATAACAAAAGTGCCATTGCTCTCTTGCAACAATGTTCAACACTCTAGAGCAAAGCACATCGACATTCGACACCATTTCATCGAGAACAAGTTGAAAGCAGTGCGGTTGAACTATACTTCATAAGGATTGAATATCAACTAGCGAGACATCTTCACCAAAGCTCTTTCTAGAGAACGCTTTGAGTTTATTCTTCCACGACTAGGCTTAAAGAGCCTTCAACCGAAATGCTCAAACGTCTTGAGAAGACGCCGAGAGTAAAGGTGTTCGACTCTATCTATTCTTCGTATATATCTTTTCAAAAACCAAATACAAAAATACAAAACCAACAAAACAAAAATAGAAAAATATAAAACTTTTCAAAATCCATAAAAATCAGAAAAACTTGAAAATCTTCAAAAATATTGGTTATTTATCATGTTTTTCTTGTCAGTTCGATAACATCTACGGACTTTGAATTGTCACTCAAAGAATGGCACGGGTCTCTAGATGAAGTTCGAATTTAAAAAAAAATGAGATGGAGAAAAATGTTGGTTTATTGTCATTTCAGACAGTAACCCGCTTTTCAAAGAAAGAACAGAACCATGCTTTATCATGTTTTTCAAATCTCATGCTCTGATTCTATAAACATTTATCTGCTATCTAATGAAAACTAATTGCTTTGTAACATAACTCGGACTCAAGTTTGAAAATCATCTAGACCTAAAAGTTTGTCAAAATATCTATCTCTCAATCAACAACATATGTCGTTGATTGAGGGGGAGAATGATTTCAATTAAATCAAAAGGTTATTTGTCATACAATTGTTTTCAAAAGATAATCATGCATGTTTAATCAATGGAGTTTAAAGTCTCAAAACCCGATCCTTATCTGTTAAAAACGTTTTCATAATCAAGTCACAATTCTCCTTAAATGCTTTTCAAAATCAATTTAAATCTACAGAGATCGCAAATATCAAATGATTTGATAATGGTGATCGGGGGAGAATTTGTCATTTAAATTGATTTAAACCGATAACTCGATAAATGGGTTCATATGTGTTTAGCAAGTTTTCCTCCCGCATGTGACAAACGATTTCAAATTTTCCATGCACATGTTGAGGGGAGCATCTACTTTAAACCTTAAATTATTGAAACGTGATTGAATTATCTCTAAGTGCGAGTTCCTCTAATATGTGCAAAACTCTTTCAAACTTGAGGCACATATTGAGGGGGAGCATGTTTATGAAAACCCCATCCTTCCCTTATATGTTTGATTAGGGAAGTGATGTTAATATCTTTAGAAAATGGTAATCAAAGTTAATTCTTTCTCTTGCCTCCATGTGCAAAACGATTTCAAATACTTGATGCACATGTTGAGGGGAGCTCTTGTTCTAAAAAT